>OZ023178.1:2541906-2586741 GCA_963678695.2 Diplodus puntazzo
TGTCAAAGAGTCTCTGTGTTTTATGGAAGCTTTATCAAAATTGAAAGACACTTTTGCTAATCAGTAGCCATATAGACAAAGCTAAACACCAGAGTTAGCATACAAGCTAACAAGATAGATTTAACATGCGCAACTACAAGGTGTTCGGCTCGTTGTGGGTCGTGCTGCAGCCCCCTCAGTCTAACAGGAAGACTCCCAGTCAGCCACACGCCTCTCTGGCTGTTTCCTCCTCACAGTTTACTTTCACTTTCTCTGACAGTTGTGTCGCAGATAGTTTCTCCGTCTGAACCTCCAGCTGAAGGTAATGTAATGAATCTGACATGTTAGACTCGCTGACACAGGCTCTACTTTTCATTGTTACACCGGAAACAGCACAAAAAGTGAAGCTCGGTTGTTTATTTCTCCAAACTCACAAGTTTAAACTCGGAGCGTCCGGACACACATCCGCCATTTTGTGTCTGCCTGAATCAGCATGTGGAGGAGGCCGAGACGAGCCGCCGCTCTCCCGCTGTGTGACGCACTAAACGCGGCTGCAGAGCAGCTGTTGGTGTCGGTGAATAATCTGTGGTTGTATTTACAGTCCAGGACTGATGAGGAGGCAGTAAGAGGACATCCAGGAGTCTGAAGCTTTATTTAATTAATACAAATAGAACTTCATCACTGAGCAACAGTCAGCAAGAACACGTCGGCTCTCAGTGTCAGTACTTAAAGTGCCCGTTACGTTACTGGAGTATTTCTGCTCCTGATTACTTCTCAGAGATTCTAATTTTTACTTTGCAGATAAATGTTTTAAATAAACAACAGCTGACGAGATTGACTCTTTCAGATTAAAAGATATCAGAGAAACGTGTGTGTTGACTCCACCACAGCGTCATGACGTCATCTAGTGGACTGATCCAAGTCCAGCAGCTGATGTTCTGACAGGAGACGTGACGTCAGTGAGAGACGTCATAGCCTCTACAGACAAAACACACCTGAACACACCTGAGACTTTCATATTTTATAATAACACAACAGGTGATTAGAACAATTTCTGCCTCTTGGTTAAATCAACTTGTCAGTGTTTGTTTTTAATCAGTTATTTAAAACTCCAAGCTCCACAGAAAGTCTCACAGTCATGTACAGAAGGACAGAGACTGTTTTTATACCCTTTAAAATGTGAGAATGTTTATGTAGAAATAATATTATAAAACATATAATGAGAGATCGTCCTCTGGAGTCACTGGTGTTACTGTGTGACAAAAGTCTTTTATTTTGAAATAAAGCTCAGACTGATGACATCACTGTCCTTCCTGCAGATCAGTGAAGACAGGTCCTGGATCAGTCCACTGTCTCTTTTCTGTCAGAAGACATTTTCACATTTGTCTCCAGATTTCACGTCACTGCTGTGAGCGACTTTATTAGTAGAGAACAGTAAAAAACAGAATGATTCAGAAATGATTTAATGACATGATTTAGTTTTGGTTTGATGTCCTGTAGCAGCCATTTAGTGAAATATGTATTAATAGAGTCAGTGAGTTGTGGAATAATGTGCTCTGAATTTAAGTGTTAGAAGAGGAAGTCGACTTTCAGACATTTTGTCCTTCAAGAGTGTTTCTGACCCAAAGGCTGATTTCAGTTGATGTGCAGATGAATGATTTGTGTTTCCTCTCCAGATGAAAGTGTGTGTGAGATGAGCAGCATGAATCAGTGTGAGGACAGAGAGGAGGGAGGCCCTCCTTCTAAAACCACTGGACCTGGACCTGGACCTGGACCTGAGCCCAGCTGTGTTTCATTCAAGAGTGATCGGTCAAAAGACATGTTTATTGATTTCAAACAAGAGCATTCCTCAGACAGACAGTAAGTTGTTGTCCTGTTGCTCTCTGTTGATGTTCATCCTCATTAAATCCAGTCTGACCAGTTGTCCTGATGGTCTTCATGTTCTCAGTGATGATGGAGGACAAAATTCATCGTCCTTGTTCTGTGTAAAAATACTTTATGAAGTTCAGCTGAGGATAATATGAAGCTTCAGAAGTCTGAGCTACACAAAACAAGTGGAGATCCTCCAAAGAGTTTTTAGTCTGATGTTCCTGACAGTAAAGTTTGTTATTCGTCAAAATGATTCATGATCCACAGACTGAAATCATTCAGCTTCATGTTTTATTGAACTCTGCTGTAAAGAGGTGGGCTGTTAGAAACATTAATACGTGACTGATTCATGTTTTTGTTATTTATCCAGAGAAATTTGTTTAAAATTGTTTTTTTTCAGCATCGTTCTTCTTTAGTACATTTATATGCTCACATGTGAAAGCTGCCCAGTAAAACCAGTCTTCATCTCTTCAGTCCAGTTTAGCATTTGTCTGATGACTGGTTGAGTGTAATGTAGTGATTTTATTTTAACAGATGCTAGCTGCTAACAAAGGATAATTGTGACTCCACTATGTTCCTCCATCAAGTCATCATGTCTGGTTTTCAGTCATGTGACCTCAGAAGTTGAGACATGTCAGTCGTGGACATTTGTCAAAAATCTAAATCAAATTGTGCGCTGGAGTTCATCACAGCAGGACGACGGTGCACAAAGAGAACAATTACTTTTAACCTCTTCTTCATGTTTGATTTCATATAGTGTTTGTTTGTGACACGTGCAGTAAAACAGTTTGTAGTTGTTATTCTCACTCTGATTCAGCTGATCTGAGCTCAGTCTCAGTCTTTGACAGTATGTGTTAGCAGCCGACTCCTCCTGTGTTTTCTAAAGTGCCCTCAACTGTTAAATCAGCTGCTGTAGTTGATCTGAAGTTCACAGACTTTCCATTCAAACACCTGTTCGCAGCGAGCGTCCATGTTTTTTAGATCAGATCCACTGGGAAGCTTTTAGATTGGAAGTTGTGAATACCGACCTCTGGCTTGCAAAGGAGCGCACCATGAAGCCAGTGTTTTCCCCTCACTGTTCTCTGGTGCGTCTGATTTGGTCCTGTGTTTCCTGCGTGTCTTCACCTCTCCTGACTGATTTGCCCTTTGGACTTTTCTCTGCCTTCCTTTGTTGCTGCCTTTTCTGTTTTCTAACTGCCTGTCTTTGTATGTGAATTTGTTCCCTCACCATTTTATATGAGATAAGATGAACTTTTATTGATCCCCTGTAGGAGAAGTTGAGAAGCACAGCAGCAGAGGAAATAATCAGTGTTGTAACAAGTAGCAGCATGAGGTAGGAGTTGACTAAGATAAAAAATAAAACAAAATAGAATAAACCAAAAATATGCTATATTGCCAAAAGTGTTCACTCACCTGACTTGACTTGCATATGAACTTCAGTGACATCCCATTCTTAATCCATAGGGTTTAATATGATGTCGGTCCCTTTGCAGCTATAACAACTTCAACTCTTCTGGGAAGGCTTTCCACCAGGTTTAGGAGTGTTTATGGGAATTTTTTATCATTCTTCCAGAAGTTAATTTGTGAGGTCACACACTGATATTGGACGGAAAGGCCTGGCTCTCAGTCTCCCCTCTGATTAATCCCAAAGGTGTTCTATCGGGTTGAGGTCGGACTCTGTGACTGTGCAGGCCAATCAAGTTTATCCACACCAAACTCTCTCATCCACATCTTTATGGACCTGCTTTGTGCACTGGTGCACAGTCATGTTGGAACAGGAGGGAGCCATCCCCAAACTGTTCCCACAAAGTTGGGAGCATTCTCTTGGTATGATGAAGCATTCAGAGTTTCTTTCACTGGAACTAAGGGGCCAAAACAACCCCACACTATAATCCCCACTCCACCAAACTTTACACTTGGCACAATGTAGTCAGACAAGTACTGTTCTCCTGGCAACCGCCAAACCCAGACTCACCCATCAGATCGTCAGATGGAGAAGTGCGATTCGTCACCCCAGAGAACGTGTCTCCACTGCTCTAGAGGCCAGTGGTGGTGTGCTTTACACCACTGCATCTGACGCTTTGCATTGCACTTGCTGATGTCTGGCTTGGATGCAGCTGCTTGGCCATGGAAATCCATTTCATGAAGCTCTCTATGAACTGTTCTTGAGCTAATCTGAAGGTCACATGAAGTTTGGAGGTCTGTAACGATTGACTCTACAGAAAGTTAGCGATTGCTGCGCACTGTGTGCCTCAGCATCCACTGACCCCGCTCTTCTACCACTTCTTGGCTGAGTTGCTGTTGTTCCCAATCGCTTCGATTTTGTTATAATACCTCTGACAGTTGACTGTGGAATATTTAGGAGCGAGGAAATTTCACGACTGGACTTGTTGTCCGCTAGCCTAGGTGCTTGCTTTTATACACCTGTGGCCATGGAAGTCATTGGAACACCTGATTTTAATGATTTGGATGGTGAATGAATACTTTTGACAATATAGTGTATATCCAGGATATTATGAACTCTTGACTCTGATCCTGGTCCTCTGTCATCCATCCCTGCTGATGCTCAGACAGACCTCCAGTTAGCAGCCTCAGCCAATCTACAATCAGACCTCCAGCTGCCCACCTCCGGTCCTGCTGCTTCACAGGTATCAAGCTTCATTCCTGGTGAACTGTCTTCAGCCTCCTGAGGGCTTCAGCCCTTTGCCTGTGCTATCTTGTTGCCCTACTGACCTCCTTCAGCCTTTGCCTTGGCTTCCATTTTAGCCAATGTCCACCCCCCAGGCCTTACGCCCAAAAATATCCAGTTGCCAGCTTTAGCTTTTCTAATTTCTCCTCACAGGGTGTTGGGGTATCGTAGTAATTCAGAAATACAGAGCAGAATTATTTTCTCAAGTGAATGCAGCATGCTTCTGTAGGTTCCAGTGTGGTCATTGTGGCGGTAATCACCCAAAAGCAACAAAAGAAAATGTCAATTAACTTTAGACTCACACAAATAAGACAAATATCAAAATCAAGTTTTTTGAGACTCTATACAAATTTACACAGGACAGCTAGCATCCAGCTAGCTTGTGTTAGCTGTGTATTGCTGTCCACAGTAGTAAACAGGTCAAAAGCTGGAGGGACTAAACCAGACAAGCTGCTGAACCAACCCAGTAAACTGACTGACTGTTGATTCACAGTGGGATCAGCAGTACGACCAACACTGTGATGTCAGAGGAAACCATCTGATTCAATGATGTCTTCAACACTTTAACTCAAAGGACCTTCAGCTTGTGTTTGTCTCTGAGTGGACTGACACAATGTGACTGATTCTTCATGATTCCTCCACAGAGTCGACCAGGAGAGCTCAGAGGTTCCCAGAGGTCCGTCTGTCCAGCAGCATCAGACACACCTGGACTCCATATTTATGGTCTGTACATAAACAACAACTACTTTTACATCCAGTCTGTTCACAATAATCTCCATGCTGCTCTTTACAGACCAGTGGTGAATCTGTCCAAAATGGATCTGATGTTTGGCTCCATGATGTTAAATGTTGTCATTCACATAATATTCTGTTTCAGCTGCTGGAGGAGAACATCGTGACTTTTGTGAAGAATGAGCTGAAGAAGGTCCAGAAGGTTCTGAGTTCACATTACCCAGAATGCTTGGAGAGCCAGAGGGAGGATGAGGAGGTTTTGGATGGTGAGGATAAAGAGCAGAGGAGGAGCAGCAGAGAGGCATTTCTGAAGATCACACTTCACTTCCTGAGGAGAATGAAGCAGGAGGAGCTGGCTGACTGTCTGCAGAGCAGTAAGAGGATTTCTCTAAAGATTTAACATCCTGGATGAATGAGACAATTTGTAATGTCTCAAATTGTCTTGTTGTCTTTATAAATAACTTAATGTTCTTTTTCATTTAGAGCATCTTGCTGCAGTTTGTCGGCGTGATCTCCAATCTAACCTGAGGAAGAAGTTCCAGTGTGTGTTTGAGGGGATCGCTAAAGCAGGAAACCCAACCCTTCTGAATCAGATCTACACAGAGCTCTACATCACAGAGGGAGGGACTGCAGAGGTCAATGATGAGCATGAGGTCAGACAGATTGAAACAGCATCCAGGAAACTAGACAGACCAGAAACAGTCAGACAAGAAGACATCTTGCAAGCCGCAGCTGAAATAGACAAACCAATCAGAACAGTGATGACACAGGGAGTGGCTGGCATCGGGAAAACAGTCTTAACACAGAAGTTCACTCTGGACTGGGCTGAAGACAAAACCAACCAGGACACACAGTTCACATTTCCATTCACTTTCAGAGAGCTGAATCTGCTGAAAGAGAAAAAGTTCAGCTTGGTGGAACTTGTTCATCACTTTTTCACTGAAACCAAAGAAATCTGCAGGTTTGAAGAGTTCCAGGTTCTGTTCATCTTTGACGGTCTGGATGAGTGTCGCCTTCCTCTGGACTTCCACAACACTAAAATCCTGACTGATGCCACAAAATCCAACACAGTGGATGTGCTGTTGACAAACCTCATCAGGGGGAAACTGCTTCCCTCTGCTCGCCTCTGGATAACCACACGTCCTGCAGCAGCCAATCAGATCCCTCCTGGGTGTGTTGACATGGTGACAGAGGTCAAAGGGTTCACTGACCCACAGAAGGAGGAGTACTTCAAGAAAAGATTCAGAGATGAGGAACAGACCTGCAGAATTATCTCCCACATCAAGACATCACGAAGCCTCCACATCATGTGCCACATCCCAGTCTTCTGCTGGATCACTGCTACAGTTCTGGAGGATGTGTTGAAGACCAGAGAGGGAGGAGAGCTGCCCAAGACCCTGACTGAGATGTACATCCACTTCCTGGTGGTTCAGGCCAAAGTGAAGAAGGTCAAGTATGATGGAGGAGCTGAGACAGAGCCACACTGGACTCCAGAAGGCAGGAAAATGATTGAGTCTCTGGGAAAACTGGCTTTTGAGCAGCTGCAGAAAGGAAACCTGATCTTTTATGAGTCGGACCTGACAGAGTGTGGTATTGATATCAGAGCGGCCTCAGTGTACTCAGGAGTGTTCACACAGATCTTTAAAGAGGAGAGAGGACTGTACCAGGACAAGGTGTTCTGCTTCATCCATCTGAGTGTTCAGGAGTTTCTGGCTGCTCTTCATGGCCATCTGACATTCATCAACTCTAGAGTCAGTCTGCTGGTAGAAAAAGAGCAGTCAACATCCTGGTGGTCTAAACTATTCAGAGACAAACCTGACCCAACACATCTCATCAAATCCCAGAAGTCTGAAGCAAGAGAAAACGAAGTTGCATTGACACAGTACCTCCAGAGTTCTGTAGACGAGGCCTTACAGAGTCCAAATGGACACTTGGATTTGTTCCTCCGCTTCCTCCTGGGTCTTTCACTGCAGACCAATCAGGCTAACGTAGGTGCGAATGTGGCAAAGGTGTAATGGGGGAACGGTTTCATTCCACCTCTGACCCTGCAACAGAGGTTGTATCTGAGCCACAACAGAGGTGACAACATCTGTGTGGACAGGAGTGTGATGTTCTCATAGTATTCACAGTCTGATAACTTAACAGATCCTTCACTCAAAGTAACAATAAAAAAACAATGACACCACTAATCTATATATATATTTAAAATGTGGGTCAGTCAGTCTATTCTGCACTTTGGTCCAGATTTACTAATCTCAACAACCTTTGCATGGATTGTCATGAGGTTTAGTTCAGACATTCATGCTCCCCTCAGGAAGAACTGTCTTTACTTTAGTGATCCTCTGACTTTTCTTATAGCTCCATGATCAGGTCATCATTTTAATCTGTACAATATTTTGGTTCATGACCAAATATTTGCAAAACAAATGGCATTTCCCATCAGCTTGATTTATACTCTTGTGTTCAGTGCTGATTAGCAAATTAGTGAAAACTAAGATGATTAATATAATAAACATGATACCTCTTAAACGCAGATGTGCACTGAATTACTAGGACCCTCAGCTGATCTGCGATGTGTGTTGTTTTGTGTGTCTTCAGGCTGTCAGGCTGTCTGATCACAGAGAAAGGTTGTGCTTCTCTGGCCTCAGCTCTGGACTCCAACCCCTCCGATCTGAGAGAGCTGGACTTGAGCTACAATCATCCAGGAGACTTGGGAGTGAAGCAGCTGTCTGCTCAACTGGAGGATCCAGGCATGAGACTGGACACTCTGAGGTATGAAGAGTCCTGCTGCAGCCACAGACAGTCACCGCCAATTTCCACTGGATACGCCTCTGCTGCGTTACATCTCCGCCACGCCAGCGGAGCAGATGCGTTTCACTTAACCCACCAGGTCTGCTGCACTGCGTATCTGCTCCGTCCCAGCTCCAGCAGTCTGGAGCCCTCCGGCACACTTCTATTTCTGGCGGAGGCCGGAGCACGACGCAACAATTTAGCTGAACTTAGCATGGAGCAGACAGGAAGTCAAGCGCCGAAATAACAAACAACATCCGGTTACTTTTTCAAATAAAACACTCCGTGTTGACACCAGCACACGAATCTCAAAAAAGAGACAAACACAAGCTCTTCTGCTAATCCTTTGGTCGGGCACACTTTATGTTGTTGTTTTTAATAACACAGACCTATAACTGCGGTTGCGAGTGATCTTGTGATTATCGCAGGAACTCCTCAGCCTCGCAAGGCCAGCTGTCTACTGTACTGCGCCATAGTGAACTCAAACCGCAATCGGTGGGGATTGCTGGACGGCAGAGCAAAACCGGATCGGAGCCGCAAACACAGCGGACATGTATCCAGTGGAAATTGGGGGTCAGTGTGAGACTGTATCTCGATTGTAGGTGGTTCGGTGTCAGGAGGTCTGCTTCCATTACGCCACCTCCAGTTGTTCAGTTCAGCTCAGGAGAAAAGGCAGCATAGTTCATCCTCTCCAAACTTTTGTTGTTGCAGCCCTAAAAAAATCTAATATTGATCAAATTGAACACTGCACTTCTTTCAGTCCTCAGCAACAAATCTGCCAAGTATAAAGCAGATTGGATGAAAGGTTCTGGAGACATGTGAACTACAGACAGACAGAAAGAAAGACAGATTCCTGGCTTCATAGTCAGATGTTCCTCTGGTCACATCTGGACGCATCATGTTCACCACAGCAGATTACAAACTAAGAGACATTTTCTGTCATTGTTTCTGCTTTGATGGCATCACACATGACATGAAGTTCTCCTCACAGTAACTATTACTGCTGTAATATACATCAGATATAAATCCACAGTGGTGTCAACAATAATTGATTCGGCGATGCATCCCAATGCGGGGCATGCACGATTCAGCATCGATGCGGCAACGTGCCATAATCGATTATGTCACTGTTTATTTTCTGGTCTTAAGTAGACAATAAAGTTGTGAAGTTTCAAATACTTCTGGGGGCATTTCCGGTGCAACGTTGCAATGACATGCGCAGCCTGTAGCTACATGCTAAGCGGCAGCACTAGCTGGCATAACAAGAACAGTAGCCCCTTTCACACTGCTGTTTGCATGCGGGGATCCTGCGCCAGTTCTCCTCCTCCTCTGTGTGAAAGTTTCAGATGCGGCGAGAGGGGAAATTTCGCTCAGGCTCTGATCCGCCTCTGGAGGTAGTATCAGGGCTGCATTATTGACGAGCCGTCCCAGTGTGAACGGATAATCCGGAGGCGCGGAGCGAGGGCATGTCAGTCCGACAATGTGATAACTACACAGGTCCTTCACTCAACTAAATACATAGAAATGTCCCACAAAGCAACGTTACAGGAGCAAACAAAAGTAACATAGTAACTGTAACTGTCTTTGGCAACTTACATGAGGAAAACAAATACCGCAGCTGTACGTGGAGAAGAGTCTCTCCTCCCGCCTCTTCCTCACATTTCTGCTCAAAGAACAGCGTCTGTCACCGGCAAAAAACTTTAACTCACTGAGTGTTTGTGATGAAAATAAATCACAGCGACCGTCAGCTCTCCCGATCGAGACTTCAGGGAACTTTCCTCCAGAAAACAGCCTCCATCCCCGCGAGTGACAGAGTCAGACAGCGTCCTGTTTACTGATGGTGATTATGTATAATTATGTAGTTTACCGCAAAAAACTTAGTAAACTTAACTCACTTTACAGGATGTTTGGTGGGTCAGGATCTCAATCACTACACATTATAACAGCATCCATATGATTATAAACTGTTAGCGGGTTTGGATTAACAGAGGGGAACATCTGGGGAAACAGGAGAGTGATAATACACACATAGCAGCCAATAAAATCTGTTGTTCAATATCTGACTGCTTATATTGCCTCATGACTGATGAAAAGTTTGCCTTGTTGTGTGCAGTAGAATTTTGATGCATCGCAATGCATCGTAGACTCGAATTGAATCGAATCGTGAGGGCAGTGCCAATGCACACCCCTATAAATCCAGCACCAAACTATAGTCACATGAACATGTCAACACATGAAACCATGAAACTGTTTCTATCACAAACAGCTTCAGTGACACTTGTGAGGTTCTGGAAGGAAACAGTCTGGGAGTCTCTGTCACTTGGCTCTGTGGCAGAGGTCGGGAACCAACGTCCAATGTTTTCTGATTGATTTATTACTTATAAATTGTATTTGTTTTTTTGCACAGTAAAACAAAGCAGCAGAAACACAGCAAGAACAAAAAGCAGACTGTGCAGCTGAGATTCAGAAAAGCCCTCCAAGCTTCAAACAGGAATCGGACCTCAAAAGTTCTGTCATCCAAATACAAAAGTCCTATAATATAGAAACGTAAGCACAAGTTGACATTGGATCAAACAGCAAGCGTAAGGTCGCCCACAGGAAACAGCAACAACATCCAATAAAATAAAGATGAAGTGATAAATCCAACAGGAGGTTTGTGTGTGTTCTCAGATGTTGTCGTCCTCTTTCACACACACCAACATCCTGTGGCTCACTCTCAGTGTGTGAGGAGAGTGGCAGAGGTGAAGAGGTTCAGGGAGAACAGGGAGAAGCAGCCTGATGGACAGATTGTGTTTCTGTGTATGAGAGTCATGTCATGTCCATGTTTGCATGCTGAAAGAGGATGTGCTGCTCTGACCCCCCTCCTCCTTTCAGGATGGAGCCTGCTGGAGTCCGATGGTTGACACCAGGTCTGTGGAGATGTGAGTGTCTTTTTACTGTCATTCATCAAAACACTGTGACATCCCTCATTCACATCTGTGATGTCATCATCACACTGATGGTACATTAATAACTGCAGCTGTGTTGTGTCTTTTTCTCTCCATCAGATTCCTGTGAGCTCACAGTCGACACAAACACAGTCAACAGATTCATCAAACTGTCTGACAGCAACAGGAAGATGACAAGTGTGGAGGAGGATCAGTCATATCCTGATCATCCAGAGAGGTTTGAGTCCAGGTCGTTTCCTCAGCTGCTGTGTAGAACTGGTCTGACTGGTCGCTGTTACTGGGAGGTCGAGTGGAGAGGAAGAGTTTCTATATCAGTGAGTTACAGAAGAATCAGAAGGAAAGGAGGCAGAGAAGACTGTGTGTTTGGACGGAATGATCAGTCCTGGAGTCTGTGCTGCTCTGATGGTCGTCACTGTGTCAGGCACAATAACAGAAGAACATCCATCTCCTCCTCCTCCTCCTCCTCCTCCTCCTCCTCCTCCTCCTCTGGTAGAGTAGCAGTGTATGTGGACTGTCCTGCTGGCACTCTGTCCTTCTACAGAGTTTCCTCTGACTCACTGATCCACCTCCACACCTTTAACACCACATCCACTGAACCTCTTTATCCTGGATTTGGGTTCTTCAGGTCCAGTCCTGGTTCCTCAGTGTGTCTGTGTGATGTTTAGTGTGCAGCGTCTCCTCCTGTCACAGAAACATTGTCAGTGCTGAACAGTTGAGTCTGTACAGGATCACAGTCACATCAATCTTTCAGCTTCTTGTAATAAATTCATCACTCAACTTTGTACAAAATGATTCAAACTGATTGAAAAGATTCTTCATTTACATTTGAAACTTCTTCCATTAAATTGTGGATTAAATTGCATTGACTTGTACTTTCTGTCATGTGTTGTTTTGAATTCTGGCTCTTGTTCCAATAAAATCCACAACTATTAGTGAAATGTAAGAAACAGAAAACATTGACTCGTCTGCAGCTTTAATTGTCAAGAATCATTAATTTAGCTCTTCTTGCGTCAAAGTTTGTCGGGGATCCTATTCTACTTGGTGGGGATATGAATCTGGTAAATAATCCACTGTTAGATCGCTCCAGTCGGCCCCTACCAGCAGATGCTGCTCTCTCCACTGCTTTGGATGAGCTTCAGAGGCTGTTGGGGGTAACTGATGTTTGGCGATGTGTAAATCCACTCTCTCGTGAATACACTTTTTATTCTAAAGTACATAATTCGTACTCTAGAATAGACTACCTGCTCCTGTCAAACTCAATAATGGAAAATGTGATAAATTCAGAGATTCACACCATCTTAATCTCAGATCATGCTCCCATCTCTGTTACATTCTCTCCTTTCTTTAATGTGCATAGAACAAAACAGTGGAAGTTCAATAACATGCTTCTATGGGACAAGAAATTTGTTGCTATGATTAATGAAAGAATATCTGTTTTTTTTGAGATGAATATGAACTCGGTTGTATCTGTTCAGACAGTTTGGGAGGCTTTTAAAGCCACATGCAGAGGTTGGTGTATTAGTTATGGTTGTGCAAAACAGCGGGAAAGAAGCCAAAGAAAAAATAAATTGATGTCAGAGCTAAAGAACCTGGAAATGCAGCATATGAGAGATCCAAACGATCAGAAATTAAAAACAATGGTGTTACGCACAAGAACAGAGTTACAGTCAATTATACATGAAGAAACCTCTACTGCATTATATAGAGTAAGGAAAAAACATTTCGAAACAGGCGACAAAGCTGGTAGAATGCTTGCACTAAGAATAAAACAAATTGACAGTAACTCTTCCATAACGACCATATACGATCAGAATGGTTCTTTAGTATGTGAGCAGAAAGAAATAAATCAGGCATTTCAAGAATATTACTCAAAGTTGTATGAATCAGAATGTAGATTTAAACCTGATATGATTGATGACTTTCTTAGAAGTGTACCTCTCTCCCAGTTGAAAGAGGACGATAAGATATATCTGGAGAAAGATGTCCAGGAGCTGGAGGTTAAGGCAGCTGTTAACGTTCTCGCTGCTGGTAAAGCTCCAGGTCAAGATGGTTTTAGTGTGGATTTCTACAAGTGTTTCCAGGAAGTTCTATCTCCATTCTTGACTTTATTGTATAGGGATATTATCGCAACTCAATCTATGCCCCAAAGCATGAATATGGCTGTCATCTCCCTATTGCCAAAACCAGGCAAAGATCACACGAAAATGGGCAATTTCCGTCCTCTAAGTTTGTTAAATAGTGACTACAAAATCTTTGCAAAAACTCTTGCAATGCGCCTGGAAAAAGTCATCTCATCACTAATCCATTTGGACCAAGTTGGTTTTATTGCTGGTCGTTACTCTGCCCATAATATGTGAAGATTGTTCCATGTAATGTCAGAGGCTGCATCTCTTCAACATCCTGCGGTTGCTATTTCTCTTGATGCTGAGAAAGCATTTGACCGGATAGAGTGGTCTTATCTGTTCTATATTTTGACAAAGTATGGTTTCGGACCAGTATGCATACAATGGATTAAGGCCCTCTATCACAATCCGGTCGCATGTGTCAAAAGTAATGGTTTAATCTCACCCCCTTTTCACCTTTTTAGATCTACCAGACAAGGTTGCCCAGCCTCCCCAGTTATCTTCACCCTAACACTTGAGCCCCTTGCCTGTGCTATCAGGAAAAATCAGAGTATAACAGGTATCAAACTTTTTAATTATGACTTTAAAGCCAATCTTTACGCGGATGACATTTTACTGACATTGTCTAGACCTGCTCTTTCTGTGCCCCATCTGCTCAAACTCATTAGTAATTTCGGTGCGTTTAGTGGTTACAAGATCAACTGGTCAAAGAGCAAGGCCATCTCTTTGAATCGTTTCACACAATCAGGTCATTTGAGCTCAACACCTATTGTCTGGAAAACCGATGGTATGCGATATCTTGGCGTCAATATTACATCTCCGATTGACAAAATCTTTGAACTAAATGGCCCTAAATTACTGAAAACTGTGAGGGACAATTTGAACAGATGGACAAATTTACCATTATCATTGTGGGGGAGGGCAGAAGTGCTCAAAATGAATGTGCTCCCACGATTAGCTTTTCTCTTCTCCGCCATCCCATTAGAAGTCCCCCAGAGATGGTTCAGAGAAATCAACATATTATTCTCTTTATTTTTATGGAAAGGTAAAAAACCTAGAATAAGTCTGAAAAAATTATCTATCCCCAGGAAAAAGGGTGGACTAGGGATACCAGATATTAATGCTTATTATTTGGCGTATAACGGTGTATATCCCTTACTCTGGGCGTACGAGAAGGAGCAGGCAGTCATTGGTAGCTGGAGATGGCTGGAGCAGAAACTTGTCACTGTGAACTGTAAGAATATCTTCTTAGCCTCACTGTGGTATCACACCAAATCCAATAAAACCATAAAAAATCCCGTAATTTCATTCTCATGCAGAATTGTCAGTGAAATACACAAACAACTCAAAATGAATGGTCTAGATTTACCTTCGTGCCCCATATGGGACAACCCAGTATTTAAGGCGGGTGGGAAACCTATTAGCAATGACTCATGGCAACAAAAAAACATCAGCAACATAGGTCAAATCCTGGGAAGCAACAGAGAAATGCTCTCTTTTAAGGAACTCAAGAAGAAATTTGGTCTAGATAACTCGGATACATTCCAGTATCTTCAAATCAAGTCCATCATGCAAAGTTTCACAAATATCATGTTAGCAGATAATGAACTCTTTGATATCAAGTTCAGGGATGCAGTCTCTGGCAGTGGAAAGGTATCTAAAATCTATAGGCTGTTATGTTACACTTCTTCTTGTATCTCTTTTAAAGTTATAAAAGCACAATGGGAGAAAGATTTGGGCATACATTTAACATCAGAACAATGGGAAACTATTCTGAGCCGCTCAAACAATCTTTCAAAATGTGTCAGGTATAAAATCATCCAAATCAAGATTCTGTTCAGATCCTACATCACCCCACATAAGCTTAAGAAAATGAATAATGACTGTACAGATAAGTGTTGGCATGGGTGTGGAATGAATGGAACTCTCATCCACTTACTGTGGCATTGCCCAGAAACACAGACATTTTGGTTAAAAATAAGAGATTATTTATGTAAATTATTCAAAATCAATTTTCCATTGGATCCAGCAGTGGGCCTTCTGGGAAAACAGATAGAGGGAGCAACCACAAAAAAACTTCAGTATCTGTTAGACCTAGCCTTCCTTTCAGCTAAACGCCTAATTCTTACAAACTGGAAAGTGAAGAAACCAAATTGTTTTGATATAGATAACTGGCAGAAGGACTTTTTAGAACTTGTTTCTATGGAACAAGCAGCCTCTGTTCTGCAAGATCTGGGCAGTGACCACACAGATCCTCTGAGTCAAATCATGTCACTCTTGAAAGAAAATCAAACTGATGAGGATGTATAACACTGACAATGACAAGCCATCTCGCTTACTTTTGTTTATTAAATTTTACTTAGTTATTCAATGTGGGTGCGTGTGTGTATGTGCATGTATGTGTTGTTGCTGCTGTTGTTTTTGTTTGTTTGTTAATTTTGTTGTACTGTATCTGAAAATAAAAAAACTTTTGTGAAAAAAAAAATTGTAAAGAATCATTGTGAACAAAGTTGTAAATGGACAGTAAAATCTGATCAAATGTACTTGACACTCCACCTGAAACACTCTGACTTGTTTCATGTGTTTCTAATGATGAAACTAAAAGTTTGATGCTGTTGGTTAACACATGTAATTATGTCCATAGTGACAGACGTCTGTATTTTCAGGACGTTTGTTGGATTTGAATCTCGTCCGTGAAACTAAACAGCTGTGAGAAAAGTCTTTCTCTGTCTGACCCGGCAGCTCCACTTGTTACAGACCAGTTTTAAAGCCCAACAGCAGGCGACAGACTAAAGAGCCGGAGACCAAATAGTCCATACAGAACCGACAAGCTGCCGACGGCAGCTTGAGTATCTGATGATGTCGCTTCGACTGTTAAAGTTGTGAGTTCAAATCCTCGAGGTTTTCACACAATTATTTTGAAATGCTCAAAGAAAGTGATTCATTTAAGACGGATTCATCAGCTCAGGATGGTGAAGTGATGCTGTGAAGTCTGGAGGTTGTGGGTTCAATCCCTGGTTCAGCTGATTTTTAAACCTGATGTCCACAGAAATAAAAAAGGGACAATCTTATTCAGGCCCACATCTGTTTGTTAAGAATAAACAGTGGTAGAAATACCCACAATCCTTTGCTGCAGTAAATAAAGAGCTGCCACACAGTTAAAGTAGTCGGTACAACAGCACAACTTCAGCAAACCTGTTTCTTCAACACGTATTGATGTATTGATTGAATGAATTCCCAGAATTCCCCAGTCTTCACACCGGTGATTTAATGAAAATTGGATCCTATTGTTTATCACAACTAATAATTATCTCTGATAATCCTGAATTATTATTGAAAGATAAATGTAACCCCCAAATTCCCTACAAATTTACTCGACACACTGCATATGGTGCCCTGTGTGTGGCAATGTACAGTGTAATCATTTGTGATTGTGAATTTTTCATCAATCAAATGTATAACCCATTTGACTAACCAAAACTTTTTCGGTTATTAACTGCCACTTTGAGCAATTTGCTATTGCTGCTATTGATCCTAGTTGAAGACCCTCTGTAGAAATTTCAAGAATCTCAATTCAGAATTTGAATATCCCGTGCCTTGAATTTCAGCCTCAGTGAGAAGTAAAACCACACGGTGCTACCAGCCCTGTGAACAGAGGTTTTGTACTTACTTGTTACTACCACGTGTTTCAGACCGAGTCAACTTTAAGAGACAATCCTCTGACTGTTACGTCCCTGCATTCCAGTCAGTGCATGGACCCCATTAAGCCGTGTTGGGCACGTTACTTTTAACAAGTAATCAGTTATAGTTATAGTACTAGGTACTTCTCTCAAAAAGTAATTGAGTGAGTAACAGAATTACTCCACTGTAAAAGTAACTAGTTATCAGGAAAGGTAACTATTGCGTTACTTTTAATTATCCCCCCTTTTGAGCTCGGCATTCATTTTAGCGTACTCGGCATCTATGTATATAGAAAATGTCTTCCTGCATGGTGGACCGGCACTTGCTTTCCCTGGTTCCTGGAGCTTTCTCTTCTTCAATTTGATTTTAATGTCTGCCAGCTCTATCTGTTTCTCCCGGTGCTTTGCATACAGTCTTCTGACAGTTTGTGAAGTCTGTAAAAGAAATGTCAATTTGCACAGCAGGATTTGTGCATAATGTAGATTTACTTTAGCCAATACTCACAATGTTACCAGGCTGCTTAGGAGACTGTGCAGCATCTCAGTCCTGTTACACATATTTTCTATTAGCACCACATCACTGACTTCATACTTTACGGACTAAATAAGCAGGATATTTCCATAACAATTTTATGGAAATATCCTGCTTATTTAGTCCATAAAGTATGAAGCAGCCTGTTATATATTGTGAGTAAGTATGCAAAGCACCTGAAGAGACAGAGCTGGCAGACATTAAAATCAAATTGAAGAAGAGAAAGCTCCAAGAAATGGAGCTGGAGCTTGAGATTAAACACGGGACACTCAGGAAACTGGACCTGGAAAACCAGAAACTAGAAAGAGAAGTGAGTATTTCAGTGCACACAGCAACCATAACTGCAATACAGTGTTTTAATCTTTGTTGCTTTTGCTCTCTCTATTCCAGGATCCAAGCAACAAGAGAAATGGCTGCCAAATAAACCCTCAGGTGGTGCAGGCACTGAAACCGAGATTTCAGAAGGCTGAAGGTCATCTTGACATACCTCTGGAGTCCATTGAAGGTCTCCTCATCTGCAGAAGTGCATTCTGCAGCTGCAGATGTGCCTTCCCCTGCCATATACATACATGTATTGAGAGAACTTGAATGAAGATTTCACAGGACATACCACACCTGTGATTTCAATACAATGTACTAACCGGATCATCTTCTGCTGGCTCCAAAAGTGTAACTGTGTTTCCAGACACTGAAAGGAAATCCAAAGTCAGACAGTATAATATATTTATTAGATTGTGTTCCATGTGCAGTAGTATTGCAATATGTACCTTGTATGAAGCGAACAGTTTCTGTGGCTGGGAGAGGGTCTGTTACTGTCCCTCCCTGGATCCCCTCCATCACTGGCCTCCCTTTATTCAAATGGAGTGCCAGCTCCTCCGCTGGGTCACATCCTGGCTTGGTGGGCCTGTGCCAGTTCTATGGGCTTTTTTTTAAACTGCTACAATCATAAGCCCTTTTTAGATAGAAAAGGCGGCACATTTGCTCCAAGGTAAGGGCCTCCTCCCACGGCTGGCACATTTCCGCCTCGGTTTTATAGCAGTCGAGCCGAAATAAGTGTACTCTCCGAGGAGAAAATCAGCGGACCACAACAGACCCCCAATTTGCCGGCCTCTGTCTAAAACCGCAGACTGAGCCGCCAAAAGGACGGGCAAATTGGCAGCTTGGTGCTCTGTCTAAAAACAGCTATACAGACATTCAACATGTCAACAGACACCTAATCTATTCACCTCATTTGTTCACTGTTATCTACTTTAAAGTCACTTACCAGCCTGAAAAATGTTCTTGTATTTAATTTGCCAGTTCATTTTCTAGCCAGACAAGTTTGTTCTTTATGAAAGAGAGATAAAATAGATAAAAACATAACATGAGAAAAATAGATTAAATGACACATTGTGGATAATTGTTTGCATTTAATCATGCTCTACATTTCCTGATTAACATGCACGTCTACTTGCCACATTTAAAGCAAAGTGTACAACAGTTGATTAGTAGACTTGAAAAGTATCTCCTTTAGTCTTAATGCGTCAATTCTTCACGCACCGTTGCCGTGTTGTCTACGTGTTGACTATGTGTTGTCTACGTGTTGACTATGTGTTGTCTACGTGTTGACTATGTGTTGTCTACGTGTTGACTATGTGTTGTCTACGTGTTAGAATTCACGTAATTTTGACCTCGTTCTCAGTCACACGCCTCTCTGGCTGTTTCCTCCTCACAGTTTACTTCCACTTTCTCTGACAGTTGTGTCGCAGATAGTTTTCTCCGTCTGAACCTCCAGCTGAAGGTAATGTAATGAATCTGACATGTTCGACTCGCTAACGCAAGCTCTACTTTTCATTGTTACACCGGAAACAGCACAAAAAGTGAAGCTCGGTTGTTTATTTGTCGACGAGGTTTAAGTTTAAACTCGGGACGACGGAGGAGAAACAACTGCCGATTAGAGTATCTGCCATTTCGATGAAATAATATAGTAGAAGTGGAGTGAGTTGATCAGTGTGTGAACACAGAGTGGTTGTCACTGTGTAGCTCCACTTACTGATGACTGAAGGCAGCTTCTCCTGCCTGAATCAGCCTGTGGAGGAGGCCGAGACGAGCCGCCGCTCTCCCGCTGTCTGACGCACTAAACGCGGCTGTAGAGCAGCTGTTCGCCTGGATGCGGGAGCTGGAGGTGCTGAGGGGGCTGCAGCACCTCCTAAAACGAGGCTGTAACATGTGCCGAATTTGAAAGAAGGCTCGAATCATTAAGAATCTGTCATCGACAGCATTTCACGCAGTTTATAAATGTTCTCCTAACTCAACAACAATTCTGTGGACTTCGTCTCCCTGCTGCTGTTGACTGTAGCTGATGTGACTTATAATATGTTGGTGTTCTGATTCTTGTTCATAATCATCAGATACTTGTTATCCTGGAAATTCAAATGAGTCCAAACACATGAATGTGGCCCAACATTTATGGAATTAGATTTGTGCCAAAGAAACAAACAAAAATAAATAAATAAAAAAATAGGCCTAATTCTTAAATGTTTGAATTTGAGAGAAACATAAAACTAATTTCAAAAATAAAAGTTATAACTTGCAATCAAATAATTAGTCTGATAGTGTAAAGTATTGTTCTTTTACTCTTCTAATAAAGCATTATTTTGATTACGGTTCCATCTGCTTCTCTCTCCGCTCAGACTTTTGCGCTGACTCTCAGCTCTGCGTCTCTCTGCAGCTCTGTCTCGTTTGCGCTCCCTGACTGTCTGTTTGCAGTTTGGGCACAAATCTCTCGGCTGGGCGGGTTTTATCAGCAGAGCGTCCCCATTGGCTGATTGGTTTTTGACTGACACAGCTCAGTACCTATGTGCAGGCAGCCAGGGTCGTTTAGCGCGCCAGCTGCCTGCACATAGGTACTGAGCTGTGTCAGTCAAAAACCAATCAGCCAATGGGGACGCTCTGCTGATAAATCCCGCCCACCCGAGAGGTTTGTGCCCAAACTGCAAACAAAGGGTGGGCGATACTGCAAATTTTGGTATCGATCTGATACCAAGTAATTACAGGGCCAGTATTGCCGATACCGATACTACTTGAAAATTCCTGATGATTGAATGATTTTGTACTTTTAAGGACAAAGATTTAGCCAAAAAAGAAAATAACATTTAACATAATTAAATCTGTAACCTATCTGCATGAAGCCTAAATAGGAATTCTAATGTTCCTTCAACAGATACACAAAAGGGTTATTGTATCATGCCATATTCACACTTCAGAGTGAACCTGAGTGAGCAGAGAGAGAGAGAAGCAGAGGAGCACTGCACACAGGGACTGACAGAGATGCTGCGATCACACAAACTGTGAAGAAATACAAGCGATTTGCTGAACTTTCAGAAGAGAAACTACAAAAAAATATCGATCTCGTCGCATTAGTATCGATCCGATACCAATACTCACCTTGGTATCGATACGATCGATATTTGGATCTATATGCCCACCCAACTGCAAACAGACACAGAGCTGTAGAGAGACGCAAAGTCTAAGCGGAGGGAACCTAAACTAGACTAAACTGACTCTCTTTGAAAATAACTACGTACATCATCCAGTATTGTGCTGAAGTACAACCTTGAAGTTCTTGTACTCTGCTTGAGTATTTGTGCTCCTTCACACTTACTGAGCTGAATCTCAGCCCTCTGAGATACTGAACTTTTAACTTCTCTACATTTTGTTGTGAATATGAAAGAGAATCCTGACAGACAGATGTGTGACGTCATGAGGTGACAGTCGCTCCTCTTGGGAATAAAAAACATTCATTCAGATTTTACAGACCTGGACGTGAAATAATGTTTGTATTGATCCAATAATGTTTAATATTTAACATTCAGATTTAGATTTTTTATTTTGATTTAACATTGACATATTTTTTTTTTTTACAAGAGAATTAAATATCACAACGTTCACAATAATATTGTAAATCTGGTCAAAAGTAACATAAAAAATTCACATGATTTTTTTAAGTGGTTTGTTGTTAAATGTGGCGAAATGTTGCTGTTTATTTTAACACGCGCAACTTTACAATGTGTTGCTCTTTGTGGGTCGAGCTGCAGCCTCACAGCTGCCAAGTCCGCTTATTATAAGTGACGTTGGGCTTGTTTTTCTGTAAAGTCGCTTATAAATATTGGCAGTTGCGGGTTGTCAGCCACACGCCTCTCTGGCTGTTTCCTCCTCACAGTTTACTTCCACTTTCTCTGACAGTTGTGTCTCAGATAGTTTCTCCGTCTGAACCTCCAGCTGAAGGTAATGTAATGAATCTGACATGTTCGACTCGCTAACACAAGCTCTACTTTTCATTGTTACACCGGAAACAGCAAATAGTGAAGCTCGGTTGTTTATTTCTCGACGAACTTGTTTAAGTTTAAACTCGGGACGACGGAGGAGAAACAACTGGTATGGAGAGAATTTTGTTCCTTTATTATTCAATCAAACAGAATAGATTTGAAACCAAAAAGATTCGAGAGCAAAAAAGACTAAGTAACAATCAACATTTTTATTTTTGAGAGAAAATATTTCTTCAACTTCAATCAAAACTGATGTTTGTAAGTAAAAACATACAACAATTTTGCTTATAAATCAGTCCTCTGCTTTCAAGTTAAAAACCTTTGCTTGCAAATCAGTCCTCTTTGCTTGCGAGTTACAAAGTTTTGGTTGCAAATCCAACTGCACTTGATGGGCGGGGCCTACGCTGGTGGATGAGAGAAGAGTTTCTATTGGTTGGTTTGACCTGGCTCCAGCGTCAGCTACGTCTTCCGCATCTTTCCGTGCTGTGCTGCTTGGAGGCAAGCCTGTCGCTCTTGAAAAGATTCCCATAAGTAATGAATTGCGCTATATAGCGTTGGCTACAGCCTGCTGCACATTCACAACAACAACAACAACAACAACAACAACAACACAAGTAATGAATTATAATGCCCTGCTGCTGCAAGCACACTGATTAGCAGCAACATGGTTGTCTCTGCTAGTCACGGACTGAGCGGAGTAGCCTAATGAGTGAGTGGATTACAGGGAGGCGTTAACAACGTGAGGCTGTGATTTAATCATTTAGTGTTGCATGGAACTCGCGGTGCCAAAACGTCACAGTTCCTACACAACAGTACTGTCAGCCGGGGGACAGACGGACGGAGAAGACCTCGGCAGCCCACAAACACCCGCTATAAAGCAGCTAACACTGAAAATGAGTATAGCGGCGCAGCGCCGCTGTTCCACCGTCTGGGAGAACCCTGACCGTGGATTACTAAACTACAGGGGGGGAAAGGTTGGGACGATTCCAAGGGCCCGGCACTGACAGGGGGCCCTTTGAGACATGGGATACCTATACAAGGGCCCAACTAGATTTTTTTTTATGGGGCCCAAAATCTCTGGCGGCGCCCCTGCTAAACTACCGCTGAACGTCTCCACTGTGTAGCGGGCTGCCGCTCCTCCTCCCGGCTCCCGTTCTCAGCTGTGCCAATGTCAACAAACACACGTGGCGAATAAGTTAACAAATGCACGGACACTACCAAACTCAGATTTATGTGTCTGTTATATTATGGAATGGATCTACAGATTCATTGGGAACACTACATTGATCTTCATTCGCTGTTGTTTTTTATTGACCATGACATTTATTGTTGTGCAATGTTACATAAATACTGTCAAAACAATACGTCCGTTTTTCTTTTAATGTCATAAATGAAAAAATCAACAGCAGTCACAAGCAAAGTCATTGCTTAATTTGTTTCTGTACAGCCTAAGTATCAGTAATGCATTGTACTGTAATGTACTGATGTCTTGCACCCATGTAAACTGACGACCTAATGTGTCATGTAAATTTTCACATTGCATGTATTTTATCAGGATCAGTCTCTTCTCTTCATGTGGAGAGAACATGACCAAGTTAGGAGCTGTGTCATCCTGTGCAATGTCTTCACCAGTAAACTGGATAACTACAATAAAATGAAATATTTTTTGAGGGAGAAATTTCAGTTTATGAGAGGCATTGCACAGAACCCTTGATGACACAGGCAATTAGGCAATGTACTTGCTAGAAAAATAATGTAATTAGTTCCAACTTAAAGTAAGCCGACTGTCAAGCCACATGCACCACATCCAAGTACCAGAGAAAATAAATAATCATTGCGCTACCATCATGGCAAAGCCAGAGTAATGTAATTTATTTTACCTGAATAATCCCATACCATTGATGGTGAAATTGCAGGTACAGCATAATGTCTTCAGTAGAAACAATGTAGAAAAAGTAGTAAAAATGTACAGTGTTAAAAGCCTAACTTGGTCGTGTTCTCGCCACATGAAGAGAAGAGACTGATCCTGATAAAATACATGCAACGTGAAAATGTGCATTTACATGACACATTAGGTCGTCAGTTTACATGGGTGCAAGCATAGGCGTAACATCCACTAGGGACAGGGGGGACATGTCCCCCCCACTTTCCGAAATCCCGTTTTTGTCCCCCCCACTTTTATTTAATCCAGCCGAACGCAGTAGCTCTCAAGTGTCCGATACTCAAACATGTCCACTTGATTAATCTACCCCGGCGTATACCGATGTGCTTATTTTACATTAATTTGATGGCAAACTCCGCCCGCTGATGCAACACCAGCTATGCCAGGTTAGTAATCAAGTGAACCCACTCTCGCTGTGAGTCGCGGACAGTTTGTGTAATGATGCTGCGTTCAAAGGCTGCAACAGGCCACTGTCTTCGGCTGGGTCGGGCTCTTGATCAAGCATTTGCGTTTTGTTTTTTTAATAACTCAAATAATGACTGTATTTCCAGCTAGAAAACACGCATCTCTCTCCTCCCTCCATTGTTTGTGTTTGTGTCGCTGCGTGGTGTTACACGTGACTTGTGTGAGTTATCCTCGTCCTGGAAACGTGACCCCGAGACGCAAGAAGAAAGCAGAAATTATTATTTTTTTACTAAGGAAAATGACAAAAATAATAGTAACGCACAGTGATCACTGGTTTGGAAATATTAACGCGTTAGATTACTCGTTACTGAAAACAGTGGTCAGAGAGTAACGCGTGGGCAGTGACAGCCTGTGTCAGCTTTACAGTTACAGTTAATGTGTCGGGCCGGGCTCGGACACAACGTGCACGGGCTGGGCTTGATTATTTAGGCCCGATCTAAGATCTACTCGGGTCCAGCCGCGTCTTTACTGAGGTTCGTCCAGTGTGAGCAGCAGGAGGACGGTCAGCTCACCTCCCAGAGCCTCGCGCTGAATCACTGAGACTGATTTAGGGACCGTCATTAAATTACTTAACACAAATATATTAGTACAAAATAATTGCAGTTTTTTCTATATCTTCCATGTCATGTGACCCAGTGACTCCAAACCCGCAGCAGATTGTGTTAGTAAACTGGACACATGAGACACAGCTTTTTATTGTACTTATTGTATTTTATATGAATATTAATATGCAGGAATTATGATTTTTTTCTCAGTAACTTCCATGTCAGGTGGCCCATTGACTTCTAAAACAGATTCTGAAATTCTGAAAATGTTTTTTTTTTTTTTTTTTATCTCACTAGCAGTCACCGTTTAAAGGGTAATTTTTTAAAATTTTCTTCCGGGGGGGCTCGCCCCCGGACCCCCCTAGTGTTGCTGAGTTACCAGAACAATCTAGGGGAAACACTGTATGTTCTAAGAATTGTGTACACGTGAGGCGAACTATTTCTTTCTTAGCTGAAGCCGACAACGGAACAAAATATATGTGAAGAGAGACATTGTGGAGCTGTATATTTTCCTGCTCTTTTGTCCTTTGCCAATCACACCTATGACTAAGCATGATAGCCATGTTCATCATAATGTGTTGCTTTTAAGTAGCTGGGAATATGATTAAAATCATGTGGAAATGTATAAAATGGTATTCAAATCAGACACCCACTTTTTTGTGTCCCCCCCACTTTTCAAACCGATGTTACGCCCTTGGGTGCAAGACATCAGTACATTACAGTACAATGCATTACTGTCACTGAGGCTGTACAGAAACAAATTAAGCCATTCTGGCATTAAAAGAAAAACGGACGTATTGTTTTGACAGTATTTATGTAAGATTGCACAACAATAAAAGTCATGGTCAATAAAAAAACAACAGCGAATGAAGATCAATGTAGTGTTCCCAATGAATCTGTCGATCCATTCCATAATATAACAGACACATAAATCTGAGTTTGGTAGTGTCCGTGCATTTGTTAACTTATTCGTCACGTGTGTTTGCTGACATTGGCACAGCTGAGAACGGGAGCCGGGAGGAGTAGCAGCAGCCCGCTACACAGTGGAGACGCTCAGCGGTAGTTTAGCAGGGGCGCCGCCAGAGATTTTGGGCCCCATAAAAAAAAATCTAGTTGGGCCCTTGTATAGGTATCCCATGTCTCAAAGGGCCCCCTGTCAGTGCCGGGCCCTTGGAATCGTCCCAACCTTTCCCCCCCTGTAGTTTAGTAATCCACGGTCAGGGTTCTCCCAGATCCAAGTCCAGCAGCTGATGTTCTGACAGGAGACGTGACGTCATTGAGAGACGTCATAGCCTCTACAGACAAAACCCACCTGAGCACACCTGAGACTTTCATATTTTATAATAACACAACAGGTTATTAGAACAATTTCTGCCTCTTGGTTAAATCAACTTGTCAGTATTTGTTTTTAATCAGTTATTTAACACTCCAAGCTCCACAGAAAGTCTCACAGTCATGTACAGAAGGACAGTGACTGTTTTTATACCCTTTAAAATGTGATAATGTTTATGTAGAAATGACATAAATAAAATTCAAAGTAAATATTATAAAACATATAATGAGAGATCGTCCTCTGGAGTCACTGGTGTTACTGTGTGACAGAAGTCTTTTATTTTGAAATAAACCTCAGACTGATGACATCACTGTCCTTCCTGCAGATCAGTGAAGACAGGTCCTGGATCAGTCCACTGTCTCTTTTCTGTCAGAAGACATTTTCACATTTGTCTCCAGATTTCACGTCACTGCTGTGAGCGACTTTATTAGTAGAGAACAGTAAAAAACAGAATACAAATGATTTAATGACATGATTTAGTTTTGGTTTGATGTCCTGCAGCAGCCAGTTAGTGAAATATGTATTAATAGAGTCAGTGAGTTGTGGAATAATGTGCTCTGAGTTTAAATGTTAGAAGAGGAAGTCGACTTTCAGACATTTTGTCCTTCAAGAGTGTTTCTGACCCAAAGGCTGATTTCAGTTGATGTGCAGATGAATGATTTGTGTTTCCTCTCCAGATGAAAGTGTGTGTGAGATGAGCAGCATGAATCAGTGTGAGGACAGAGAGGAGGGAGGCCCTCCCTCTAAAACCACTGGACCTGGACCTGAGCCTGGACCTGAACCTAGACCTGAACCTAGACCTGGACCTGGACCTGGACCTGAATCTGGACCTGAGCCCAGCTGTGTGTCCTTCGAGAGTGACTGGTCAAATGATCAACCCATTAACTTTAAAGAACAACCAGCTCCTGCTCTAAAGAGGTGAGCTGTTAATAACATTAATATGTGACTGATTCATGTTTTAACTGTGGAGAAAGATGTTTTATGAAACCTGTTATTTATTTTCAGCTTCGTTCTTCTTCACTTGAATTTATATTCTCACTTTAGAAAGCTGCCCAATAGAACCATGGTTTGCTATCTTGACAGTCACAGTAGCAAACAAGATTTGCTGTAAGATAAATTGTCCGAGAAATTATTGCAATAAACAATAATATTGTGATTTTGAGACCATTTTTCAACTAATATAATGATAATAATAATGCAAGTACACCCTTTCAAAGATCAACAAACTTTTACTTCTAAAGAATATTTAACATTGGAATCAGAATGTGAAGAAGACATTTTAAATATCCCATATAAATAAAGCAAACCACCAGAAACAATAAATAAAAAGGACTCTCAGTCTCTGTTAGGGGAATTGCACCTGAATTACACACAACCAAAAACAATAATCCTAACACTTTCGTATGTTGTCTTTCAGGCTGTAGAGTTGTGGAATTGCCGTTTGTGACACGTATGTTCTTCCAGGCAATCTGTACTGGCTGTCAAATGTTTGCAGCATTTGTTGAAATTCCTGCTTTTCTACAGTATTAAAGTGCTGCATCTCTTTAGCGATGTAGTGAACTACACTGTCTGAGTGACCAGTGTGTTATGTTTTAACTGTGTAGTGCTGCAATACATGCAAATTTCATGTTCCCCATATGTTGAGGGCAAGGGCGTAACATCGGTTTGAAAAGTGGGGGGGACACAAAAAAGTGGGGTCTGATTTGAATGCCATTTTATATATTTCCACATGCAATCATATTCCCAGCTACTTAAAAGCAACACATTATGATGAACATGGCTATCGTGCTTAGTCATAGTCAATATACAGCTCCACTACGTCTCTCTTTACACTTATTTTGTTCCGTTGTCGGCTTCAGCTAAGAAAGAGATGGTTTGCCTCACATGTCCAAAATTCTGAGAACATACAGTGTTTCCCCAACATTGTTCTGGTAACTTAGCAACACTAGGGGGTCCCAGGGCATGCCCCCCCGGAAGAAAATTTTTAAAAATAACCCTTTAAATAGTGACTGCTGATGAGATTTAAAAAATAAATAAATAAATAATTAAAAAAAAAATCAGAATTTCAGAATAAGAATCTAAGACATGAGACATTAGAGAACTTTACCATTATTTTCTTCATTATTATAGATTTTTATGGAAACAGTATCTGTTTCAGAAGTCGGTGGGACACCTGACATGGAAGTTACTGAGAAAAAAAAATCATAATTCCTGCATATGAATATTCATATAAAATATAATAAGTACAATAAAAAGAGCTGTGTCTCATGTGTCCAGTTTACCAACACAATCTGCTGCTGGTTTGGAGTCACTGGGTCACATGACATGGAAGATATAGAAAAAACTGCAATTATTTTGTATTAATATATTTATGCTAAGTAACTTAATGACAGTCCCTAAATCAGTCGCCAGTGATTCAGTGCGAGGCTCTGGGAGGTGAGCTGACCGTCCTCCTGCTGTTGACACCGGGAGAACCTCAGTAAAGACGCGGCTGGACCTGAGTAGAGCTGAGAATCCAGACCGACCTGCGCCCGTGCACGTTGTGTCCGAGCCCGGCCCGAAAGTAACTGTAAAGCTGACACAGGCTGTCACTGCCCACGCGTTACTCTCTGACCACTGTTTTCAGTAACGAGTAATCTAACGCGTTAATATTTCCAAACCAGTGATCACTGTGCGTTACTATTATTTTTGTCATTTTCCTCAGTAAAAATGTATTTTTTTGCTTTCTTCTTGCGTCTCGGGTCACGTTTCCAGCACGAGGATAACTCTTACAAGTCACGTGTAACACCACGCAGCAACACAACCACAAACAATGGAGGGAGGAGAGAGGTGCGTGTTTTCTAGCTGGAAATACACTCATTATTTGAGTTATTAAAAAACTAAACGCGAATGCTTGATAAGAGCCCGACCCAGCCGAGGACAGTGGCCTGTTGCAGCCTTTGAACGCAGCATCATTACACAAACTGTCCGCGACTCACAGCGAGAGTGGGTTCACTTGATTACTAACCTGGCATAGCTGGTGTGGCGTCAGCTGGGCGGAGTTTGCCATCAAATTAATGTAAAATAAGCACATCGGTGTATACGCAGGGGTAGATTAATCAAGTGGACATGTTTGAGTATCGGACACTTGAGAGCTACTGCGTTCCGCTGGATTAAATAAAAGTGGGGGGGACAAAAACGGGATTTCGGAAAGTGGGGGGGACATGTCCCCCCTGTCCCTAGTGGATGTTACGCCTATGGTTGAGGGTATCGACTGCAAAATTTGTAGTTCATGCAATTTGTCTCTATGAGACCTCAACCCATCACAGTATGTTTGTGTCTTCAGACTCTGCTTCATCCTCTGACTCAGGATTTGACTCTGGCACACTACTGGACTATCGGGGAGAAAATAACCTAGAGATTCCACCAGATACGTGTCCGCTGTGCTACGGGTCAGATCCGGTTTTGCAGTACAGCAGTTGTAGGTATATATGTTCAGTCTAGGATTTTTTTAAGGAGTGGCGGAGCGGCACTGAAGCCTACTGACTGCTGTTATTCTGTCACCTGATTTAAAACACGCTGTGGTCCGTCATCGAGGTGCAGGCGAGGTGCAAAGAGTAGATACTGAGATTCTGTAGTTTACCTTACTCGCGAGTATCCGACCCAGTGCAGGACTCTGCTGTGAAGGTGGAGACATGCGGCGGTGGTGTATTTGCGTCAATTAAAAAAAATATTTAAAAAGAGAAATTTGAAGGAGCAGCAGCTAGGATTTAGGAATGGCGGGCCGCCACTCCTAAATGAATGTAGAGGAAACACTGATGTTATTAAAACAACAACACGAAGTGTTCCAGACTGAAGGATTGGTCGAAGAGCTTGTGTTTGGCTCTTTATTGAGATTTGTGTACTAGCGTCAACACGGGGTGTTACATTTTGAGAAGTTACCTGATGTTATAGCCATGGTTCGAATTACGGGGGAGCTAAGGGGAGCTCGGCTGCCCTGAAAAGGACCTGAGCTCCCCTGAAAGCCTACTTTGAGACATTTAGGGGGAGCTCTAAAACACTGTTCATTTTTGTGTCCCGTAGATTTTGATTTTCTGTACATTAAGGTCAACCTTAATGTTTTAAATGGCCGAACACGCACCAAAAGCATTATGACGCGAAGATAAAAGCCGTTAAAGTCCGGCGGGGAGGATCGGAGCCTCCGCCTCAGCTCCGCCGCTCCTCAGCTGTTGATCCTCGGTGTGACTGCTGCTGCCGTCACCGCCGTCACGACCGGACTCGGCTGCGCTCTGACCGACTGGGAGCTGAGGGAGCCTGCTATATAAACCTAACAATAGCGATTAATTAACATAGTGTAGAGTTATGATTAGCTGTGCTTTATGTGACTTTGACCCAGCTAGAAGAAAAATTAAAATATGAAATAAGAATACTGGTCCGCTGAGGCTTTACCGGTGATCTACTGAGGAAAGTAGCAGCACCCGACAGCTGCCCTCCTGCCCTCTGTAACTTTATAGTCGACCCAAAAATAATTGTATAGGCTGAGCAGGTTAATGGGGGTATCTGTAATATCCAAAGATTTTGCATAAATAGCGAAGTTTTTCTAAAATACTACATGTTCTGTGGTGTTGGCATATCAGATGTGATCACTGCAGGCATCAGATTCGCCTGCAGTGAATTGACTCGCGCCTATGATCGCTTTTAGTGCGTTTGAGCCTGCTTTCTTTGCGCGGTTGTAAACAGAACTTTCAGCCCTAATTCAATTTACCCACCCACTGTACCACTCATCCCTTTTTTATATCAGCAATGGAAATAATAAGAATACACGCACAAGAAGTCTCTTTATTTCTAAAGTTTCTTAGGTTTGCTATACGATGTTTGACAAATGTTCAGCTTTATTGTTTTACCACATGTGATTCTTGAAGGAGTGTGTATGAGAAGCAGAACAACTGTGACTGTGTCCCTGCTGAATTTGTGATTTTGTATTTATTTATTTATTTATTTTTATCCTCTGATTCATGAATGTATTCTTTGATTTTGAAACAGTAGCCTTATAATGTTGTTATTTAGCCTCTCTGAAATGCTATTAACAGTATTAACTGTCTGTAGTAACAGTAGAATGTTTTTCGCAGTTACCCTGCAATTGATCGCGTTGCCGTGCATTTTGTATGTGCGTGTGACATGTTTTTATTAGCGGTGCACACTGGAAAATAAAAGCCACCGTGTAATTCGAACCCTGGTTATAGCTATTGTTGTTTTGGGGCGTCCTGCGTATCTGTTTCGGGGGGCTTCGGGCTGGAGCAGATACGCAGCGCAGCGTGCCTGCTGGGAGAGCCGTCACACAGCGGACTCGTATCTGGTGGAAGCTTGGGAGTTTGTTTGGCCACCTTCTCCTTCCGTACTCGGAACAACTTTAGAACCCTCCCCTCTTCACACACATCGGCCTGCCACCAGTGATGCTAGATTCTTTGATTTGCCCGTTCCACGTAACAGTGTTAAAAAAAACAACAAAAAAAACAAAACACAGGCAAATTCACTGGTCGCGGATGCACGACTAAATGTAAAATGTAGTCACACTTTCTAAAATTTTGGTCGCAAAATGCGACCACTTGGTCGCAGTCTGGAGCCCTGTAGTGGTTCACCACGGTCATTTGAGTTGAATCCGAAGTGCTCCCACACTGCAGCTGTCCCGTTCAGCTTTGAAGCTAATTCCATCTTTGTTTTTATTCAGTCAAATCTCAACTAGTGTTACCTTTGGCTTGCTGCTCCTCACGGAGCGCTCATGCTGCTCTCTGTGTTATGTCAGGTGCTTCGCCTCCCCACACAGAGACAAAGACTGACTGACAAGAGGGTTCACATGAGAGACACGAGGAAAACAAACAAGCATGCAAATGGAAATTATCGAGGCCGCCAAAGTTATCAAGCTCATTTTTATTTATCGTATGATAAATTGATTTATTGATTATCGTGACAGGCCTAGGGCCAATATTCTCTTAAGGTTTATTCCTGATGTTTTCCACTATTTTATGGACAGAAGCTTCTGTGTCTGAAGACTAGAAAGTGAATTAACATCTCTGGTGGTCTTCTTCTCTGTCCAACAGGAGACCAGCCTCTACTGGACCTGGACCTGGACCTGAACCTGGACCTGAACCTGGACCTGAGCCCAGCTGTGTGTCCTTCAAGAGTGACCGATCAAATGATCAACCCATTAATTTTAAAGATCAACCAGCTCCTGCTGTGAAGAGGTGAGCTGTTAATAACATTAATATGTGACTGATTCATGTTTTAACTGTGGAGAAAGATGTTTTTTGAAACCTGATGTTTATTTTCAGCTTCGTTCTTCTTCACTTAAATGTATCTTCTCACTTTAGAAAGCTGCCCAATAGAACCAGTCTTCAACTCTTCATTTCACTTTATTGAATTAGTTTGGTCCAATATTCTCTGAAGGTTTATTCCTGATGTTTTCCACTATTTTATGGACAGAAGCTTCTGTGTCTGAAGACTAGAAAGTGAATTCACATCTCTGGTGGTCTTCTTCTCTGTCCAACAGGAGACCAGCCTCTACTGGACCTGGACCTGGACCTGGACCTGGACCTGAACCTGGACCTGAGCCCAGCTGTGTGTCCTTCAAGAGTGACCGGTCAAATGATCAACCCATTAATTTTAAAGATCAACCAGCTCCTGCTGTGAAGAGGTGAGCTGTTAATAACATTAATATGTGACTGATTCATGTTTTAACTGTTGAGAAAGATGTTTTTTGAAACCTGATGTTTATTTTCAGCTTCATTCTTCTTCACTTAAATGTATCTTCTCACTTTAGAAAGCTGCCCAATAGAACCAGTCTGCAACTCTTCATTTCACTTTATTGAATTAGTTTGGTCCAATATTCTCTGAAGGTTTATTCCTGATGTTTTCCACTATTTTATGGACAGAAGCTTCTGAGTCTGAAGTAGATGCACCGATGCCTGGGCTCTGTGTATCTGTCGATACCCGATTTTAATGATAACCTGTATACCTTCCACCATGTGGAGGAGACTAAAGGCAGCAGACAAAATAATCAAACAGTTAGCAAACACTGTAAACATGTAAAAAAAAAAAAAATAGCGGCAGAGCAAGTTAAAGAGAAAAATGCCCTATTCTATCATGTGTTGGGTTTCACTTCTCACTTCCTCCCTTTGTTTGTTTTCCTGCTCTTTTTTGTGCCTCATGAGTTCATCACAGCAGAACGACGGTGCAAAAAGTTAACAGTTATTTTTAACCTCTTCACTATATTTGACTTCACATAATGTTTGTTTGTGGAACGTGCAGTAAAACAGTTTGTAGCTGTTATTCTCACTTTGATTCAGCTGATCTGAGCTCAGCCTCAGTCTTTGACAGTATGTGTTAGCAGCCGACTCCTCCTGTGTTTTCTTAAAGTGTCCTCAACTGTTAAATCAGCTGCTGTAGTTGATCTGAAGTTCACAGACTTTCCATTTAAACACCTGTTTGCTGCGAGCGTCAATGTTTCTCCGATCAGATCCACTGGGAAGCTTTTAGATTGAAAGTTGTGAATAGCTTGCAGCTTGCAAAGGAACGCACCATGAAGCCAGTGTTTTCCCCTCACTGATCTCTGGTGTGTCTGTTTTGCTCCTGTGTTTCCTGCAAGTCTCACCTGTTCTGACTGATTTGCCCTTTGGACTTTTCTCTGCCTTCCTTTGTTGCTGCCTTTTCTGTTTTCTAACTGTCTGTCTCTGTGTCTGAATTTGTTCCCTCACAATTTAGAATGAGATAAGATGAACCACTATTGATCCCCTGTAGGAGAAATCAAATTTGGCACAACAGTAGAGGAAATAATTAGTGTTGCAACGAGTGGCAGCGTGAGGTAGGGGCTGACGAAGATAAAAAAATAAGGCAAAATAGAATAAACTAAGCATATATCCAGGATGTTATGAACTCCTGACTCCTGATCCTGGTCGTCTGTCATCCATCCCTGCTGATGTTCAGACAGACCTCCAGTTTGCAGCCTTAGCCGAACTACAATCAGACCTCCAGCTGCCCACCTCCAGTCCTGCTGCTTCACAGGCATCAAGCCTCAGTCCTGGTGAACTGTCTTCAGTCTCATGCTCTGTTCTGCAGCCCTCCTGAGTAGCAACCGACAGATTATCAGCCACCGATATTAGGGATGTCCCGATCCGATCTATAGGATCGGGATCGGGGCCGATCTGGGCATTTTTCCGCTGATCGGAATCGGCAATTTTGAACGTTGACCCAAGCCCGATTTTTTAAATTTAATTTAATTTATTTTTTTTACATCAGAGCACAATTAGTGGCAGAACGCAGACGCCTGTGTAACGTTACTCTGGCAAACCTGTGGATAAAATGTCAGCAGTGTGGAAATAACTTCAATTAGAAAGCGAAAGTAGTCCAACGGCGACATGTAACATCTGCAATATGGCTGTTTCACGGAGCTGCATTTACTACTCATTTGATACGGCATATACAAAACAAAAACTCAGAGTATACAACGTGTTCACTCGAGAGTAGCTACAGGCAACAACACCGAAGCAGCAAACACTCGCGGATACTTTCTAAAGGAAAGAGAAATATCCTCGAGACAGCGACATGGCCACAAATATTACAGAGAAGATAACTGAATTCTCCGCTATCTCCGTGGGAGAGGATCAGGGTTTTCTTCGTCACCTGGAGTTTTTGAATCCCCGGTATGTCCTACCATCTCTGCATTTCATTATTGTCTCCACTTTCGAGTTACAACGTGCCGGTATGCGCACCAGTTTACTGGGTCACACAGCAGAGCATGTAAAACGGGCGATAGAGGAGATGCTGAACGCTGTGAAATAGACAAGCAACACGTCCAGGTCATTTTACGTGTCAACGTAAGGAATATGAAAAAAGCAGTGGATGATATGGAGGAACCAAGCGTGGGCTGCGTCTCTCACACCTCAGCTGCTGTACACGAGCTGCTGTCACAGTGCAGCGTCACAGACTCACCTGCTAACACAGGGAAGGTGGTCCGCCGATGTTGGAATACCATATGCAGAATAAGAAAGAGCCTTATGAAAGTATATACTTTATTTTAACAAAATAAAAATACTATTAAGGAACAGCTCGGGTGCAGGTACTTTTTTCCTAATGCAGCTGTATTATCCAGGACAATATTAGTAAAGGCTAAGTATCGGATCGGGAGTCGGTATCAGCAGATACTAAATATTAAAGGACTCGGATCAGGATCAGGGTAAAAAAAACCTGATCGGGACATCCCTAACCGATATATCAGGGCCCGATAGAACGGCCCAATTTCTCTCGGGGGTTCTATCGTATCGGTGAAATGTTGCGCCGATAGAAAAAAAAGTGTGACAATGACAAAAGCACGCGCTGGTGTACTGATTTATTTTGTCCAGTAGGGCGCGCTGAGCCAAGCCAGAGACTTTGGCTCAGCTCACATTTCAGTGAAGTCCCACTCTACACAACGAAACCTCCCGACCACCTGATAGGGTTGTGGATAAAATATCAGCAGTGTGGAAATAACTTCAATTAGAAAGCGAAAGTAGTCCAACGGCGACATGTAACATCTGCAATATGGCTGTTTCGCGGATCTGCATTTACTACTCATTTGATACGGCATATACAAAACAAATACTCAGAGAATACAACGTGTTCACTCGAGAGTAGCTACAGGCAACAACACCGAAGCAGCAAACACTCGCGGATACTTTCTAAACGAAAGAGAAATATCCTCGAGGTGCAGGTACTTTTTTCCTAATGCAGCTGTATTATCCAGGGAAATACTAGTTAAGGCTAAGTATCGGATCGGGACTCGGTATCGGCAGATACTAAATATTAAAGGACTCGGATCGGGATCGGGGTAAAAAAAACCTGATCGGGACATCCCTAACCAATATATCAGGGCCCGATAGAACGGCCCAATTTCTCTCGGGGGTTCTATCGTATCGGTGAAATGTTGCGCCGATAGAAAAAAAAGTGTGACAATGACAAAAGCACGCGCTGGTGTACTGATTTATTTTGTCCAGTAGGGCGCGCTGAGCCAAGCCAGAGACTTTGGCTCAGCTCACATTTCAGTGAAGTCCCACTCTACACAACAAAACCTCCCGACCACCTGATAGGGTTGTGGATAAAATATCAGCATATTTTATCCACAACCCTATCAGGTTGTCAAAAGTATCGAAACTCAAAAAAGTATCGATACTAAAATGTTGTATCGAATACGATACTCATTTTCAAAAGTATCGATACTGATTATTTTTTGCACTACCTCAGACCTGAAACTTGTTATCAGAGTTGCAGTTTCTTTTTGCACAACTGTTTTTTATTATAAATATTTAACGTGTGGTTCTGTTCATTTTTACATGTTGTAACAGAGGTTATTTTCGCATTTTTCTTGTTAACAAAAATATTTCTTTTAGATGTTGGGGTCTTTTTTTAATCCTTGTGATATCGAAAATGGTATCGAGTATCGAATATTTTTCTGAGTATCGATATCGAGTTGAAAATTTTAGTATCGTGACAACCCTACCACCTGACCAACCAGCAGACTTTTCCCTCTTTTCCACAAGCCACAATTGCCGTAAAATTGTGGACTGGATTGTCCTGTGTTCATTTCCCCATGTTTGTGACACAGCGCGGAACGCTCCCCACTACGCGCTTGCTATAGTATCTTTTGATTGATTGAAAACGTTATTAAAAGTTTGCACAAAAGCACCGAAGGGTACAGTTTAATACAAATACAATGCTAAAAGGATTGAACCAAGAGAGCACTAGTCTCCCCGACACGACGCGGGATTTCTCAGTAAATCAGAAAAACTTTTCCTATCATTCCCTTTTTCTGTGCATGGTTGAAGGAGATCGCATCCACGCTCCGCTCCCTCCTGCACCGTAATGTCCCCTTTTAGTTACCTAAACCAACCCGGGTGTGTGGACACAACCACTGCATCAACTCGCCACCTGCATCTATTTAAACTCTTTGTTTTGTTCTTTTGCCCTGATGAAGACCTCCAGGTCGAAACGTTGGCCATGTCTGTTCGATAACACAATAAATTAAGTAACATCAGGCAAATTTAACATCAAGGCTACGAGTGTGCCGCATCACTTCGACATCAGCGCTGGTGTCTCTTATTTGTGGCCACTGCCAGCGCCACACGGGCTTTGCCTTTCAGCAATCATCGCTGTTTTCGTCTTTGTTAAAAACAATAACAGCAGCAGCTGCAGGCAGCTGAGATCGCTGTGTTGTCTGTTTTGCATGCAAATATGAATTAACACAGTAAAATGAATGGTTCTCTATTTACAAATTTAAAAATGCATCGGTTAAATAATATAAATGTTTTCTTTCCTTTATTACACAGATGGCTGAAAAAAGGAACAAAGTATGTTAAATATTCAAAGTCTTGAATAAAGAGATTGGTTTAAGGAAGCATCTGTCTGTACTACTGTCACTGTGACAGTACTATTGCATAATCATAAACTCACTATATCGGTTGCATATCGGCTATCGGTGATTGCACCTCCTCTAATATCGGCTTTCGTTATCAGGCCAAAAAATCCCTATCGGTCGGACACTACTCCTGAGGACCTTTTGCCTGTGCCATCTTGTTGCCCTACTGACCTGCTCTAGCCTTTGCCTCAGCTTCCTCTTCGGGCAATGTCCACTCCCCGGGCCTTCCGCCCCCAAATCCCCATTTACTAGTTGTTGTGGCGATAAAGCAACAAAAGAAAAAGTCGATAGTTAACTTAAGACTCACACAAATCAGACAAATTAGATATCAAAATCAAGGTTATTGAGACTCTTCACCAGTTTGCACTGGACAGTTAGCATCCAGCTAGCTTGTGTTAGCTGTGTGTTGCTGTCCACAGTATTAAACGGGTCAATAAGAGCTGGAGGGACTAAATCAGACAAGCTGCTGAACCAACCCAGTAAACTGACTGACTGTTGATTCACAGTGGGATCAGCAGTACGACCAACACTGTGATGTCAGAGGAAACCATCTGATTCAATGATGTCATCAACACTTTAACTCAAAGGACCTTCAGCTTGTGTTTGTCTCTGAGTGGACTGACACAATGTGACTGATTCTTCATGATTCCTCCACAGAGTCGACCAGGAGAGCTCAGAGGTTCCCAGAGGTCCGTCTGTCCAGCAGCATCAGACACACCTGGACTCCATATTTATGGTCTGTACATGAACAACAACTACTTTTACATCCAGTCTGTTCACAATAATCTCCATGCTGCACTTTACAGACCAGTGGTGAATCTGTCCAACATGGATCTGATGCTAAATGTTGTCATTCACATAATATTCTGTTTCAGCTGCTGGAGGAGAACATTGTGACTTTTGTGAAGAACGAGCTGAAGAAGGTCCAGAAGGTTCTGAGTTCAGACTACCCAGAATGCTCAGAGAGTCAGAGGGAGGATGAGGAGGTGTTGGACGGTGAGGATGAAGAGCAGAGGAGGAGCAGCAGAGAGGCATTTCTGAAGATCACACTTCACTTCCTGAGGAGAATGAAGCAGGAGGAGCTGGCTGACCGTCTGCAGAGCAGTAAGAGGATTTCTCTAAAGACTTAATATGATGGATCTTTTGCTATGTTCACACTGCAGGTCTTAATGCACAATTCCGATTTATTGCTCAAATCCGATTTTTTGTTTGGCTGTTCACATTACCTCATAAATTTGGCCTGTCTATGGATTGCTGTGTGAACAGCTCACGCTCCTGAAGTGACCCGCATGCACCCGCACGTGGGACTGTATGGCTTAATGCTAAAAACAGTGTGTGTCCCCCCCAAATACTTATGAGGTCTAAAACCTCACTGTCCCTCCACTGGCCGCCTGCTTCACTGCTGTCCTCCATGTTTGTTTTGGTTATGTTCGTGGCTCCCGCTCGCTCCCGCCTGTGGCACACTTTTTTTTTTCAAACAACTTTATTTGTCATTCATTTACAAAACAGTGCAGCGCGGGTCAGAATGACGTAAAAGTCGCATTAAATGCGACCTCGCTGTTCAGATTGCAGTCGCATTAAAAAAAATCGGATACGTATCCGATTCAGTACCACATTTAAATGTGGCCTGAATCTGATTAGAAAATGTCAGATTCAATGCGACTTGTGCTGTTCACACTGTCAAATCAAATCAGATATGGGTCACATATGAGCGAGAAATCGGATTCATGTCACTTGTAACTGCAGTGTGAACGTAGCCTATGAGACGTTACTGAAGTCTGAATATGATGAATCTGTTAATATATACAATCTTTAGAGGAAGGAAATTGTCATATTTTCTTTATGAATAAATTTTTCGTTGTGTTCATTCAGCAGTTTGTCAGCATAAACTTAAATCTCACCTGAAGAAGAAGTTCCAGTGTGTGTTTGAGGGGATTGCTAAAGCAGGAAACCCAACCCTACTGAATCAGATCTACACAGAGCTCTACATCACAGAGGGAGGGACTGCAGAGGTCAATGATGAACATGAGGTCAGACAGATTGAAACAGCATCCAGGAAACCACACAGACCAGAAACAACAGTCAGACAAGAAGACATCTTTAAAGCCTCACCTGGAAGAGATGAACCAATCAGAACAGTGATGACAAAGGGAGTGGCTGGCATCGGGAAAACAGTCTTAACACAGAAGTTCACTCTGGACTGGGCTGAAGACAAAGCCAACCAGGACATACAGTTCACATTTCCATTCACTTTCAGAGAGCTGAATGTGCTGAAAGAGAAAAAGTTCAGCTTGGTGGAACTTGTTCATCACTTCTTCACTGAAACCAAAGAAATCTGCAGCTTTGAAGAGTTCCAGGTTGTGTTCATCTTTGACGGTCTGGATGAGTGTCGACTTCCTCTGGACTTCCACAACACTGAGATCCTGACTGATGTTACAGAGTCCACCTCAGTGGATGTGCTGCTGACAAACCTCATCAGGGGGAAACTGCTTCCCTCTGCTCGCCTCTGGATAACCACACGACCTGCAGCAGCCAATCAGATCCCTCCGGAGTGTGTTGACATGGTGACAGAGGTCAGAGGGTTCACTGACCCACAGAAGGAGGAGTACTTCAGGAAGAGATTCAGAGATGAGGAGCAGGCCAGCAGAATCATCTCCCACATCAAGACATCACGAAGCCTCCACATCATGTGCCACATCCCAGTCTTCTGCTGGATCACTGCTACAGTTCTGGGGGATGTGTTGAAGACCAGAGAGGGAGGAGAGCTGCCCAATACCCTGACTGAGATGTACATCCACTTCCTGGTGGTTCAGACCAAAGTGAAGAACGTCAAGTATGACGGAGGAGCTGAGACAGATCCACACTGGACTCCAGAGAGCAAGAAGATGATTGAGTCTCTGGGAAAACTGGCTTTTGATCAGCTGCAGAAAGGAAACCTGATCTTCTATGAATCAGACCTGACAGAGTGTGGCATCGATATCAGAGCAGCCTCAGTGTACTCAGGAGTGTTCACACAGATCTTTAAAGAGGAGAGTGGACTGTACCAGGACAAGGTGTTCTGCTTCGTCCATCTGAGTGTTCAGGAGTTTCTGGCTGCTCTTCATGTCCATCTGACATTCATCAACTCTGGAGTCAATCTGCTGGCAGGAGAAGAGAAGTCAACATCCTGGTGGTCTGAAGTCTTTGGAGACAAATCAACACGTTTCTACCAGAGTTCTGTAGACAAGGCCTTACAGAGTCACAATGGACACCTGGACTTGTTCCTCCGCTTCCTCCTGGGTCTTTCACTTAATACCAATCAGACACTCCTGCAAGGTCTGCAGACACAGACAGGAAGTATCTCACAGACAAATCAGAACACAGTTGAGTACATCAAGAAGAAGTTCGAAGAGACTCTGTCTGCAGAGAGAAGCATCAATCTGTTCCACTGTCTGAATGAACTGAATGATGGTTCTCTGGTGGAGGAGATCCAACAGTCCCTGAGATCAGGACGTCTCTCCACAGATGAACTGTCTCCTGCTCAGTGGTCAGCTCTGGTCTTCATCTTACTGTCATCAGAAGAAGATCTGGACGTGTTTGACCTGAAGAAATACTCTGCTTCAGAGGAGGCTCTTCTGAGGCTGCTGCCAGTGGTCAAAGCTTCCAAGAAAGTTCTGTAAGTGTGGAGAAGTTTTTTTCAGAATGCAGTTAATGTGCTGTTCTTGACACAAATTGAAATAATTGTCTCTTTCTGCTCATTATTCTTTATCCAGACTGAGTGGCTGTAACCTCTCAGAGAGAAGCTGTGAAGCTCTGTCCTCAGTTCTCAGCTCCCAGTCCTCTAGTCTGAGAGAGCTGGACCTGAGTAACAACAACCTGCAGGATTCAGGAGTGAAGGTACTTTCTGTTGGACTGGAGAGACTTCAAATTCTCAGGTCAGATAGTTCATAGTTTGTCTCAAATTTTTTTTTTTGTTATTTCTTTAACGTTTGAATTCATTCTTTTCTCATGTCCGAACTTGTATGTTTTGAAACCATGCTACTTATTGTTGTTTATCTGTTTAATCTAGATTTAGTCTTGTTGATTTTTCATATCTCCAACATATTAGAGTAAAACAGAAAGCAAGGTCACATGTGCTACAATGATATTATAAATAATGTAAATGTGTTTTTTACTGTACTTGCTCCAGGCTGAGTATCTGTAACCTCTCAGAGAGAAGCTGTGAAGCTCTGTCCTCAGTTCTCAGCTCCCAGTCCTCTAGTCTGAGAGAGCTGGACCTGAGTAACAACAACCTGCAGGATTCAGGAGTGAAGCATCTTTCTGTTGGACTGAAGAGTCCACACTGTGTCCTTGAAACTCTCAGGTCAGGATTCATTAATTTATTTCATTATTTCATGAGACTTACTAATTGGAGCAGGTCTTGATCATACTCCTAATATAATCCAATTTTATTTGACCCAACATTCCCCCCATGAGCAAGCACCTGGAGAGAAAAAAGTGGAGGGAAAAAAATGCCTTTAACAGGCAGAAACCTCGAGCAGAACCTGACTAAGTGGTGGGCCACAATCTGTCTCAACTGGTTGGGTTGAGACAGCGAGAGACAGAAGCCCCATTCACACTGCCTTTTCAAGGCAGGAATCTTGCGTCGATATTCCACCTCACTGAAGGTGTGAAAGTTACAAAGGTGTAATGGGGGAACGGTTTCATTCATTCATCTGTATGGACAGGAGTGTGATGTTCTGATAATGTTCAGTCTGACAACTTAACAGATCCTTCACTCATCAAAGTAACAATACAAAATCAATGACACCTCTAATCTGTATATACATTTTAAAAATGTGGGTCAGTCAGTCTATTCTGCACTTTAATCATGACTTGGATATTTCAGGCTGTCAGGCTGTCTGATCACAGAGGAAGGCTGTACTTCTCTGGCCTCAGCTCTGGACTCCAACCCCTCCCATCTGAGAGAGCTGGACCTGAGCTACAATCATCCAGGAGGCTCAGGAGTGAAGCTGCTTTCTGCTCGACTGGAGGATCCAGGCTGGAGACTGGACACTCTCAGGTATGAAGAGTGCTGCTGCAGCCACAGACAGTCAGTGTGAGACTTTGAATCTGGATTGTAGATGGTTCAGTGTCAGGAGGTCTGCTTTGTTTACTCCACCTCCAGATGTTCAGTTCAGTTCAGGAGTAAAGGCAGCATGGCTTGAAGCCAATAGATACAAGTGAAGAGAGGAAGATGAGAAGACAAGATGAAGGTAGACAAACAGGAGAGTTTTGGCACAAACACTAAAGTTACACCAACAGGAGGTTTGTGTGTGTTCTCAGATGTTGTCGTCCTCTTTCACACACACCAACATCCTGTGGCTCACTCTCAGTGTGTGAGGAGAGTGGCAGAGGTGAAGAGGTTCAGGGAGAACAGGGAGAAGCAGCCTGATGGACAGATTGTGTTTCTGTGTATGAGAGTCATGTCATGTCCATGTTTGCATGCTGAAAGAGGATGTGCTGCTCTGACCCCCCTCCTCCTTTCAGGGTGGAGCCTGCTGGAGTCCGATGGTTGACACCAGGTCTGAGGAAGTGTGAGTGTCTTTTTACTGTCATTCATCAAAACACTGTGACATCACTCATTCACATCTGTGATGTCATCATCACACTGATGACACATTAATAACTGCAGCTGTGTTGTGTCTTTTTCTCTCCATCAGATTCCTGTGAGCTCACAGTCGACACAAACACGGTCGACAGAAACATCAAACTGTCTGACAGCAACAGGAAGATGACACATGTGAAGGAGGTTCAGTCATATCCTGATCATCCAGAGAGGTTTGAGTCCAGGTTCTGTCCTCAGCTGCTGTGTAGAACTGGTCTGACTGGTCGCTGTTACTGGGAGGTCGAGTGGAGAGGAAATGTTTCTATATCAGTGAGTTACAGAAGAATCAGCAGGAGAGGAGTCAGTAAAGACTGTGAGTTTGGACGGAATGATCAGTCCTGGTGTCTGTGGTGCTCTGATGATGGTCGTTACTCTGTCTGGCACAATAACAGACAAACATTCATCTCCTCCTCCTCCTCCTCCTCCTCCTCCTCCTCCTCCTCCTCCTCCTCCTCCTCTGGTAGAGTAGCAGTGTATGTGGACTGTCCTGCTGGCACTCTGTCCTTCTACAGAGTCTCCTCTGACTCACTGATCCACCTCCACACCTTCAACACCACATTCACTGAACCTCTTTATCCTGGATTTGGACTCTTCTGGTCCAGTCCTGGTTCCTCCTCAGTGTGTCTGTGTGGTGTTTAGTGTGCAGAGTCTCCTCCTGTCACAGAAACATTGTCAGTACTGAACAGTTGAGTCTGTACAGGATCACAGTCACATCAATCTTTCAGCTTCTTGGAATAAATTCATCAGTCAACTTTGTACAAACTGATTCAAACTGATTGAAAAGATTCTTCATTTACATTTGAAACTTCTTCCATTAAATTGTGGATTAAATTGCGTTGACTTGTACTTTCTGTCATGTGTTGTTTTGAATTCTGGCTCTTGTTCCAATAAAATCCACAACTGTTAGTGAAATGTAAGAAACAGAAAACATTGACTCGTCTGCAGCTTTAATTGTGATAAACATTGTAAAATAGTCAGTTCTTGTGTTTAATTTACATCAACCATGTAGTTAAAGAACAAAACATTCACTCATGGATTGCTCATCTGTCACCTTAATTGTAAATAGTTTTTATTTGCCGCTGTAAAGTTACATACTTAGGGCTGGGACAACGCGTCGACGTAATCAACGACATAAATTCGTCAACATGAATAATTTGCGTCGGCGCGTCGTCCCAAACAGGAAGGAGGCTGAGAATATCCCCTCTCACACAGAGACTGTATTAACGCCGCAGCAGTGGTTCATCAATTCACCGCCGTTAATCATTCACATAGAGCGAAGCACCGCTGGAATAAAGACGAACTGCCGTGTAATTCACACACAGTAAGCCGCGCTGCCGCTCCTAAAGAGACGTGACGGTACACGTCATGATGATGACGTCGGGGTGTTTCCCAGGTGTCCCCCGTCACTCTAAACCCGCGGACCGTTTATAATGTGTAGTGATTGAGAACCCGGCCCCCTAAACATCGTGGAAGGTTAAAGTTACGCTGTTCGCGCTAAATTACATTATTACATAATCACCATCAATAAACAGGTCGCTGCGTGACTCTGTCACTTGCGGGGATGGAGGCTGTTTTCTGGGGAAAGTTCACTGAAGTCTCGGTCGGGAGGGCTGACGGTGATTTATATCAACACAACCACTTGAGTGATTTTAAGTTTTTTGGCGTGGACAGACGCTGCTCCGTCTATAACTGCGGTATTTTTTCCTCATACAATTTACCAACGACAGTTACAGTATGTTGCTTTTGTTTGGTCATGTAACATTAAATCGTTAATCGTTAGATTAGTCGACTAATCGAAAAAATAATCGCTAGATTAATTTTTCGAAAAATAATCGTTTGGGACAGCTCTAAAC
>OZ023178.1:2586841-2696738 GCA_963678695.2 Diplodus puntazzo
TGTAGGCTGCAGCCGTTTTTGTACCTAATTATAAAGACAAATTATCCGTAAGTCAGGCTATATGAAAGCCATAACGTTATATTATTCTGATTCTGAAAAAAAACTAAGCATAACGAACTTCACACAATTAGGCTGTTTATCTTGCTAACACTGTCAGTAACTTTAGCTGTGTAGTAAACACTGTCGGCTATATGAGACTACTCACCTGTCATACTGCATCCTTCACGTTTGACAGGATTTACCGTCTTCTAAGAAATGTTGTTACAGATATGGCAAGCTGTACATTTACTGTATTTACTGTTTGTTTCTGCAGATACAGAGTATTGTTTGTGCAATGTTGAGCAATTTCATTGTACTACCTTTTTATTTGGATTTATATAAACTATTTGCAATTTAAAAAACTACTTTAAAGAACTATAAATAAATAAATACTTTTAATGTTTTTGACTTATATGTAGTCGCCTTTGTAATCAATGGTAAAGCAAGCGTATCTGTTCATATTCAAAGATATTTGAAGGTAAACTGATTCACAGTTGATCTCTCTGTTGATCTTATTTGTAGAGCCAAGATCATTTTATTCGTTCAACAGTCCTGGATGTAACTTTTCCCTGTAGCCGTTACATTTGGTATTGCTACGTCAGTTGACCAGAAAATAACAAGATGTGGCAATTATCTTGATGTCTATTAATTTTCTCATTGAACAGGTCACCTTAGTCATCAACAGCACCTGGCAGAAATTTGTCAGGAGCCGCCACTGTTCAGTGATTAAATTCATTTCTGTGTCACAGAAATCTTTTAAATTTGAGGTTCAATATTTTCTGATCAGACATCTGACACAGAGGGTCTGTTGTTATTATTAATATCATAACACAGCAGTGATGTGGTGGAAATAAGATTTAATGTTAATGTTTTGATAACCAGTGTGGAGTGTTAAGTAGTTTGGATGAGCAGTTCATCAAGCAGCAAAACCAGAGGCCAAAAAATCAGACAGGCACATTTTGAACAGGCACTAAACTAGTCTGAAGAAGGAGGTGTAACATAAGTGTTTGTGCCAAAACTCTCCTGGTCGCTGAGCTTCATTTCTTCTTCTTATCTTCCTCTCTTCACTTGTATCTATTGGCTTAGTGTCATGCTGCCTTTCTCCTGAACTGTACTGAACCATCTACAATCCAGATACAGAGTCTCACACTGACTGTCTGTGGCTGCAGCAGGACTCTTCATACCTGAGAGTGTCCAGTCTCCAGCCTGGATCCTCCAGTCGAGCAGACAGCTGCTTCACTCCTGAGTCTCCTGGATGATTGTAGCTCAGGTCCAGTTCTCTCAGATGGGAGGGGTTGGAGTCCAGAGCTGAGGCCAGAGAAGTACAGCCTTTCTCTGTGATCAGACAGCCTGACAGCCTGCAGACATACAAAACAACACAAATCACACATCAGCTGAGGTCCTGATGACTCAGTGCACATCTGTGTTTAAGGGTTTAACGTTTATTAAATTCATCATCTTAGTTTTCACTAATTCAATAATCAGCACTAATAGAGAGTGTGACTGAAGCTGATGGAAATGCCATTAGTTTTGCAAATATTTGGTCATGAACTGACATATTGTACAGATTAAAATGATGAACTGATGATGGAGCTAGAAGAAAAGTCAGAGGATCACGAAAGTAATTACAGTTCATCCTGAGGGGATCATGAATGTCTGAACCAAACCTCATGACAATCCATGCAGTGGTTTTGAGATTAGTAAATCAGGACCAAAGTGCAGAATAGACAGACGGACTCACATTTTATATAAAATGCAGTCATGCTTCCATCAGGATGAGATGTAATTATTTTGGTGATCTTCTGACATATAAGATATATTTTTTCATTTATTTTTTTACCCTGTCTGGTTTAAACCTACTCCAATTGTACAGTTACATGAAATAATGAAAAATAATAATGAATCCTGACCTGAGAGTTTCAAGGGCACAGTGTGGACTCTCTAGTCCAGGAAACAGTAGCTTCACTCCTGAATCCTGCAGGTTGTTGTTACTCAGGTCAAGCTCTCTCAGACTAGAGGACTGGGAGCTGAGCACTGAGGACAAAGCTTCACAGCTTCTCTCTGACAGGTTACAGTCACTCAGTCTGGATAAAGAATAATAAGCAGAACAAGAAAATAATAAGTTTATTTGGGACAATAACAGCACATTTACTGCATACTGAAGAAACGTCTCCACACTTACAGAGCTTTGTTGGAGGCTTTGACCACTGGCAGCAGCCTCAGAAGAGTCTCCTCTGAAGCAGAGTATTTCTTCAGGTCAAACACATCCAGATCTTTTTCTGATGTCAGCAAGATGAAGACCAGAGCTGACCACTGAGCAGGAGACAGTTTATCTGTGGAGAGACTTCCTGAACTCAGGTACTGTTGGATCTCCTTCACTAGAGAACGATCGTGTAGTTCATTCAGACAGTGGAACAGATTGATGCTTCTCTCTGGAGACAGAGTCTCTTCGAACTTCTTCTTGATGTACTCAACTGTGTTCTGATTTGTCTGTGAGATACTTACTGTCTGTGTCTGCAGACCTTGCAGGAGTGTCTGATTGGTATTAAGTGAAAGACCCAGGAGGAAGCGAAGGAACAAGTCCAGGTGTCCATTTGGACTCTTTAAGGCCTCGTCCACAGCACTCTGGTAGAGACGTGTCTCTGCAGATTGACGGTCTGTTGTTTGTTCCTCTGCCAGCAAATTGACTCCAGAGTTGATGAACGTCAGATGAACATGAAGAGCAGCCAGAAACTCCTGAACGCTCAGGTGGATGAAGCAGAACACCTTGTGCTGGTACAGTCTTCTCTCCTCTTTAAAGATCTGTGTGAACACTCCTGAGAACACTGAGGCTGCTGTGATATCGATGCCACACTCTGTCAGGTCTGATTCATAGAAGATCAGGTTTCCTTTCTGCAGCTGGTCAAAAGCCAGTTTTCCCAGAGATACAATCATCTTCCTGCTCTCTGGAGTCCAGTGTGGATCTGTCTCAGCTCCTCCATCATACTTGACCTTCTTCACTTTGGACTGAACCACCAGGAAGTGGATGTACATCTCAGTCAGGGTGTTGGGCAGCTCTCCTCTCCTTCTGGTCTTCAACACATCCTCCAGAACTGTAGCAGTGATCCAGCAGAAGACTGGGATGTGGCACATGATGTGGAGGCTTCGTGATGTCTTGATGTGGGAGATGATTCTGCTGGCCTGCTCCTCATCTCTGAATCTCTTCCTGAAGTACTCCTCCTTCTGTGGGTCAGTGAACCCTCTGACCTCTGTCACCATGTCAACACACCCAGGAGGGATCTGATTGGCTGCTGCGGGTCGTGTGGTTATCCAGAGGCGAGCAGAGGGAAGCAGGTTTCCCCTGATGAGGTTTGTCAGCAGCACATCCACTGAGGTGGATTTTGTTGCATCAGCCAGGATTTTAGTGTTGTGGAATTCCAGAGGAAGTCGACACTCATCTAGACCGTCAAAGATGAACACAACCTGGAACTCTTCAAAGCTGCAGATTTCTTTGGTTTCACTGAAGAAGTGATGAACAAGTTCCACCAAGCTGAACTTTTCCTCTTTCAGCACATTAAGCTCTCTGAAAGTAAATGGAAATGTGAACTGTATGTCCTGGTTGTCTTTGTCTTCAGCCCAGTCCAGAGTGAACTTCTGTGTTAAGACTGTTTTCCCGATGCCAGCCACTCCCTTTGTCATCACTGTTCTGATCGGTTTGTCTCTTCCAAGTGAGGCTTTAAAGATGTCTTCCTGTCTGATTGTTGTTTCTGGTCTGTGTGGTTTCCTGGATGCTGTTTCAATCTGTCTGACTTCATGTTCATCATTGACCTCTGCAGTCCCTCCCTCTGTGATGTAGAGCTCTGTGTAGATCTGATTCAGAAGGGTTGGGTTTCCTGCTTTAGCGATTCCCTCAAACACACATTGGAACTTCTTCTGCAGGTTAGATTTAAGTTTACGCTGACAAACTGCAGAACGACTTCCTGAATAAACACACAACAAACAGGTTCATTCAGTTACTTATGAAGACAATATGTTATTTTCCTTTCCCTAAAGATTGTGTATAAAACAGATTAATCATCATCAGACTTCAGTAAACGTCTCATTGATCCATCACGTTAAATCTTTAGAGAAATCCTCTTACTGCTCTGCAGACGGTCAGCCAGCTTCTCCTGCTTTATTTTCCCAATGAAGTGAAGTGTGATCTTCAGAAATGCCTCTCTGCTGCTCCTCCTCTGTTCTTCATCCTCAGCGTCCAACACTTCCTCATCCTCCCTCTGACTCTCTGGGTAGCATTCTGGGTAATCTGAACTCAGAACCCTCTGGATCTTCTTCAGTTCGTTCTTCACAAAAGTCACAATGTTCTCCTCCAGCAGCTGAAACAGAATATTATGTGAATGACAACATTTAACATCATGGAGCCAAACATCAGATCCATGTTGGACAGATTCACCACTGGTCTGTAAAGTGCAGCATGGAGATTATTGTGAACAGACTGGATGTAAAAGTAGTTGTTGTTCATGTACAGACCATAAATATGGAGTCCAGGTGTGTCTGATGCTGCTGGACAGACGGACCTCTGGGAACCTCTGAGCTCTCCTGGTCGACTCTGTGAAGGAATCATGAAGAATCAGTCACATTGTGTCTGTCCACTCAGAGACAAACACAAGCTGAAGGTCCTTTGAGTTAAACTGATGATGACATCATTGAATCAGATGGTTTCCTCTGACATCACAGTGTTGGTCGTACTGCTGATCCCACTGTGAATCCACAGTCAGTCCGTTCACTGGGTCGGTTCAGCAGCTTGTCTGGTTTAGTCCCTCCTGCTCTTGACCCGTTTAATACTGTGGACAGCAACGCACAGCTAACACAAGCTAGCTGGATGCTAACTGTCCAGTGCAAATTGGTGAAGAGTCTCAATAAACTTGTATTTAATTGAGATTCCAACAGTGGAGAAAGAAAAAAATATTCATTATGTCTTTTTGTTTTCGAAAATGTGTAACAATTAGATTTTTGCTGCATATTTACAGTTTTTCTCACTCGCTTTGGTTCATTTCTCAGATCAGAATTGAAATTCTCAAAACTGCTTGTTCAATCTTCACATCATTGTGTCACTTGTGCACATCAAAAAAGCAGCTTGTTATTTCTTTGAACAAGTTGCAAATGCTTTGGTAAATCCATGCAAATGATTCTGTACAATTTTCTGCTATTTCCTACTTTATCAATTGCTTATGTCATGTTGATCAAAATGTATTATAATGGGTCTCTGTTCAATAGTCTCGCCCCCCCACAACATTTAAGCATTAATTCATCGCACAAGCCTTTACATGCAAAATGGTTGAACAAGTTGTCATAATATGTCAAATATATTTTTATATATTTCCATTTAACTTGTTTCCTATATCTGTCCTGAATTGGTAAATTGCTCCCAGGTGAATCCTGACTTTCTCTAACGAAGGGAGATTCCTTCCATGCTGCATAGCAAGAGAAGATATTAGTTGTGATGTGAATGAGAATTCTTGGCCAAACAGCCAGGAATGTCAGGAGGTGTAGGAAGACTGCGCTGTAATTCCCACACAATGACACGGTCTGTCAACACATCACAGTACAAACAGTAAAAGCATAAATGTGAATCTTGTCCAGTTACTTGCAATCAATCTCCCACATACACTAAGATGTAACTTACAATTTACAATAACTGTCATCAGAACTTTAGCCACAGTTTACATCAGAACACCCCTCCAGAGTACACTGTTATATTGACAAAATGACTAAGCAATTTGACTGTCTTATCCGTACACAATGACACAATGACTTTGTCATGACAATGACACAGATATTTACTTTTGAGAGATGAACTAAGGTGCGCGCAGGTAGTCGAGTGGTTAGAGCGCATGTCACTCAACGCAGCGCACCCTGGTTCGAATCCTAGCCAGCGAACCTTTGCTGCATGTCACACCCCCTATCTCTCCCATTTCAAAAATCTATCCACTGTCTAAATAAAGGTGTCTATGCCTAAAAAAAAGAGATGAAGTAAGGATTCTGAGCAAGAGACTGGCTTCTGCAGGTAATCCATGGTGTTTTGCTATTTGTACGAATTGTTCTAAGAAATGCACTTACTGTTTTGCAAATGTCGAGGATGATTCGAGAAACATACCAAAGCGACTGAGAAAAACTCTTATAAATATTGTAAAACAGTAAAATGTTCTGCCTTCAGTTCATATCTTTGCCTCAAGTGTTTGAACTATATCTAAGAGATAAGAATATAGATTATTTGTTGTTGTATATTTCATATCTAATCGGCTAATATATCAGTTATCAGAGTTTTTTACTCCTTCATATGGGATTTGGTACTGGCCCCATGAAGTCCGGATGGGTCGGGCCTAGGGCTGACAGATAAATGATATTTTCATCGTCATGGTGATATGAACATGTGCGATAAACATATCGCAAAAGACTGGCTGACACGCGATGAATAAGAAAAATCATTGTGTTTACATGCACCATGCATGCACCGTGAGCATGCCAACATTCAGATGGAGCCCCAGCTAGCCGTTAGCTACCCTGACAAAATGAATCGCCATCAGTTTGGTGGTGATTGCCAGTTTATGATGGCTGAGGGATGAGAGAGAAACCATGAAAATGTGGTCGACGAAGACCTTGTGGTGAAGACAAACAGCACTTCTGCTATATGGACTTATTTTGGATTCAGGAGAGACGATTTGTTACAAACACAGGTACTGTGTGAAACATGCCGAGCAGTTGTTGCAACTTCTAAAGGAAACACAACGAACATCCATCACCAGCTACAATACAACCATAAAGACCTACACCAACAATTCAACACTAACGTTAGCCAAACCACAAAACCACAAACGTCTGGTAGCAGCAAATCTAAAACCTTGCCATCATTGCGTACATTTGTTTATTTATCGTAAGTTATATCGCCATTGCAATAATGAACAGCGTTATCACACATTTTCCTCATATCCTGCAGGCCGAGTCGGGCCCTTGTAACGTCAGATATAACACACAGCCCTTCCTCTCCTCAGCAGCAGGTCAGATTTCAGCAGGAGGTGATTCACTGCTGTTTGTCCACAGGAGGAACTCTGTCATGTCAGAGCTGTTTAGGGGCGGACATGAAGAAATGTGAACCTGTCCTTTAATACTAATCCTGCTCTGACCTCCATCATCACTCTGAGAACATGAAGACCATCAGGACAACTGGTCAGACTGGATTTACAATCAACAAACATCAACAGAGAGCAACAGGACAACAACTTACTGTCTGTCTGACCAATGTGCTTGTTTGAAATCAGCAAAAATGTCCTTTGACCAGTCACTCTTGAAGGACACACAGCTGGGCTCAGGTTCAGGTCCAGGTCCAGGTCCAGTAGAGGCTGGTCTCCTGTTGGACAGAGAAGAAGAACACCAGAGATGTGAATTCACTTTCTAGTCTTCAGACACAGAAGCTTCTGTCCATAAAATAGTGGAAAACATCAGGAATAAACCTTCAGAGAATATTGGACCAAACTAATTCAATAAAGTGAAATGAAGAGTTGAAGACTGGTTCTATTGGGCAGCTTTCTAAAGTGAGAAGATACATTTTAGTGAAAAAGAACGAAGCTGAAAATAAACATCAGGTTTCAAAGAACATCTTTCTCCACAGTTAAAACATGAATCAGTCACATATTAATGTTATTAACAGCTCACCTCTTTACAGCAGGAGCTGGTTGTCCTTTAAAATTAATGAAACGATGATTTGACCAGTCACTCTTGAAGGACAAACAGCTGGGCTCAGGTCCAGGTCCAGGTCCAGGTCCAGTGGTGGTTTTAGAGGGAGGGCCTCCCTCCTCTCTGTCCTTACAATGATTCATGCTGCTCAACTCACACACACTTTCATCTGGAGAGGAAACACAAATCATTCATCTGCACATCAACTGAAATCAATCTTACATCATGTCTCCTGTCACAACATCAGCTGCGCCTCCTCTGATTGGCTGCTTCATATCAGTGTCACATGAATGCTGCACTTCTACTATCAGTCCTCTAGATGGTGTCATGGGGACATGTACCAACATGGATCTGATGATTATGAACAAGAACCTGAACACCAACATATTATAAGTCACATCAGCTACAGTCAACAGCAGCAGGGAGAGGAGTAGGGACAGGAAGTCCCCAGACTCCCTTCAGAAATCGCTTCATTTAGTGAGTTATTGAGTTAAGAGAACCTTTATAAACTGCGTGAAACGCTGTTAACGACAAATCCTTAATGATTCGGGCCTTCTGGTAAATTCGGCTTATGTTACAGCCTCGTTTTAGGGGGTGCTGCAGCCCCCTCAGCACCTCCAGCTCCTGCATCCAGGCGAACAGCTGCTCTGCAGCCGCGTTTAGCGCATCAGACAGCGGGAGAGCGGCGGCTCGTCTCGGCCTCCTCCACAGGCTGATTCAGGCAGGAGAAGCTGCCTTCAGTCATCAGTAAGTGGAGCTACACAGTGACAACCACTCTGTGTTCACACACTGACCCACTCACTCCACTTCTGCTCTCATTACACTGAGTCATTAAAGTGTAAAACATTTACAATGTCGTTAAATTACCTTTAAACGGAGAGAAGAAGCTGCTGCAGCACGAGGATCAGTGAAAGTGAAAGTTAACTAAACAGGAAACGGTTGGGGGACGGGGCTGGATGAAGCAAAGATTTATAATAAAATATAGTTATTTAAAGTGTATTGATGAGTGTTGTTCAGCACATTGATCCCAACAGTGATGAGTTCAATACAAACCTTCATGCTTCATATTAATGTGGATGAAGTTCTGTGTTAAAGTGACAAACTGCAGCAAACAGAGCAGTTTATGATCCACCTGCTGTGTGACTCAACACACACACAATCAGTCACACACACTCAGAGTCCACATCAGGTTCAGCCCGTGGCCCGGTTCTGGAACTCCCTCTTTGTGATGTGAGCGTCCAATCAGAAGGAAGGAAAACAGACTTCTTTGTGTTTTTGTGTTCAGAATCAAATGATGAAATAACCCGTCAGTGTTTCACTTCCTGGTTCTGGATCGTCACCAGCAGCTGTTTCTAAACCTCTATATTCCTTTTGTTCAACAGCAGCTTTGTAAACTATTTAAATCATTTATTTTATCCATCCATCGCTCAGACTGTCAGAAATATCAACTCTTGTCATTCCTACAATATATTTAATGTCTTCACTGTCATTAACTCCACTAAAGTCCAACGTTGAGGTTCTTGTACTGGAACATTTCCAGGTTCTGCTCCTTTAAACTTGCAGTCAGTGACATTATTGAAGAAGGCAGATAAAGACAGAATGTTTCCTTGTTGTGCGTCAGGGTTGTTACGTGGGGTTCCACTGCGCCCACGCTGCAGGAAACGCCCAGCTGAAGCTGCACGACTGGGGGGTGGACTTCACCTGCTGGTGCTCCTACAAGGTGAGCTGACAGGAAGAGTCCTCCACATGTCCTTCATATGAGAGTTCAGGTCTACAGTGTGTATATGACTGACCATTGTCTGCTCTCACTGTCTGAACTCAGCTGCTGCAGCTCCACTCTCACTGGGTTTAATGGGGCCATCTTTGCTTCTGGTATCTACTTCTTCCATAGAAATCTGTGCTGCAGGTCCAAACTCTTCCTTCACTGATGTTCTGAAAATAACACCTTTCATACTTTTCACTGGCCGTCACAGGAAGTAGTTTTATTTCACAGCTGGATGTTTGTACTGTGTCGACTTCAAGCTTCTCTTTCTTTGTTTGAGCCGCTCAGAAACGACTTGTTAAAGTGTGAAACTGTGACGTAACACTCAGATTATATATCCAGACACAGGAACAGGTGACATCACCTACATGCAACAAGTCATGAGGAGTTTTAACCTGCTGACGTCCTGAACTGAATGAAAAACACACTCAGCAGGTTTCACAGCAAGTTAGAAAACCTTCAAGTCAACAAACGGAGGAAGTGAAACCAGCAGGTTTAATATTACAGCCAGTGAAGAGGCTCATTTTAAATGTTCAGTGATGGAAACATTCAGTTTTTATAGTTCAACACTTTCACCTGAAAAACATTCAGGACGTGTTCAGCTCTAACAAACAGCAGTCTGTTTCTGGCCACCCAGTCAACCATGGTGGTGTCTGTGGACTCTCCACTGTGGAGCTTCTCCTCACTGCTGAGACTCCCAGTTCATCTGCCACATCATTCCCCACTCTTCCCATTCTACCAGCACTCCTGCACAACTTCTTTGTCGGGTGAGAATCACTGTGTCCCTGCAAATGTGGCCAGTAATTCCCCATCAGCTGCTTCCTCCTCAGCCCCAGTGGCATCTCTCCATCTCTACCTGTACAGCAGCAGGTACTGGAGGTGTTTTAAAGCCCCACTGCAAACTCTCAGTGCCTGAATCACATCCAGCTTCATCACATGAGACCTGGCAGCTGATCCAGAGGCAATACTGCCATAATCACACACAGATCTGATCACAGCCACAGATCTTCTTCTCAGTGCCGAGCAACCTGTCAGACATCTCAACACCTGGATGACTTTTTTCTTTCATTCTGCCGATATGAGCTGCCCGTGTTAGCCGTGAATCAAACACTGCTCCCAAACTCTTTCTGAGCCGTTCCCACACATCCTTAGTTTCATTCCTTCCTCTCTTCTTCTCCTGCTGAAATAAAGTGTCTGGGTTTTCTCCTCAGAGAAGCGGCAGCCCGATCACAACCCGACTCCACCAGCTCATCAACAGCCCCTGGCACTCTGACAATGACATGCGCCACATTCCTTCCTGTTTTCCACGAGGCCCCATCATCCACAGAGAGTGAGCTGCCTGTATCTGCTGCTGCTTTAGAGAACACGGATCATGGATCATCATAGTGAAGAGTAACAGACTGATCACACCACCTCCAGGAGTCTCATTCTCAGCTGCACACTGATCTGATCCATCTGATCCAACTGGTACCTGGATTTTCCTTCCACACAGAAAATAAAGCCTTTATCCAATGAGAAGCCCTCCCTCTCACAGCCATGCTGCACAGCTTTATTAACAATCCTTCCTTCCACATCATGTCAAAGGCTTGTTCAGCATCAACAAACACTCAACTACTGGCTCTTTATTTGCCTTCTTCTCTCAGTCTGCAGCCTCATCACTGCATCCATTGTGTTTCTTCCTTTTCTAAAAGCACTGTGATAATCAGTGCCAGCAGCATTTCTCTCTTCTCAGGATCACATGATAACCTCTGTGTTATCATCCTCTACATGATTCCTCACACATCTGATGTTAGTGCTGTTGGTCTGTAGCTGGTGGGCTGTGAAGGATCCTCTCCAGGTGTTCTTACAGGAATCACTGCTGCCTCTTTCCATGCACTTGCTAATCTTCCCTCTTTCCATATGTTGGTATAAAGCTGCAGCAGCTGTGATAACGCTCCTTCCTCCAGGTGTTTCAGCCTCACAGAGTAGATCCTATCTATCCCAGGAGAGGTTGCTTCTGATGTATTGATGGCCCTCGTCATGTCTGCCAATGGAAACGCTTCATCACTTGCTTCACCTGTTTCTTCCCTCCTGTCTAACACACCTGGACACTGACTCATTGTGCTTCCTCTCTTTCTAGAGTCGTGTCTAATGCTGACTCAGCAGCTGCAGTAATGTTCAGCCTGGTTCCTCTGCCATCATTCAAACACACCAAATTCATTTCATCCATCAATTCTCCAACTGTTTCCCACCTGCGTGTGTGTGTGTGTGAGCCCCCACACTGAACTGTGAGCATTAACACCTGCACACCTATTATCTCCTGTCTGTCTTGTCCTGGTCTCAGCATCCATCCAGCTCCAACCTTCTGCATGTGTTCTGATAGTTCATTCTAACCACCTTCTCCCCGCTCTCCCACACTTCCACCACTCTGTGTTCCTGATCATCCCCCTTTTCCAGCAGCTCTGTGGAACATCTAGCTTGATGAATGTAGCACAGCCTCCTCCTCCCCCATGACTTCTGTCTCTCCTTATCACTGTATACCATGTACACAAAGTCTACAGCTGCTGTGAACCAGCTGTGTTGAACACACACTATATCCGCTCTTACAGCCATTTCCTCGATGACTCGGTTGAATTCCTGGTGAAAGAATTCCCATCAGTGATATCAACCCTCCCATGATGCTTCCTGGCTGACTGATCTGGAAGCTTCTCCCTCACTTCTTCCCACGTCAGTCCAGCTGATCCTGAGTGACTCCCTGCTGCTTTGACACTGAGCTGAACTTGAACATGTTCTGATTGGACCTGTGCTGGACTATTGAGCTCTCCTGCATGAATGTCACTGAGTCCCTTTTGTCCACATGCATCCTGTCAGTGCTCCTTTGTTGTGACTCTTGAACAGCTTCCACAGCTGCTGCTGCTTTCTATCTCTGTTCTGTGCTCTGGACACACTCACAGCTTCTGCAGACTGCAGTGATTCTTCTTTCCACTCTGACTGTTTGAATCTTGTTTTCCCTTCTCATGAGCTCACAGCCACCATGTGCCACACTATGGGCTCCTCCACAGCTCCAGCACACTTCCCATCCTCATGGTCCCCCCACATCCTGCACACCTCCTCTTCTCTTTACACTTCATGGCTGTGTGTGTGTCCAAACCTTTGACACTTCAAACACCTTCATGGTTTTGGCACAAACACTCTGAGTGGGAAACTCACAAACCCCAGCAGCTCTCTGTTGGACACATTCTCTCCAAAGACTGATCATCACTGTGTCACTTCCTGTGACTTTCACTCCCTCTTTAACTGTTTCCAGCCTTTGTGCTTCCTTTACCTTTCCACCTTTCCTCCTCTTCTTCAGCTCCTCCATCCCCACACTCACAGGCCCCCGTCATCACTCCTTTACATCCTCCACCATGTTGTGCTCCACCCTCCTGCTGCTGCTGCTGACCATCTTGTTTCTCTGTTAGTTTGAATGCTTCATCACTTTGTTCTTCACTGTTACACCTCACCAATAGATTCCATCATTTAGCACCTTTGCATATTGGATTTCCTCCATCTTAGCAGCCAGAGCTGTTGGTAACAACAATGGATTTACTGTCTTCATGTTTTCTCGTCCTTTTTCATGAAACCTTATTATAGCAGTAAACTTCTCCTGTCTCACACTTTGCACTTGTTCCCTTCTTCCCTCTCATCATCATCATCCCTTCTTCATCTCTTCTTCCTTTCTGCTGGGCTGCCTGGATTTATCTCCTTGTCTCCTCTCCTCTCCCCCTCATTGTCTTCCTCTCTCCCTTCATCAGCCTCCATTCCTCCCCAGCTGCCGATCTCTGTTCCATTCACAGAGCAGTCGTGCTCGACCGCCTCACAGAAGTCATCTGTTCCATTTGAGTTTCGCGCATGTTCTCGATGGTTTCCTGGTTGGCTGCCAGCTGACGTCTCCACCATCCTCTCCGTCCTCTCCCTCTCTAACAGCTCAGGCTCTCTGAACCAAACACTGTCTGTGTGGCAGCAGCTCAGCTTTATAGGCTACAGGTGGCTGATCAGGTGCACTGCAGTGGCCCCGCCCCCGGAATCTACCATTTCTGTGGGGGATTCATGAATTTCAGGTCCTTATTTCAAGTTACAGAAAACACAAAGCTCAGTATAAAAACAATAAAAAGTGCAAACAGCTCCCAATAACCTTTTTTTACACTTCAGTTAAAGAAGTTCCAGCCTGAAGAAGTTCAGGACGACATTTCAGGTGAAAAAAACATTTCAACATATTCAGAAAACAGTCAATAAAAAGTGCAAACAGCCTTTTGTCTTTTAATATCTGCTTCTTTTCTTTGACTTGTCTTCCTGAGAGGAATGGGCATGTGATGGTCCTGCCACTGATTTAAATCTTGGCTGAATGGAGTCGGTGCCGTTCTCATGCAGATCTGCAGGTGTTCACCTGTGAGCCTGTTGGGCAACATACAATTAAAGCTGCAGACGAGTCAATGTTTTCTGTTTCTTACATTTCACTAATAGTTGTGGATTTTATTGAAACAAGAGCCAGAATTCAAAACAACACATGACAGAAAGTACAAGTCAACACAATCTACACAAATTTAATGGAAGAAGTTTCAAATGCAAATGAAGAATCTTTTCAATCAGTTTGAATCATTTTGTACAAAGTTGACTGATGAATTTATTCCAAGAAGCTGAAAGATTGATGTGACTGTGATCCTGTACAGACTCAACTGTTCAGCACTGACAATGTTTCTGTGACAGGAGGAGACTCTGCACACTAAACACCACACAGAACCACTGAGGAGGAACCAGAACTGGACCAGAACCCAAATCCAGGATAAAGAGGTTCAGTGAATGTGGTGTTGAAGGTGTGGAGGTGGATCAGTGAGTCAGAGGAGACTCTGTAGAAGGACAGAGTGCCAGCAGGACAGTCCACATACACTGCTACTCTATCAGAGGAGGAGGAGGAGGAGGAGGAGGAGGAGGAGGAGGATGTTCTTCTGTTATTGTGCCAGACAGAGTAACGAACATCATCAAAGCAGCTCAGACTCCAGGACTGATCATTCTGTCCAAACAAACAGTCTTCACTGCCTCCTTTCCTTCTGATTCTTCTGTAACTCACTGATATAGAGACATTTCCTCTCCACTCGACCTCCCAGTAACAGCGACCAGTCAGAGCAGTTCTACACAGCAGCTGAGGACACAACCTGTACTCAAACCTCTCTGGATGATCAGGATATGACTGATCCTCCTCCACACACATCATCTTCCTGTTGTTGTCAGACAGTTTGATGTATCTGCTGACTGTGTTTGTGTCGACTGTGAGCTCACAGGAATCTGATGGAGAGAAAAAGACACAACACAGCTGCAGTTATTAATGTGTCATCAGTGTGATGATGACATCATAGATGTGAATGAGTGATGTCACAGTGTTTTCATGAATCAAATCAAATCAACTTTATTTATAGAGCACTTGTCATACTCGAGCGTGCAGCGCAAAGTGCTTTACACAAGAAACATAGAACAACAATAAAGAAAGCCCCTCCCTCCCACCCTCCATACTACATACATGCACACATACATACACACACACTCACACACACTATGGCGTTAAAAACGTTTCAAAAAGCGTGCGCACATATCAATTGAGCGTGTCACTCGCTCCTGCTTTGACGCCTGTGCAGCAACCCGCGCCTGACGTGTAATGTAGTTTCCTCATTGACTTATAATGGCCCCCCCGTTGTCTGTCACTGTTTGACAAATGTTGTTAGGCGTTCACACGTACGTGCGGTCGCCGATTCTGATGCTTCACAACCGGAAGTTGATCTGCACCGTGTCCGTGTACATGGACGTGTCACGTAGTTGTTCTGTGTTCCATTTTCATCCAGTAGATGGTGCAATCGATCCAATGCGAGATACAGACATATAGGCTTTTGCATGACATGATTCATTTTAACCCCAGAGTGAGGGGACAGCCTTCCATTGTGAAACAGCCCCACTCCGAAACACCGCTGTTCCGACCCTCCCCTCAAAACACCGCATTTCCGAAATTGATTTTCAAGTTTACATTACTTCCTACATCAAACAAAAAATGGGAAGTTTATATCTCTTGAACGGCTACACCGATTTTTATGAAATTTGGTCGGTATGATGTAGGGCCAATCCTGAGGCCATATCTTGAAGGTGGTCATGACTGGTCAATGAGGGCGTGGCTTATTACAAGATAAACAACAGACATTAATTTCAGCCAAACTATTATGCTGAGAGCTTTGAAATGTGTATGGTACATAAAGAGTAGGACACAGTTTCTCCAAAACTAAAATTGCACATGTACTCCACTAGGTGGCGCTATAATGGATGCAATCGCGTTTTTGCCTGTAACTTCCACATTTTAAATAACACATTCGCAAACCTTATATCCATATGTTCCCTGAATAGAGCTGGGTTTTTTGTTTTAGGACACGCCCATTTCTGCTGCACATTTCATTCGCTAAATAGCCACATATGCAAAACCTACTTTTTCGATCTCCTCCTTGGGATTTTGTCCAGTCTGCATGAAACTTGGCACATACACTCTTCAGCTGGACCTGGTCTAAAGTTATCAAAAGAATTTTGCCCTGTCAAAAAATGCGCAAATTATTCACGAACAAATGTCTGTAGCGAGCTATTAAAATGTAAACTGTTTAATATCTCGGTCAAACTAAGTGCTATTAACACCAAATTTCAGATCCTTGGTTGCCATGACACTGGGAAGGGATGAGCCGAATTTGGCGAATTTTGGCTACTAGGGGGCGCTAAAAATATGGGATGTTTATATCTCTTCAACGGCTACACCCATTTTTACGAAATTTGGTCGTATGATGTAGGGCCAATCCTTAGGCCATATCTTGAAGGTGGTCATGACTGGTCAATGTGGGCGTGGCTTATTACAAGATAAACAACAAACATTCATTTCAGCCAAACTATTATGCTGAGAGCTTTGAAATTTATATGGTACAGATAGAATACGACACAGTTCTTCCACTCCAGAAATTGCATCACATGTACTCCAGTAGGTGGCGCTATAATGGATGCAATCGCGTTTTTGCCTGTAACTTCCACATTTAAAATAACACATTCGCAAACCTTACATCCATATGCTCCCTGAATAGAGCTGGGTTTTCTGACATAGGACACGGCCACTTCTCCTACACATTTCGTTCGCTAAATAGCCACATATGCAAAACCTACTTTTTCGAACTCATCCTTTGGGGCCAACTTCCATGGGCTCTGCGGTGCACAGGGTCCGAGTCGCGCGGGGGGGCTTGGCCCCCGTTCATAACTGCTTGCAGTTCTAGTTATAATTATTATAAGTATTTATTTATTAGGGGGCCAAGCGGTGCTCAGAACCCTATTGTAATTGTAAAGATTTTTATTTTTATTTTTCTCCGGCTAAAAGTGGTGCTGCAGCCTAAACCGTGCAAGGGAGGGTTGGTCCAGACTCCTGCGAATATCTCAGACACAATAAAGTACATATATCCACCTGCAGGGGGCGCTATAATAGAGGAAAATACGTTTTTGCCTATAACTCCCACACTGTATGTCCTACATTCAAAAATCTTGTATCCCCAGATTCCCTGAATGAAGCTGAATCACTTTGCGATTGGCCACGCCCACTTCCGGTTAAAAAGGTTTTTTTTCTCGCAAAATCACAAAAACTGGAAAACCTACTTTTTCGAACTCCTCCTTGGGATTTTGCCCGATCTGCGTGAAACTTTGCACGTACACTCTTCAGCTGGACCTGATCTAAATTTATCAAAAGAATTTTGCTCGGTCAAAAAATGCGCAAATTATTAACGAACAAATTTCTGCAGCTAGCTATAAAAATTTAAATGGTTTGATATCTCGGTCAAACTAAATGCTATTAACAACAAATTTGAGTTCCTTGGTTGGCATGACACTGGGAAGGGATGAGCCGAATTTGGCGAATTTGGCCACTAGGGGGCGCTAAAAAAATCGGAAGTTTATATCCCCTGAACGGCAGCACCAATTATTACGAAGTTTGGTCGGTATGATGTAGGGCCAATCCTGAGGCCATATCTTGAAGGTGGTCATTACTGGTCAATGTGGGCGTGGCTTAGTACAACAAATCCAAATCGGCACACATTCAGCCTTTTGCACTTCCACTGCACTTCCCATTACAGTGAATACCACGGTTCAGACGTTGGCCTGTGTCCTCACTTTCGCCCCGGGCCTGTCATCCTTTGGGGCCAACTTCCGTGGGCTCTGCGGTGCGCGGGGTCGGAGTTATTATTTATTTTTTGTAATTTTTTTTAGTTGTGTACGTTCCCGTGACGGGCTTGCAGTTCTTAGGCAGGCACTTCTCAGCATGACACCTGTTCGCCACTGAGTGACAGTCAGGCTGCCACGTGTTAATATCAGGTAAGCATTTACCAAGTCTTTGTACCCAACTTCACTCTCAAGGACAGCACCCAAGGATAGCACCCCCAGCAGTAAGACAGACATAGCTCCCAGTGTGGAGGACCCCCTGAGGAAACTCTGGAGTTAAACATTAAAAAAAAAAAAACATAAGATAGGATAAAAACCCTGACAAAAGACAAGTAAAGAGTTGATATGGTAAAAGCAGGTCAGATAAGTAGGAGGGCACAAGGCTGTTAAGACATTTAAAAACCAGTAAAAGAACCTTTAAATCGATCCTGAAGCGGACGGGGAGCCAATGCAGTGACTGTAAAACTGGTGTAATGTGCTCCCACCCTCTGGTCATCGTCTGCACGCGTGCGGCTGAGTTTTGTAATAACTGGAGATTTAGAGTACTCTTTTTGGGAAGGCCAGAGAGCAGGGCATTACAATAATCTAAGCGACAGGAAATAAAAGCATGCATTAGCACCTCCGTACTGGCCTGAGAGAGAAACGGGCGGACTCTGGCTATGTTCTTACGATGATAAAAACCTATTTTCGTCATATTTCTGATATGTGGAATAAAATTCAGCTCAGAATCAAAAATCACGCCCAGATTTTTTACTGATTGTGTTGGTTTAAGATCTTGTAGTTTTGGAAAAAGTTTCTCTCTCTGGCCTTCAGGACCTATGACTAAAACCTCAGTTTTGTACAGTTGTGTATCATCAGTGTAACTATGGAAGCTGATGCCGTGTCTCCTGATGACATCCCCAAAAGGGAGCATGTAAAGATTAAAAAGAAGTGGACCTAAAATTGACCCTTGGGGAACCCCATATCCACTTTCATGGGTTCCTGAGGAGCATGTATCCATACATACAGGAACACACCGGCCCAACCGTTGGATGTCTGAAGCGTTCGGAGAGACTCAGACGAGGTCGGGAACATTTCTGTTCGGTGTGTTCAGCTGCGTCGGAAGCTTTTGGAGCCATTCGGACATTGTCTTCTCCGACTCAGCATGCGAAGTCTGAGGAGGAGGGCTGTCGGCCGTCTGAGCCATTGGATTCTCTGATTGGCGAATCAGCGCGCTGTGTGGGAGGGGCGGAATACTGTGTGCTCATTGGTTTTCTACACACTCCGTTCCGTCATTTCTTGTTTTCATGTTGTGGACCAGGGCGCCTTCCTAGGGAGGTGTTCCTGGCACGTCCAACTGGGAGGAGACCTAGGGGTAGATCCAGGACCAGGTGAAGGGATTATATCTCTTCTCTGGCCTGGGAGCGCCTGGGGATTCCCCAGTCAGAGTTAGCTGATGTGGCCAGGGAAAGGGAAGTCTGGGGCTCGCTACTGAAGCTGCTGCCCCCGCGACCCGATTTTGGATATGCGGTTGACAATGGATGGATGGATGGATGGATGTTGTGGAGTACTGACATGAGTCTAGCTGTTATTATGTCCGTTCAGGACTAATTAATCTGTGTTCGTTTGGTAATGCCTCGCTGCATGTTTAGTATGCAGCTGTTTTTGTCTGAAATAGTTAAGTTTCGCTTTTGATCAAAGTAAAGAGAGTTTCGTGCATAAACCTGTCGTCCAGTGTCTTCACCAGCTTATTGCATCTCACGCAAGCGCAGAACGTACACGCTGCTGTCGAGTAGGCAGCACGTCGAAGTGGTGTGTTTCAGTGCAACTTTTGTGCCTAACGGGTCAGACGAGAGGCAACAGAGTGGTCGGAGAGTGGCCGGATAAGGCAGTTAGACGTCTGGGCGGTGTGTGGGGGGCTTTACATAAAAGCATCGATCTGTGAGATAAGAACAAAACCAGTTGAGGACAGTGCCAGAGAGGCCGACCAGATGGCTGAGTCTGTTTAATAAAATGTGATGGTCTACTGTATCAAAAGCGGCGCTTAGATCCAGTAGAACCAACACTGTGAGCTTTTTGTTATCTAAATTCCATCTGATGTCGTTTAAAATCTTTAAAAGTGCTGTCTCGGTACTGTGGTTTCTCCTAAAACCAGACTGATGTTTCCCTAAGATGTTATTTCTGTGTAAAAAGTCATTAACTTGGTTAAAAAACAGTTTTTCTAAAATTTTACTTAAAAACGGTAAGTTGGATACAGGTTGGCAGTTATTAAAAACATTGGGGTTTAAGTTGCTCTTCTTAAGAAGGGGCTTCACCACCGCCGTTTTGAAGGTGGGCGGTCTGAAGAGAGCAATTCATGATGTTTAAAAGCTGTTCCTCAAAGAATCCATAAAATGATTTCAAGAGTGATGTGGGAATTGGGTCTAAAAGGCAGGTTGTTGGGTTTACTTGGGAGAATACTCAACCAAGTGTCCTTGCATGAACCAGGGCAAAACTCTCCAGTGTTTCCTCAGGCAAGGACAACAGTTTAGATGTGTTAACAGATAAAACTTGATGGGATAAGAGGCAGAATCTGATGTCCTTGATTTTGGTTCTGAAGTGGTCTGCAAAGTTCTGGCAAAGATCGTCTGTGGGTGTCTTAAAAACTTTATCAGAGTTAGAACCTGTTAAAATATCGAAGGTGGAGAAGAGGAATCGGGGGTTGTTTTTATGGATGGTGATATGATGAATGAAAGTAAAAAAACACTCACACTTCCTCAGACCTGGTGTCAACCATCGGACTCCAGCAGGCTCCACCCTGAAAGGAGGAGGGGGGTCAGAGCAGCACATCCTCTTTCAGCATGCAAACATGGACATAAACCTCTTCACCTCTGCCACTCTCCTCACACTGAGTGTGAGCCACAGGATGTTGGTGTGTGTGAAAGAGGACGACAACATCTGAGAACACACACAAACCTCTTGTTGGATTTCACTTCATCTTTATTTTATTGGATGTTGTTGCTGTTTCCTGTGGGCGACCTTACGCTTGCTGTTTGATCCAATGTCAACTTGTGACCATGTTTCTATATTATAGGACTTTTGGATTTGGACGTCAGAACTTTTGAGGTCAGATTCCTGTTTGAAGCTTGGAGGGCTTTTCTGAATCTCAGCTGCACAGTCTGCTTTTTGTTCTTGCTGTGTTTCTGCTGCTTTGTTTTACTGTGCAAAGAAACAAATACAATTAATAGGTAATAAATCAATCAGAAAACATTGGACGTTGGTTCCCGACCTCTGCCACAAAACCAAGTGACAGAGACTCCCAGACTGTTTCCCTCCAGAACCTCACAAGTAATAGAAACAGTTTCATGGTTTCATGTGTTGACATGTTCATGTGACTAAAGTTTGGTGCTGGATTGATATCTGATGTATATTACAGCAGTAATAGTTACTGTGAGGAGAACTTCATGTCATATTTGATGCCATTAAAAGCAGAAACAATGACAGAAAATGTCTCTTAGTCTGAAATCTGCTGTGGTGAACATGATGTGTCCAGATGTGACCAGAGGAACATCTGACTATGAAGCCAGGAATCTGTCTTTCTTTCTGTTTGTCTGTGGTTCACATGTTTCCAGAACCGTTCATCCAATCTACTTTATACTTGGCAGGTTTGTTGCTGAGGACTCAAAAAGTGTATTGTTCAATTTGAATTAAATAATAGAATGTTTTAGGGCTGCAACAACTAACCCAGTAAATCAAATTTAGAAATAGCTGCCGACCAGTTTCACGGTGGATTAGCTGGTTTATGTTACGATGCAGGGCGCTGTGACACAGAGCGAACTGCTTCACTTTATAGTCAAAGACGTAGAGCAGAAGATAAGTCAGGAAAACACATTCAGTGCAGCAGTTCTGTCTCCTACGGTGGGAGCAGTAAGCCAGCCAATGGCGCCTCGCATAGCTCAAGTGATGAAACAGGAAGCTACTCTGAGTTGCACCGTCTCCTTTCTGAATCGGCTCTGTTATACATTTCCAACATAGTGGAGGCCACGGAGGAACAGAAACTACAAATGTTACAGAGGATAAAAGTGTACGAGCCAAGTCATCAAAAGTGTGGCAGCACTTTATATTAAAGTGTAGAAAGAAAACAGCTCCAAGATGTGCAGAGCTGATCTCACATGGCCCGGTAGCACCACATCACTGAGACCTGAAGAGAAAGCAGGTCGGAGCCACTACCAGTGAACAGTGACGGACTGGGAACAAAAAACGTCCCGTCACGCAGTCATCCATATCCATCTATATGCTCTCTGAGATTTCTCTCTTTTTCTCCGCTCTCCCCTTGTGTCGCTTAATGCCTCGATTCATTTTTTTGCTGGCTTAAACTTAGCCAACTTCCAACAACCACACTCAGACGGTCTACTCGATTCAGTCTTGAAATTCCCAGAAGGCATTGCTTCATTTTAACTTTTGCAAATAACTATTCAAATAAAAAAATGCAGGTAGATTTGTTTTATTTCAAACCATGCATGTTTTTGAATATCTGAATAAGACATTTCGCTAAAAAAGAATGCAGAGTGATATAAAAGTTTGTGACTGTAGAAGGTAACCATGACTGCGATATAGACACACGTATGTTGTCGATAAATACAGCTTAGCTTTGAAAATTATGTAGTGAAAAGAACTAGGAGATATTTGGATTGCCGTTGGGATGGGAACTTTATTGATTCTTGAAATGGCTGGGAGAAATGAGCTTGGGGCCGCCCTGTGATTGGTCAGTCGTCCCACGAGCAGCCGCATCACCAGGCGACGATCCATTTGCCCACATTGCCCAATGGCCAGTCCGTCCTTGGTTGCCACCTATCGGTCTGGACATGGAACAATAGTCGATTGTGAGGAAGAGAAAAAAAAAAAACTGAGATCGCTGCGCAGAGGCCAGTGGCCGTCCTGCTGCACCGGACATTCTGGTATTCTCCAGAACGTCCAGATGGCCAGTCCGCCCCTGCCTGTGAAGGAGACTCAGCACAGTGACTTAGTAAAGGTTTCAAACCCAGAACCTGTCTACACTGATCCGTAGTGTCTGTCCCTTTAGTCACTTATTGTTCAGTGTTTTAATGAGCAGCAGGATTTGTTTGTTGGACAGGCTGACTGACAAAAGTTTGGACAGGATGAACTTTTGGACCTGATCCACTTCATCCATTGGTAAACCTGTTGTTCCTGCAAACACAAGATTAGGGCCCGGCTACATTACAGCTTTCAATTTAACAACCAACGTTTGAGACAGAAACAGTTCCGTCTGTGCTCTCAGGTCTGTGATGGATCAGTGTCACCCCCTGGTGGGTAATTAACTGAAGTATGCTCAGAGACACTGGAGGACATCAGAGGAGGTTTTAGAATATTTCATGTCGTAGTCAGAGATCGTCTGAAGTCAAGTCTTTATTTCTTCACAGAGAAACTTGAGCACATCTGTTGTGTTAAAATATATATTACATGTCCTGTTTATTCTCAGTGCTCAGGCTGCATTCACAATGTACATTTATCTTTTTATTTACTTTTCTAAATTCAAAATGTTTTTATTGGCACGATGTCACACAAACATGTGGCCAAAGCAAGAGAAGAAGAAGATTGTAGTGTAAAGACTAGTACAGTAGGTGAAAACACAACATAGATATAAGTGTAACTAAAGCTGACAATAACAGCACAACACTAAATAATAAGTGTCATCACATATAACATGAACAACTGTCAGCTGACTGTCACTCACTGTCCCTCAGTTTGTGGCAGCAGAACATAGACTGCTGCTGGATCACAGCTCTTTGGGTTCTCCACTAGTAGGACTGTTCATGTTTCTGCATCTACTGGCTCAACAAAGCCTTTGTAATCTATTACATGTTTAACATGTAATCTATTACATGTTTAACATGTAATAGAGTACATGTTAAATTATGTATCTAGTATGTATCTTATTTATTCCCCTTTTGGAATAAAATAAGTATTAACGTATTAAACTATCTATCTATAACATGTGTGATATTATTATATAACATGATATTATATAATATTGTGTGTGTCACTTGACAAAGAAACAAGTCAACATGTTGACTACGTTGTGAGGAAGGACGCCCCATGACACCACAGCCAGCAGCTGTTCTGACTGATGGTCTCCTCAGTATGCTGCTAACACACATGAGGCCACTATCAATGGTGGAGGATGAAGGAGTGCTGTGTGCACTTTAGAAAACAAACTAGATTTTACTTTTGCATTCTTCATGTAACAAACATTTTAGAGGTGTGAATCTTCAGCCGCCTCACGATTCCATTACGATTCAGCTGTAAACGATTCTCGATGCGTCTCAGTGTTCGTCATCCTCAATGATCTATATCACTGCACACAGCTACTGTTCATCATTTACATTCCCCTTTTATTCTGAAAGTCCTTCCAATAATCAGACTGCAGCAGGCTACAAAATAAAAGCTGCATCTTTTCAATCATCAAACTAAACCTGTTTCCATCTGCAGCATCTTTCACGTTTGTCTACAGTAATGTAGTTTTCACATGGCAGCTTTAAGATCAACATTTACTGACTCTGCTGCACACACCTCTCTCAGAGTTGGACAGCAGAGTTGATGTAATGGGTTGTTATGTGACAGAAGAAAGAAGTAACTGATCAAAGAGTAATCTAAATCAAAGTTGATCAATTGTGCAGTGATCTGTTGCTAATGACTTAAATCAAAGTTGATCTATTGTGCAGTGTGCTGCTAGTAATGCCTCGGGGCTCCGGTAGGGGGGAACCGCGCTCTGCTTCCTCAGATGAGTGAATGCAAGAGTTGCGTGTGGTCCTCATTCCTCTCTCACCACTATATCCCCGTTGAAGGTAATTACTGTACATGAAGCACGATAACCTTAACAAAATGTGTTAGAAATAATTTTCGCCATGTCACTGTTAAGTTTTCTGAGTCATATATGTTTTTTTCTGGTTTCTTGCTAACTCCGTCGATGTATTTGCCCGCTCCAGGAGACTGCGTGGCTGAGTTGAGCTGTTCTCAGCCTCGTCATTTAAGCTAGCCACTGTTGTGTTGATGTTTGCGCAGCAAGATAAAATAATTGCTCTGTTGTTGAAGAGAAAATACTGGTAAGAACATATTTCATAAGTCATTGCTCATGTGAGAACTTGATAAGAATATTAATTAAATAAGAGAAGTTAAAAACAGATGTTTGTATAGGTATTTGTAGTCCTGATTCTGAAGATGTTGAAAGTGAAATTGGATGAACATAATTGAGCATAATTTGTGTTGCTTGAAATAACAAGATGAGTGAATGCATGAGTTGTGTGTGGTCCTCATTCCTCTCTCACCACTATATCCCCGTTTAAGGGTACAACATTGACAGCAGCTCCTCAGATCTCGGCTGATTAGCTGCTGTAACAGTTATTATTCATGGCTGCAGCCAGCTTCAGGAGAAAATGACCAACATGATCAGTGATTGTTGTGAGGCAGAAGTCTCGTCCAGTTCATAACATCTGAAAGTGTCTCGAAATGTCTGTTTAAAAAAATACTCCGTTTTAATCCCACTCAGATGATCTCTGCCTCCCTCCAACATCCTCCTCCATCAGTAACATCAGTCAGAAGTCCTCCCACAGTTCAAAGCATGGGAGCAACATCATGATGAAACTTTATCGTCCAGCTGAGGCCGAACAATCAACGATCAACATGAGCTGCAGACTCTTGATTATGTCTAGGACCGCCCCCGCGACTATCCTTGAGTGGGCCCCTAATAAAAATATGTTTTATCTTTAAGGGTTCTTGCAGGCGAGTTTACATGCTTTGATCTTTTAGCGTATCGATGAGCAGAATCCCATCCCGCCCTCTTCAGGTCCAGACTGTGTGGAGTTTATTTTCAGTACTCAGTGTGAACAGAAGCCCCCGACAGTCTCTCCTGTGAACGAACAATGGCGGAGAGTTGGTGAACGACCGGTGTGATGTTAATGTGGTGTTACTTACAGCTTATAGGGCTGGATCTGAACTGGAAGTTGTTTTGTGATTCTGCCTTCTCATAGCGCGAGACAGGTTCGTGGTTCTGAGTGTCGAGATTTCAGCTTCGATACCTGTATCATTACAGCCCTAGATTAGTTTAAGTTTTTAGGTGCTTGCAACAGTTACAGGTAGAGTCAGAAATAGTTTAACAGCCGTGGCGACATCAGGCACACTTGGTAATATGGAGCGCTGCTTTATGAATAGAGTGTGTGCCAAATCTTGAACTGAGCCAAGCTTGATTTATTTCATGATGGACACGAATGTGCTTCTAAATGAAAGAACTTGTTCTTGAAAATCCACAGACAAGTCATCTTTGTACTGGTCTGCTAAAGCACTTGCTGATGTCAACAGTTCACCATTGGATTTAACAAAAGTTCTTGTGGGTGTAAAAATCCAAACCTCCGTGCAGCTCTTGCATGCCATGAAACCTGTGTGTTACCTGCACAATGGCAGCGTTGAGAGCTGTGTAACATACTGACACTTTGAAGTGCTCCTCTGCATTTGAGCCTTCTATCCTCGCATAACTCATCAAAATGTCTTTTGGTGCACCTTGCGCGGTTTGTGGAAATGAATGACCGAGCAAGACTTTGGGCAGTTTCTTTCATGCAGTGAAACTCTCCTCTGAGTGACACGAGGGTCTCAGATGCTCTGGATACATATTTGCTTGCCTGCAAAATATCAATGTTCTGGTTTTGGAGACTTTGTGAAACAGTGTTGATAGTTTCCTGAATTTTACCCTGTATCACTGTCTGAAGGACAAATTCTAAATGTTCCATGTTATGAAGTCTGGGCGCTTTATCTAACAATGTCCGAAAAGAGGCCCGCAATCTTGGTGTCATCTTTGACTCAGAATTATCTTTTCATACTCAGGTGATTAAAGTGGTGCAGTAGTTTATGCTCACACACTACTTTGAGATATATATGATAATTAATCACTAGCGATTAATAAAACACACGTAAATGGAGCACCACCTCCGTTGTTTAGTTCTTGGAATAATCCGGAGGAAATTATTCCAAACATCCAACTACACAACTTGGCTTGGACAGTCCATTCCAAATCAATTTATTCAGTCTCAATATTCTGAAGCAGTGACTTCTTTGACCATATCCATTGGTTCTCCACATTAAAATTAAGTTCCAGACAAAGACAAACGATTATATATGTTTATTGATTAAATAATTAGGGGTAAAATAAATGGAATGACCATTTTAGACATACAACAACAGATAATAGAAAATGTCAAGACTGTTATAGGCAAAGTAATAAAGTTATGTGACCGTCGGCAGATGGTAAAGTTAAAGGGTCGGGTTTTTATATATTAAATATTACGGGAGTAATTTTTAATACTAACGAAACCCTAATCTTAATTCTCTTACGTTTATAAGATAGAAGTCAGAACTTAGACGGAAGTCATAACCTAAACAGAAGTCAGAACTTTAGACACCACTCATTCTTACGTGTGTGGATCCAGCTGCATGAAGACGTTAAGCCTGTTTTGTCTGGGAATCAAGAGGTCCTGAAGTTTGGTTTCCTTGAGAGTTCTGGGTGCGTCGGTCCAATAGCCAGAGGGAAGGCCGGTACTCTGTTAAGAAACTCTTGGTCCTGAAGGCCCAGCGGGGTTTCCGCCTTGGGAGCGCTGGGGGCAGAGTCGGTCTCGGCTGGGAGCACACAAAGTCTCTTATGTTGGAGACTCCTTGCAAGGCTTCTGAAGCAGACGATGACTGCAACTATCTTCATCAAATGATCATAGTCTTGAAAAATACTTTCTTTGTTGTTTCAAGTGGTGGTTCTTAAGTTCTGATTCTGAAACTAATTCAACTTCTTATGGATCAGGCGGTGATACTTTAACAGCAGTGTTTCCCCTTCCATTGTACAAGGAGACCTGCCGCCAGGCCAAAAAAAAATCAATATGCCAAAAATAAGCCACCTATCAATTCATTAATAAATCAATAATCATTTACATTAGGAGCACCTCTGTGCAGCGCAATGCGAGTCAACCCGCTTTGTTGCCTAGTAACGATGCGAGTACCGAAGAAAAGAAAAAATATCGCGTGTGACAGTGGAGAGGGGGTGCTGTTGAGGACCGTTATGGACCGACTGCCGACCCTTGTCTGATTGGTGATGCTGGTCCGACAGCCGACCCCCGTCTGACGGGTGACCGCGGGCTCGGACTGACTGGTAACGTTGACCCAGCAAAAAAAAATACAGCTAAACACAGAACATCTGGCTGGGATCCCGAATGGCTTAATAACCATAACTACAGCCCTTGGTTGTACCACACTACCCATGGTAGGTTTACAATTTGTTGTTTAGCTTATATTTTTGCTCTGATTGAATAGCTTCTCTCTTTTTTTTTGGTAAGCAATAATGATGAAAATAACACAGACAATAGGCTAGTTTCCCCAGGCATTATCAAATGTATGTAACTCTGTTATAATAAAATGAATAAAAAACTTATTTATATCTGATAGAATCTCAGTTATGTGTAGGCATGTTTTGTCGCTTATGCCGTCAGCATAAGCAGCCCGTTAAAAGAGGACCATCCCAGGGGGTTTTCATTGAGATCTCTTCTGCAATGTACAGAAAAGATGTGCTTGATGCTCATATGGGTTCAGACCACCACGCTGCAGCCTTTTCAGGCCCATGCAACTTTGATTAAAGGTTAGATTAAACCTAATGATTTCATTTAAGTGATATCATTCAGCACATATATAATAATTGCAGAATTGCAGACTGCTTGCTGTGCCACATGACTTAATCCAACTACACCGATACACCATCCCACGTGTCTCGTCTGTTTAGATTTTTTTCGGTGGGTACCACCGGGCCTGAAAAAATTCTAGGGGAAACACTTAACAGTATATTAAAATCAAAAATCAAAAAGAAAAGAATTTGTTCTATTAAAAACTTGGATAAAAGTAAAACACTTAAAGTAGTGATTCAATTCGCTTTTCTTGCTTGTTGCAAAAATAAAAGTAAAGATTACTTTAAAAACGAAAAATGAAAATGAAAAGCAAAGAAGTGAAGAGAAGAGAAGAGAGAAGAAGGAGAAGAAGACAGACAGAGAGAAAATGAGCAGAGAGGAGCAGTGAGCAGAGTCGGTCTGTTTTATGACCTGCAGCAGATGGATCACAAGGGGTGGGGCCGGCTGAGTGTCCCCCCTTCTGTGATCTGAGTTTCGGCTCCCAAAAGTTTAATCTAACTACACTATTGTATTACATGTTTTGAAATCGTGTTTTAACCTTCCCAAAACTTCAGCATCTTAAAAGTTGAATTTTTGCCTTTGTGAAAAGATGCAACATGATTATGATCACTTATCATTCAAAAGAATTATAACCTGATTAAGACGTGAAGCAATAAAGTATACAACATAAAACAAAGTATACAAAACACAGTAGGACCAAGGACTTACACATATTCCTTCTAGTTCTATCTTAACAAAACATATCAAACATTTAACTGGTAAATAACATACTACACAAGGAATAATGATCGCAAGTCTCCATCACCAAGGGGAGGGGCTTGTTTCTCCCAAAGCTCAAACTCATTAAGTAATAAACTTCATTTGGGCTTGACAATAACATGGGAAAGATCTATTGTATGACCTTCTTATGCTATTTTGAAATCTGCTAAAATTAAGAAGTTGAGATTGTAGTTTATTAGTTATTTAGGACGTATTTGAATTTGGACGAGGATAGAGACTGCAGTTTGATTGGAATGTCAGACCCAGGAACAGCAACGGTCGTGACTTACAGTTGGACATGTCAAGTGGAAGAACACACAGATTAGGTTTCCCACCTTGCCTTCCCCCCACTGGAGAATGTTCCAGAGGGAGAGAGATGTAGATTAGTAAGACACCTTAAATCACAACATCTGTGTTAGAAACAAGTTTTCCTTTCTTCTGATGTTGAGAAAGACGACTCTATCGCTTGACCTCGTTTGACCTGAGGAAAAGGAGTTCATTTTCTTTGGGGGGGGGGGGCAGATGTGCTTAGTAATTGTAAATTACTAAAAGAAGGTCTCTGGTGATCTGTTTTTAGCAAGACAAACAACATCCTCTCACTCTGTGGAGAGGAGAAGATCTGCCAGGTCAAGAGGTGAGGGGCTTTCAGTCCCATATGCTGGAAAAAGGAGTTGAATTGGGTTAAAGGTAATCATAGCCGAAATGGGACCACTTTAAGATGCAGAGACAAAGGCTTGTGTTCCTACTCGGGCTGTCAGTTTAACGCGTTAATTAGATCAATTAATTACACTGCAAATTAACGCGTTATAAAAATTATCGCAATTAATTCTGAGATTCTGAGTGGCAATTCAATGTGCGAGCATTTTAAATTTGGCCCATTGAATGACCCGTGGGCTACTTGGCAGTGGCACGTCACTGTAGCACCAGCACCGAGGAACATCTGGACGTGTTCGTCACTTCCCACCTGCATCACCAGTAGGGCTGTAACGATACATGTATCGAAGCTGAAATGGCGACACTCAGATCCACGAACCTGTCTCGCGCTGTGAAGAGGCAGAATCGCGACACAACTTCCAGTCCAGATCAGCCCTATGAGCTGTAACCACATTAACACCGCAGCGGTCGTTCGCCAATTCTCCGCCGTTGTTCGTTCACACAGAGCGAAACATCGCTGTAAAGACGAACCGCTGTGTAATTCACACAGAAAGCCGGCGCTGCGGCTCCTAAAGAGACGTGACGGTACAAGTCATGATGATGACACGTGTGTATTTTCAAGGGGTTACCCCGGTGTCTCCCCTGTCGATCAAAACCGACGGAGACTGTCTTCCGGGGTAAAGTTCACTGAAGTCTCGGTCCGGAGGGATGACCGTCGCAGAGATTTTCTTTCATCAGAAACACTCGGTGAGGTCAAGTTTTCTTGCCGGTGACAGACGCATGGCAGAAATGTGAGGAGAAGTCTGTAGGATGGGTGGGAGGAAGGGACGCTTCTCCACGTACAGCTGTGGTATTTTTAACTTGTTGCCAAAGACAGTTACAACGTCAACGTCACCTTAGTTTGGTTCTGTAACGTTGTTTTGTGGGACATTTCTCTGTGTTAAGTTGAGTGAAGGATCTGTGCAGTTAACAGACCATCAGATAGACACGCCCTCCACAATACTGCACCTCTGATACTATCAGACAAGTATCATATACAGAAGTTATTGAAATGTTACATAAATAAAAAATGTTTAATTAAGAAAGAAAAAAATTGAGGTTTGTATCGAACCGTGGGTCAAAAATCGTGATACAAACCGAATCGTGAGTTTGGTGTATCGTTACAGCCCTAGTCGCTAGTCAAAGCAGGGTGACAACAGACATGGATGCGACTAAGGGGAGCGAGGCGAGCACATTGTTGCTAGGGCCTTTGAACGGCAAGTTCTTCTCTTCTTAGTGTATTCAATTGATTAGTCATGCAATACAATTTTGTAATGTCCCAGAATTCGAATTCTTTATTTGGGTACCTTTAGCAGATATGAGATTAAAATGCGATTAATTAGATTAATTAATTACAAATCCTGTAATTAATTAGATTAATTTTTTTAATTGCCTGACAGCCCTAGTTCCTACACAGTAGGGGTGTCACGATTCTACAAATCCTCGATTCGATTACATTTTCGATTCTAAGGTCACGATTCGATTCGATTCTCGATTTTTACATTATTATTTTTTAAAGCACAGGTTGCTATGCCATTTTTAGACTAGACTTTTATGCAATATAATTTCTGACCTTTGTTCGCAATGTACCACACTACATTGTCAAGTTTAAAACATTTATTAACAACATAATGTAACAATAACATATCTTCAGTCGATTGGAAACAAAATAACCTGACACCTAGTTTCTGCAGAGCTTGCAAGCTTTTTTGTAACAATGCAAACGCTGTCAACATAACTAACTGGAAATCCAAAATACTTCCACACCAGCGACTTCAGTGAAAGAGGAGGGGGTTCAAGTTCTGTCGATGGGTCTCCTGCATCTGCAGTTGCCATTGTTGTAGGAGTGGCGTAGCTCCTTTCAGGAATAGGGCGGTGCATCAGGTGTGTGTGCGTCAGGTGCGTAAGGTGTGAGTGGGCGAGCGAGAGTGAGGGAGCGTGCGTACGTGCGGTCAGTGAATGAATGAGAGAGGAAGGAGAAGCGAAAGGAGTAGCAGGAGTAGCGACTGCAATAAAGTGTACAATATAGTTTGCAGTTTGGCTGTGAATAAAGGCGACGGCTAGATACAGTAAAGCTCCCTGGTATTATTTCCCGACCAGCTTAACACATGAAATGGGTTCACCTCGCCCTGGAGGTAAACACAAACTTCGGCCGTGGAGGAAATCATCTCCCCTGTGCTTCCCGACCACGATCCGGGAGCCGAACAGTAATGGTGTAACACCATGCTATCGTTTGGCTGGCTGTTGCTAATAGCTACTGGCTTAGCTAGTAGCTAAGTTAGAGGAGGTTGACTCACAGCACTTCAACACGAGTGTGTTTTTTTTCCGCTCGGCAAGCCGACCGGACGTGACATGGGGGCGTGACAGCATCGACGATCCCATTTTTTAATTCGAAGTTCGAGATTGTGACTTAATTTCGATCGATTTCGATTTAAAATCAAAATCGTGACACCCCTACTACACAGTCATGCTTTGCCCAACTGAGACAGCTAACAAAGATCAGGTCATTCTTCTCCTCTGCAGACTTTGAAAAGGTCATCCATGCTTTTATCTCCTCCAGACTGGACTAATGCAATGCAATTTACTCTGGTATCAGGGGGCGAAACATTCAAAGAATGCAGCTGATACAAAATGCTGCTGCTAGGTTTTTAACACGTACTAAGAGATGTGACCACATTACACCAATCCTTGCAACTCTTCACTGGTTACCTGTGAGTTTTAGAATTGATTTTAAGATTTTACTGCTTGTTTTTAAAGCCCTGAATGGTCAGGCTCCTGCCTATACTTGTGATCTGCTGACTCCTTATGAGCCTGATCGCCACCTGAGATCCTCCAGCAGGGCCTTCCTAATGGTTCCAAAATTTCGACTTGTCACTAAAGGTGACCGGGCCTTTGCTGTTCGTGCCCCTGGGCTATGGAACTACCTGCCTAGAGATTTCAGGCAGGCTAACTCAGTATCCTCTTTTAAATCCATTCTTTTAACTCACTTCTATCTTATGGCTTTTACTTAAGTATTGGTATTGTTGTAACTATATAAACATTTTTTCTATGTTTTATCTTTGTTTGGATTTTTAACTCATTATGTGTCTGTTTTATTGTGAAGCACTTCGTAGCTCGCTTTTGAAAAGTGCTATATAAATAAAGTTAATATTATTCATATTATTATGATGATTCCCTCAGTCTAAGCACGCTCATCTGGCTTTTTAGATAACAGACACATTTTCGTAAGTGCTTTCATCACATCTGGGTAACGAAAGCAGAGTGAGCGCAAAGCATAATTTCTGGATGCCCAGCACGTCGGGCACAGCCGTTTAAGTGTTGCTTGCCCTGTCACTTTGAACTGTGACTCAACAAGTTGCCATCTTTTAATACTACCACTGAAAGAAAGAGATTATTTTTGTTCAGTATCATAGTATTCTTTTACTTTTGACACATTTTGGCATGCATTGTTAAGGACAAGGTTTAGATTGTGAGAAGCACAGTGAATATAGATGGCATTTGGTTCCCTGTCCGCAATTCGTTTTTGCAACCGAGAGTTTGCACCACTCATTGTGGCTGCGCCATCATAATCCTGTCCTCTGCATTTACTTAGAGATGATCCCTTCTTCTCTAAAAGTCCAGCAATCTCTTTCTCCAAACCAGATGCGCTTGATGGTGGACTGCATGGAAACCCATGAAACTTTCATATATTTTCACCTCTAATGGATTATCGTTTTCATCTTTTGGAATAGTGACATATCGGATCACCTGACTGAGTTGATCTACTTTAGAAATGTCTCTAATTTTGTCCATTATTACAGAAGAAAATTCTGCCTCATGGATTTCTTTCACTATTTCGTCTTGAACTTTGTGTGCCATAATAGAGATCATTTTGTTTAGAGATTTTTGGGCTTAAGTATTTTGTTTCACTTTTACTAGTAATGAACCTCTGTAATACAGGGTCATACCGGCCAAGACGTTCTATAACGGACTAAAAGTTTCTGTTGTTTATTTCTCCCAATCTGCACTGAAAGCGGAATTACTGGGTGCAAGTGTCAAGGTAACGTCAACAATTCTTGCAAATACCTCTGACCAAAAGCTGACTTCATCTTTATATTCGGAGAAAAGTTGCTCATCAATTGTAAGATTTTGCTGCCACATATCATACGTTACACAAGCTGCCATGTGAGAACGGCATGTTCGTGTCCTTTGATCTTTCTGGATAATCCTTGCCAGTCATTAATTCCAGTTGTCCAGGCCAAATTATGACACAGTGATTTCCTCTCACCAAAAAGCCAACAGGGCTCACAACAGGCACGATCCATTTTTGGGGAGAAACAACCATTTGCATGGTATCTTTGTACCTTTCTCTGATATTCTGTTGTAAAACTCATTGGAAAAACACCTCCCTTTTGTATCTCTAGGATACAGACCTTCACATCTGCATGGTCCCTACCTCAAAATAAACTTTTTCACATTTGAGTCTGTCATATCTACAGGGAAATTAGTAGAGGTGGGTACAATTCATCGATATGGCGATGCATCACGGTGCCTCACGTGATGATTTGGCATCGATTAATTAACGTCGATGCTTTGGCGCAAGACCGGAACAAAAAACACGTAACCGCAACATTAGCGCGCGCCGCCCGGACTGTATAGTGAGTGGGACCTTCACTTGTATCTATTGGCTTGGTGCCATGCTGCCCTTCTCCTGAACTGTACTGAACATATGGAGGTGGAGTAAACAAAGCAGACCTCCCGACACTGAACCATCTACAATCCAGATACAGTATCGCACACTGACTGTCTGTGGCTGAGGCAGAACTCATCATACCTGAGAGTGTCAAGTCTCCAGTATGGATCCTTCAGTTGAGCTGACAGCTGCTTCACTCCTGAGTCTCCTGGATGATTGTAGCTCAGGTCCAGCTCTCTCAGATGCGAGGGGTTGGAGTCCAGAGCTGAGGCCAGAGAAGTACAGCCTTCCTCTGTGATCAAACAGCCTGACAGCCTGCAGACACACAAAACAACACACATCACAGATCAGCTGAGGGTCCTGATGACTCAGTGCACATCTGTGTTTAAGGGTTTATTATATTCATCATCTTAGTTTGCACTAATAGAGAGTATAACTGTCTTGTGTTTAAGGGTTTCATTTATTAAATTCATCATCTTAGTTTTCACTAATGTACTAATCAGCACTAAACACGGAGTATAACTGAAGCTGATGGAAATGAAAATGCAGAGTATGTCTGAACCAAACCTCATGATAATCCATCCAGTGGTTGTTGAGATGAGTAATTCAGGACCAAAGTACTATAGACTGGCAGATCGACATTTAATTATTTTGGTGATCCTCTGACATATCACATATATCATTTCTTTCTTTTTTACCAAGTCTGGTCGAGACCAGCTCCAATAATACAGTTACATGACATTATGAAATAAAAGAATGAATCCTGACCCGAGAGTTTCAAGGACACAGTGTGGACTCTTCAGTTCAGCAGAAAGTTGCTTCACTCCTGAATCCTGCAGATTGTTGTTACTCAGGTCCAGCTCTCTCAGATGGGAGGGGTTGGAGTCCAGAGCTGAGGCCAGAGAAGTACAGCCTTCCTCTGTGATCAGACAGCCTGACAGCCTGCAGACACACAAAACAAAACACATCAGCTGAGGGTCCTGATGATTCAGTGCACATCTGTGTTTAAGGGTTTAAGGTTTATTATATTCATCTTCTTATTTTTAATTAATTAATTAATTAATTAGCAGGAATGCAGAGTATAACTGAAGCTGATGGAAATGCCAATAGTTTTGCAAATATTTGGTAATGATCCAACATATTGTACAAAATAAAATGATGACCTGATGATGGCATCAGATGAAAAGTCAGAGCAACACCAACGTAATGACAATTCATCTGTGGGGAGCATGAATGTCTGAACCGAACGTCATGATGATCCATCCAGTGGTTGTTGAGATTTTGAGATTAGTAAATCAGGACCAAAGTGCAGAATAGACTGATGGACCCACATTTTATATAAAATGCATTCATGCTTCCATCAGGAAGAGATGTAATTATTTTGGTGATCTTCTGACATGAGATACATTTTTTCATTAATTTTTTTACCCTGTCTGGTTTAGACCTGCTCCAATTGTACAGTGGCGTGACATAATGAAATAAAATAATGAATCCTGACCTGAGAGTTTCAAGGACACAGTGTGGACTCTTCAGTTCAGCAGAAAGTCGCTTCACTCCTGAATCCTGCAGGTTGTTGTTACTCAGGTCCAGCTCTCTCAGACTAGAGGACTGGGAGCTGACAACTGAGGACAGAGCTTCACAGCTTCTCTCTGAGAGATTACAGCCACTCAGTCTGGATAAAGAATAATGAGCAGAACAAGAAAATAATATTTCTATTTGGGACAATAATAGCACATTTACTGCATTCTGAAAAAACTGCCCCACACTTACAGAGCTTTGTTGGAGGCTTTGACCACTGGCAGCAGCCTCAGAAGAGCGTCCTCTGAGGCAGAGTATTTCCTCAGGTCAAACACATCCAGATCTTCTTCTGATGACAGTAAGATGAAGACCAGAGCTGACCACTGAGCAGGAGACAGTTTATCAGTGGAGAGACTTCCTGAACTCAGGTACTGTTGGATTTCCTCCACTAGAGAACGATCGTTCAGTTCATTCAGACAGTGGAACAGATTGATGCTTCTCTCTGCAGACAGAGTCTCTTCAAACTTCTTCTTGATGTAACCGACTGTTTCCTGATTTGTCTGTGAGATACTTCCTGTCTGTGTCTGCAGACCTCGCAGGAGAGTCTGATTGGTGTGCAGTGAAAGTCCCAGGAGGAAGCGGAGGAACAAGTCCAGGTGTCCATGTGGACTCTGTAAGGCCTCATCCACAGCAGTCTGGAGGTACTGTGTCAATGCAACTTTGTTTTTTCTTGCTTCAGACTTCTGGGAGTTGATGAGATGTGTTGGTCTAGGTCTGTCTCTGAATAGTTTTGACCACCAGGACGTTGACTGCTCTTCTTCTAGGTAGACACATGTGTCTCCAGATTGACGGTCTGCTGTTTTTTCTTCTACCAGCAGATTGACTTCAGAGTTGATGAACGTCAGATGGACATGAAGAGCAGCCAGAAACTCCTGAACACTCAGGTGGATGAAGCAGAACACCTTGTTCTGGTACAGTCCTCTCTCCTCTTTAAAAATCTCTGTGAACACTCCTGAGTATTTTGAAGCTGCTGTGATATCAATGCCACACTCCGTCAGGTCTGATTCATAGAAGATCAGGTTTCCTTTCTGCAGCTGATCAAAAGCCAGTTTTCCCAGAGACTCAATCATCTTCTTGCTCTCTGGAGTCCAGTGTGGATCAGTCTCAGCTCCTCCGTCATACTTGACATTCTTCCGTTTGGCCTGAACCACCAGGAAGTGGATGTACATCTCAGTCAGGGTCTTGGGCAGCTCTCCTCCCTCTCTGGTCTTCAACACATCCTCCAGAACTGTAGCAGTGATCCAGCAGAAGACTGGGATGTGGCACATGATGTGGAGGCTTTGTGATGTCTTGATGTGGGAGATGATTCTGTTGGCCTGCTCCTCATCTCTGAACCTCTTCCTGAAGTACTCCTCCTTCTGTGGGTCAGTGAACCCTCTGACCTCTGTCACCATGTCAACACACTCAGGAGGGATCTGATTGGCTGCTGCAGGTCGTGTGGTTATCCAGAGGTGAGCAGTGGGAAGCAGTTTCCCCCTGATGAGGTTTGTCAGCAGCACATCCACTGAGGTGGATTCTGTAACATCAGTCAGGATCTCAGTCTTGTGGAAGTCCAGAGGAAGTCGACACTCATCCAGACCGTCAAAGATGAACACAACCTGGAACTCTTCAAAGCTGCAGATTTCTTTGGTTTCAGTGAAGAAGTGATGAACAAGTTCCATCAAGCTGAACTTTTTCTCTTTCAGCACATTCAGCTCTCTGAAAGTGAATGGAAATGTGAACTGTATGTCCTGGTTGGCTTTGTCTTCAGCCCAGTCCAGAGTGAACTTCTGAGTTAAGACTGTTTTCCCGATGCCAGCCACTCCCTGTGTCATCACTGTTCTGATTGGTTCGTCTCTTTCAGGTGAGGCTTTAAAGATGTCTTCTTGTCTGACTGTTGTTTCTGGTCTGTCTGTTTTCCTGGATGTTGTTTCAATCTGTCTGACCTCATGTTCATCATTGACCTCTGCAGTCCCTCCCTCTGTGATGTAGAGCTCTGTGTAGATCTGATTCAGAAGGGTTCGTTTTCCTGCTTTAGCGATCCCCTCAAACACACACCGGAACTTCTTCTGAAGATTAGATTTGAGTTTACGCTGACAAACTGCAGAATGACTTTCTAAATAAACACACAACAAAGATCATCAGGGTTGGCATTTCGTGTGTCTGGATGAGCCAGTTTTGTATTTACGTCTTTATTCACTACCTTAAAAAGAAACCAACGCGACAATTCCACATCTCAACTGTAAAGAATCTATGATGTCATCAGTCATTATAATTTGACTAGTATGTTTGGGATCACAGTGTGAGGTAAACAAAGAGTTGGGCATCTCTACTCTCATTATGTTATTTCTTCGTTCACTTAAAGGAACACTACAGTTTATTTCACTGAATGTTTTTGGCCTGTAGATCTTTTAAATAACTAACTCAGAGGTTTTAAGGCCTCCCTTCACACAAAGCCTGTACAACCCGGCTTATGACATCATCATGTTATTCGATCCAAGAGACATTCAACAGTTGAGCAAAAAAATATCCTGTTATTATTTATTCTGTCTGACAATTCAAATATCACCAAATAGACACCAAAGTGAGAAAACAGTAACTGATTCCCCCAAACGACTGGAACTCTGAACTCTCTTTAACTAAATCACAGATTTATCACAATCTGCATGAAGTCTCTAGATCACTAAGACAATATCTAAGTCATATATTTTACCTCCATTAAACTACACTTGGTCTTTCAGGGCTTCCATACAAAGAGACAACAGCTGCTTTACCTTCAGTCTGAGAGGAGGACGCTCCTCTGTTCTCTGGAGCTCCTCCAGCTTCTTCAACATCCACTGACACTGACAGAGAAAGAGACATTCTGTGATATTGTTTCAGTTTGACTTCTTATTTGTTACATAAATGTGCCGTGTTACATACTGTAGGTTACATAGTTTATTCTTGGACAGTTGATTAGTTAGGGTGTGAAATCCACCAATTCATCTTCATTTTTAGATACAATTATTCTGGACTGTGGTTGTTAAAAAAGTCTGAATTAAATCATTCAAACTATGAAACTATAAAGACTGAGATCAACTATAAAGACGAGTGAGTAGATCTGTAGCACAGAAACATTTCAACTCCTATTAATAAATCACTGAAATGTGACCAATCAGAAACATCTACTGCACTTTAACATAGAGTTAATTTTACTGACACACAGTTACTCCTCACAGTCGCTCATTAGTTTGTAAGCATCACTCTGCTAATTATCTAACACAGTTCTTTGTTCTCACTTGACGTCCCGCCTACAACAACGTCTGATTGGTTGTTACTCTGTGCAGTGTAACCAATCACCACTGAAGGCTTGGTGCCACTGCACAGAGGAGCAGCTCTGCAGACTGGAGCAGGGTAGAAGCTCCGGTGAGGCAGCAGGTATTTACAAAGTTAGAAACATCACAATCCTCTACACCCAGTATTCCCACACTGGGGAACGCGTACCCACAGGGGGAGACGGAGGGACGTAGAGGGTACGTGAAAGCAAAGTGGTTTGCAAATTCGATTACAATTCAGAATGTGTGGGCATCTGTACAGACGGCCCAGGGGCCATGATGGGGAAACTCGAAGTGGTCACGTGCTTCCAGGCTGCTGCTCCTGACGCTACTGCAGCATCCACCAGGAAGTTGTTGCTGCCACCTTGAAGGACGTTTGGGACCTTTGCAGGAGAGCTTGGAGGCTCCGGGGCCGAGCGTTCTGTGGCATCACATCGTCTCTTGATGTTGGAATTGTGATAATGTTTTAATTATTCTCATTGTGTGAAGCACTTTGTGTTACTGTGAGACAGACACTACTCATGTTCTCAATACATACATTAACTTAATGCAACCTGTGAACATGATGTTTACTGAAGAGATCGTTACAGTCGTTTCACAAACTGTGTCTAAAACTGATTTTGTATTTCAGACTAAACATATAGTAATAAGATCGTATAGCAAACTATTCAGAGCCTCTGAGACGGCCTTCTAACAACTGGAGGTGGTCTTAACTTTGGTTGTTGAACATAGATTTGTTTGAAAAATCTACATTATATCATGTTAAATAAAGAAAATGTAAGCTATTTAAAGAAGGAAAGACTCCTGATGTCCCTGCAGAGAGCAGTCCTGTTGTTACTGCAGTCAAACAGCATCTCCAGCTCACATGCTGGGAGTCCTAAAATTCAGTAATTATTAATGTTCTAGATGATCAAAGTGATTGTTCTTGTTGATTTTGTGTCCATGAAGCATCTCATACTGGTTTAACTGCTCCTGAACAAACAGGTTAACATCACAACATCTCATTGGTTATTTAAGGAATTGATAAAATACCACATTAATAATAAAACCATCCACATGAGTCAGTGACAGAAGAGCCTTAAACCAAAGAGTAACATAAAGAGAATAAATCAGGGAGCTCCATCATGTCTCTGTCCTCTTAGTGAACAACAATGATTGATCACTTCAACCTTTTCTAGTAAAAACAGGTTGTGGCCTTTAATTTCATTCTCTGTTGAATTCAGTGAGCTTCTCTACTGAGACTCTGCTCCGTCACAAGTATTGTGTCACCAGTTTCCACCGACTGTCTTTTCTCTGGAAATACAGAGATATAAAACTGACTGACCTTCTGATTCTGAGCTGCTGTCTGACAGGTTCTGCAGCAGGTCCATCCTGGGTATCTCCTTCAGAACCTCCTCGGTCACCTTCACAGCTCCTTGAAGTTTAAAGGTTTTCACCATCAGGTTCACTATTTCCGTCCTTTCTGCATTCTCCAGGTCGGCAGTTGTGATGCCACGATCCTCCAGATAAAATTTGAACTCCTTAAATTCTTCATTTTTTAATTGTTTCAGAATTTTCAAGAGTTCCACTTTCTTCCGTTTGGCTCCCTGCTAATAAAAGTCAGTATTATCAACCTGACAGAAAACCGTGACAGGAACATATCAGAGCATCAACAGGAACTCTGATTGGCCGACACAGCAGTAGAGTCTGGCCAGTTAGAGCTCCTGCTGCTGCTGTGTGGGCCGGACTGAAAGTAACTGAAGTGATGCTCTGCTTACACGTCCTTCTGTCTCCAGATGTGAACAGCTGACAGTCTGTTCCATTTTCCATCAGCTTCTGTTCCACCAGCTGTTACTTCTTGAAATGAAGCTGTCGTCTCAGGACACCAAACAACACTGAACAAGAAAGATGAAAACATGAAAGCACAACTTTAACATCAACGCAAGTAAAAAGTTCTTAGATGTTCTGTACTGAAACATCTTGGATCCAATAACGTCGCTGCATTCTGACTATTCAAGTTGTGTTGGGCCTAGAAATGATGCAACACGTCTTCCCCTCGTGTGAATGCAGGTGTGACTGTTTCAAACTCTGATGGAGGTTTTGCTTCGTCCTCTGATCTCATCAGGAACATCTGGTCACCAGAAGAGGAAGAAGCACCATGACAGTGAGCAGTAAACATTAGTTCATGTTCCAGCCTGCAGCTTCTCTCTCGTCAGTCTATCCTGCTGAGCCGGACACTGCAGCTCCTGATCCGTCTGTTCTGCACTGAAACTTTATTCTTCCACATTTTGGAGGCAAGTATTCTACTTTTTACTCAACTGCATCTGTTTGATAACTTTAGTTACATTACAGATTACATGCTGCATCAGAGCCAAGACTGACAAATGGTTTTCCTGCATTTCACAACTGACAAGTTCACAAACCTTCATGTGAACAAACAGGTTGACTGGTTTGTTGTCACCAGTTCAGTTTTAAGTTTTCTTCAGTACACGAGGAAAAACTGATTCAATCACAGTAAACATGAAGAGACTCAGTCTGACAGAAAAGTCACAGATCATAGAAGAGTTAGTGAATGAACTCATGAACATACAGATGTACAAACAGGAAGTAACAGTGTGAAAGATTGAATCACTGCTGTCATCGAGTATAAAATGGAGCTCCATGACAGCAGAGTTTCTTTATCAAAGGTGTGTCCTGTTACCTGTCAGGGTTCTGACCCGTTACAGTCCAGATGAGCTCAAACAGGATGTGTCCCTTCTTCTGCAGACACCGACAGACGCTGCTGGTGTCTGTTGATCCGACTGACAGCCGTCACATCCTCAGAACTTTAGGTCCAAATGGAGCCGGGTCAGAACCAGGTGACAGCAGACAGGCAGAGTGAGCTGGAGTCTAACTGGACAAACAGATGTGCATCAATCCTGCTCTGGTTCAATGATTGTGTCAGTGCAGTGATCATCTCTGATCTATTCACAGTGTTGTGTTACTGTACAACAACATGACAACAGTCTTTATACTGAACGTACCATCACAGTTAAACCTGTTCAGAGACACAACAAACCTGCAGTGACTGTGACAATAAAACAGCAGCTCAGTTTTTATACAGGTGAATATGTGACATGATGACCTCATGAAGACACAAGTATTTAGATGTTGCTGTTTAAATCCATCACACCAGAGTCTAAATGATGCTGTCACATATTTATATGACAGCTGTGTGTGAAGTTTGATGGAAAGAATCAGTTTTCATGAGAAAGAACTTTTGTGGAGTTCAAACAAAATGGCGACCTGTTCTCAGTTTGTGTTTGAGTGATAGTTTCAGGAAGTGTTTAAACAAAGAGAGGCTGGATTAGTTTCATGTTCTCTGCCCTCCACATCTGATGACAAGTTAACAAACAGGTTCATTGATTATTGATCACATTTCAGTGGACAGAGACAGAAAGAGGCGACACTTCCTGTTGGAGGAGTGTTCACAGCTCTGACAGCTCATTTAGTGACACACTTACATTTTCATTCTTTCATTACAAAATAAAAGCTTTCATCTGCTCAGCGTCCTCTGAATGCTGCTTCCTGCTGTCTGCACATCAACTACTCATGAACAGCTGCTAATTATCCATTTGCTTTGATAAACAGCAGCTACGATCAGACGAGGGCTTGACAACTGTTTCTATTTTCCTTTTTGCTCCATCGACGGTGATGTTGTGGTTTCTCTCTTGTGACAAATGTACTTATTGTAAGTCGCTTTGGACAAAAGCTTCTGCTAAATGTCATAATTGTAAATATAAACGTGAACGACTAACTCCACCTCTGCTCTTCCTCCACCGTTCTCCTCTCAACATGGAGGATGATGTTTGTAACGGCGGCTGTTTGAACTCACAGCTGTGAGTTTGTAGAAATGAACAATGGAGCAGCAGATTGTTGCTGTTTCTAGTGTCGCTAAGCTAACGCCAGCTTTGTGTTGATGAGTCAGACATTTTAAATGTGTTACATTACCTTCAGCTGGAGGTTCACACGGACACGACTGTCTGCACCACAATGATCAGAGCAACTGAAACTGAACTTTAAACAGGAAGTGAAAGTCAGAGTGAGATGACTGTTAAACATGAATCATGTCTGAAATCTGATGACTTGTGTGTTTAATGAGAGTGTAAAGGTCAAATACATGTTCAGTTGTTGTTACTTTGGTTCAACAAAGCAGCTTTAGTGACTTTTACAGACCAACATCACTTTAACTGACTGTTAGTTTCTATGAGGTCACTACACAACAACTCACACACAACTCACAAGTTGTCATGAAGAAACATTCAGGTAACAACTTGTGTTATAAAATCCTTCAGCTGTGCTGCACTGTGTCAGTAATGTTATCGCTGGTTTAATGGACTAAATTCAAGAGGCGTGAAGCAAAGACTACACAGCAACACACATTATTATTATTATTATTATTATTATTATTATTATTATTATTATTATTGTTAATAGACAACCAATACTTTACTAGTGTGCTTCTGTTATTACATCTGATGATTTTACCTGCATGTGATAAATTAACTGCATTAATTTTGAGTTCAGGGAAAAAAATGTCTCGACATCGAGTCTAAAAAAGGCCCCAAAAAATATTTCTTGTGTATATGAAAATATTTGATGTGATCCAATAAAATCTGAATGCTTGTAAGAAAAGAGTCTGAACTTCCAACATGATTGTTATGTAGTGAATCTTTTACAGATTCTGCTCGCCATCTTACTCTGATACAAAGAGCAGCGATCTGAGTTTAACCTCATGTGTGACGACTAAATGTGCTACAAGCTCAACAATATAATATAATATATATAATATATAATATAGACCTATGTCACAAACATTACACTTGTTTACTTTATGGTTTCGAGTGTGCTTCACCTGTGTGCAGGGTTTCTGCCGGTTTGAACAAGTCAAATTTAAGACCTTTTTAAGACCATTTTGAACTAAATTTAAGACCTACACGAAGTACGAAAAAGTAAGGAAAAAGGCCTTCCCAGAATTACTTAAAAAAAAAAAAAAACACACACATTTATTGCCATTCACAGAGCAGCTCAAACAATGAAGAATGGAGTGAATGAGTGTGTGTCAGGGCTATTATAGTTTTAAAATTTTAATTAGTTTTTTATTTAATTTAGTTTTTCAGTTTGTGTTTTCATTTTAGTTTAGTTTTAATTAGTTTAACAAGTGATCCAAGTAGTTTAAGTATAGTTTTTATCTAGGAATTTAATTTTAGTTAATTATAATAACCCTGCACACACACACACACACACGGTGTTCAAAATCGAAAGCACCTCCGCTTTCAACGTCGGACTTGGGCCAAAGATGGTTTGAATGTCTGAGGCAGGCGGCAGAGGCAGTGCAGAGTTCAGGTCGAGCAGAACTGGATGAAATTGGATCGGGAACTGGTGACAAAGGCGTACAGAAGTGTGTGATAGCGCGACTTCGCAAGCTTACTGGTGTTTTTTAGGATTTTGTGTGTTGCTTTCACACCGAGTGTGCCCAATTTGAGGGTCCTCTGGCAGATTCCGCTGTCGAAGTCGTTCCGTCCGGAACTGGCGAAGTGTGCGCCGATAAATTCCGACCGCGTTGTTGGCAAAATAAAACGTACATTCCTGGATGCTTCAGACTAGTGATGGGAACGGCAGTTCTTTTTACTGTACTGAATCTCTAGAATCAGTTCATTAAAATGATTCGTTCAAAAGATTCGTTCACCGAATCGTTCAGTGCTCTCCAACTCCCTGAACTGATAAACAGCCAAACAATCCGTCATTCAGTTCATGATTCAGCCCTGAGGTTCACGTTCACTTACTGAGGGACGGTGCGTTCACTGACTATAGTACACAATCATTCGCGGGAGACGCAGCGCTGCTTTGAGTGGTATACATGCACTAAAATTATTACACGGTGCAAGTGTCCTCTTTGCACATTAAAATCACTTAACATGATGCTACACGGATATTAGCAACACAGCGCTAGTTTTAGCAGTACAGTTACTGAATGAGAATCACCTCCTCTGCCCTGAGTGAGTGAGTGAGTGACACAGCGCCTCTTCCAGCACAGTACGCGAACGAGATTCACGTCCTCAGCGAGGCGAATCATGAGTGAATCAGTCGTTCGCGAACGACATGCTGAGGACGTGAATCACGTTCGCGAACGACCTGCTGAGGACGTGAATCACGTTCGCGAACGACCTGCTGAGGACGTGAATCACGTTCGCGAACGACCTGCTGAGGACGTGAATCACGTTCGCGAACGACCTGCTGAGGACGTGAATCACGTTCGCGAACGTGATTGACGTGAACGTGAGTAACTTTTACTGTGTAAAATCACTTAACATGATGCTACTGATGTTAGCAACACATCGCTAGTTTTAGCAGGACTGTTACTGAAGGTGAACGTCTCCTCTCTTACTCCTCTGCCCTGAGTGAGTGAGTGACTGACACAGCGCCACTCTCAGCACAGTACGCGAACGAGATTCATGTCCTTAGCGCCGTGAATCACTCGTTCGCGAACGACGTGCTGAGGACGTGAATCACTCGTTCGCGAATCACTTTCGGCAGTTCCACTCCCGGCCGGCATGCTCGCTGCTGAGCTCAACTGAACTGAGAAAGGAACGAATCAGTTCCTCAAGTGATTCCGTTCACTTCGTTCACTCAAACGATTCGTTCTTTTGAACGACACGTTCGCGACCGACACACTACTTCAGACAGAAGAACGCACGGAGCTGACTGTGAATCTCACCAACACATTTCCTCCCACAAAAAAAAAAAAAAAAAAGGCGATGACGGAAGCGGTAAATGAACGTACATATTTAAGACCTAACTACATGTAATTTAAGACCTATATGCAAAATATGGACGTATTTAAGACTTTTTAAGGCCTAAAATTGAGATTGTCAAATTTTAGACTTTTTAAGACTCCGCGGAAACCCTGTATGTGACGTAGCTGAGGTCTGACGTCACATGAAGCGCAACACACCGTGGAGTAATAATATGAATACTGAGAAGAAATTAAGCTTCTACAGTGAAACTCTAGATACTCAAAGATGTTTAACCAACGTAGTTAAACTGTCGTCAGTCTGTGTTGGCTGTGTTTCAGTAAGTCAGCAAGTATCGGCACAAAATGGCGGATGTTCTTATCGGCAGTTGTTTCTCCTCCGTCGTCCCGAGTTTAAACTTAAACGAGTTCGTCGAGAAATAAACAACCGAGCTTCATTTTTTGTGCTGTTTCCGGTGTAACAATGAAAAGTAGAGCTTGTGTTAGCGAGTCGAACATGTCAGATTCATTACATTACCTTCAGCTGGAGGTTCAGACGGCCAATACAGGTGCGCAACACACCTGTCAGAGAAAGTGAAAGTAAACTGTGAGGAGGAAACAGCCAGAGAGGCGTGTGACTGACTGGGAGTCTTCCTGTTAGACTGAGGGGGCTGCAGCACGACCCACAACCAGCTAACACATGCCGAATTTACAAGAAGGCCCAAATAATGAAGAATCAGTCACAAACAGCGTTTCAGGAGGTTATAAAGTGTCTCCTCTCTCAAAAACTCACTAAATGGACAGATTTCATAAGGGAGTCTGGGGGTTGACATATTCACAGTTAGTGACGTCACCACAGAGGCTTTCTGGGTATTGAAGTTGGTCGTTGATCTGTGAGAGTCCTGTGAGACAAAGAGACACTGAGCTGAAACAAGGCATTTCTTCTTCCACAGCCAAACTGTTACTGATGTGAAATAATGCTGAATATTCAGTGTGGAAGTAAAGAAAAGTAAAGATCACATCAGAAGTCTTGGCAGAATGTTTTCAAAACCCTCAGACTATACAATCTGTGATGATGCTCACCTGGTTTCCACCTTTTTACATGGCAGCAAAGAAGCACGAGATGGAAGCAGAGTTTAATTTAAAAAAATGTAACAAATGTTTTAAAATGCTCTCTCCACATATCCCTAACTGTCTGGAACTACTTGTTAAGTCAGCAAGGGTTATATGCAAAGACAATGTAACCAGACTCCCTTAACAAACTGATTTTAAGAGATGTTGAGTCAGGAGAAACTTTACAGACTTTATGAAACAGCTACAAAAAATCCTAAATCATTGGTGCCTTCTTGTAAATTTGGCTTTTAAATGCAAAACATTTCGGTGTTTATTTCCTTGTAAAACGTGTCAGTTTGCACCAGCCTACATTAAACAGTAACTACTGTAATATGAGCTACTTCTTAGTCATGTTGAATATAAAAGCAGCTTTGTTATAAGATCAGTTCAGGGCTGGATGAAGTGTCACAGCTGTCAGACTGAGAGCGCAGGACACGAAATTCACCACAAGAGGGAGCTAAAGGGCAGCAGAGCAGAGGAGAAGCACCAGAAGACACAAAACACACTTTAATAAATGTCTTTGACCTGTTTCACACTGTTTTCTGTCACTTTGCTCATTTATATTTTCTTTTTATGTGTGATTTGATTTGGAAAGTGCTCTTGAATTATCATCAGGGGGTTGAAAGCTTCTTTTTTTCCTTTTTGTTCATGTTCTTATTTTTCTGAGTTTAAAATCATCCTCATCTGTATCTACCCAGAGCTGCTGTTGGATATTAAAGGGTAAGTTCAACTGAAAATAGGAATTCAGTCCTTATCTGTTCAGCTCCGTACTGATGAAGAGTCAGGTGAAGTGTCGTAGTCCACAGAACATCTCTGGAGCTCAATTAAACTTTGCTGAATTAGTTATCAGAACTTCCTGTTTGCAGTGTGTCTGTGGATATACACACTACTGTCACCAGATTACTTTCATACTGGTGAAAACTTAAAAATGTCAAGTTTCTGAGGCAAGTTCTGCACATGATCTTCGTTCAAAAGCATTTCTAAGTGGATTTACAGACTCATCATCCCAAAATGAACATGAAGATGAAGCAGCTGCTTAAAACTTTCAGTAAAAAACAAAACAAAATAAAGTTTGGGGTCGTTCGTCTATGATGTTAAATAAACATTTAAACCTCGGACACAGGAATTTATCACAGGAATCAATTTATAAATTATAAAAACTCTTCCTCCTTTCTTTGTTACAATGATTTTAAAGTGACTATTAATGCATTTTCCAGTATAACAATGTATTATACTTGGAAACGCATTAATAGTTGACATATTGAAAATGAACAAAGAAAACACTTTTTTCCATCTTGGTCTCAGTTCATGTAGAAGTCGAGGGTTCAAACAGCTGAACTACATTTTTTTGCGAAAGGCTGCTGTGTTATCTTCTAGACATATTCTACATTTTTCAAGCATGTTTAAATGTTAAATTTGTTTTAATGTGTCTGGAAGTCATTTGGTGTAAAAGACATCACGGTGAGTTCCCTCTCAGGATCTGACGCACCTGGAAGAAGAAGAAACGCAGTTAAAGTTTCCTGTTAGCAACAAGAATCTGACAGATAACAAACTGAGTTCCTCATTACAGGACGGTTTTCAAACCCCTCATCTGTTCTCACCTGCAACCTTTTCACCAGCGAGTCCTTCAGGCCTCGTCAGCTGGATGGCAGCTGGTTTTAAAGTTCTGGTCTCGGGGTCCGCCCCTCTTCTCATGGTGCAGGGCTGTGTTTCTGCTGAATGTCTGGAACAAATCAAATGCAGACAGAAACACTACAGGCTGTAGAAACTGACACAAACCTTCGAACCGTTTATTTTGTCCTTGCTGTGGCTGTTGTCTCTTCATTCTCAGGTGACAGTCAGCCAGCTGAGCCTGGTGTCCCACGTACCTGCTGATGGTTGTCACTGTGCAGCTGCTCGCCTGGCAGATCTACTACAGCAAGAAGCTGCTGGACCAGAGGTTCACCAGCACACAGGACCAGAAGAAGAACTCAGCTCCTCTGAGGTTCTGTGAGGACAAAGAGGAGCGACTCCCAGAACTGTTGTGCTCCTCTGTCACCTGTTTCTACATTTCTATTAGAATTGTCCTGGACTGCTGCCGTCCGTCTGCACATTAATCCTTCTGGCCTGTTCATCATTCACACTGTAACATGGAAGTTGTTGTTGTGGAAACATTAAAGTCCATTTAAATCAGACTGGATGGTCTGTCAGCCGGTTCTGAAGTCATTCAGCACTCAGCCTGTTGTGGAGCAAAAACCCTCCCTGTACGCTGAGGCAGGTATTATTGTGGAATAAAGCTCAAATGCAGTCAAACGTGGTTTACAACTAGAGTCGACTGTCCAGCTGACGTCTGCTGTGAACAACAACTCATGAATATATAATGTGGAGGTGATAGAGAGGCATCAGGAAGAAGATGCAGACACAATGAGGAACTAACCTGTGAAGGAACTGATCTGACGTCAGCTCAAAGCTCAGGAAACGACTTTCTCAAAGAAATCTGATGTTTGTTCTCAGAAATGTTGTGACAGAGGATCAGCTGACTTCAGCTCTGCTGACAAACTGTTGGCGCTGCAGATAAACTGACCACCATAGATGATCTGTTAGAATCACAAGTTCAGGATTTCACATTCTGTTCAGTTATTTTATTGCAGATTGAGCGTAATGATTTGGAAACAGTTCAGTAGGTTTCCTGTAAAAGAAACAAACAGAAATAATTAGTAACAGACTCAGACTAGTGACTTTACAAAGGAAACTCATGGTGGTAAATTCTCCTTTGATTTAACCAAAGTGCTCTTTAGCAACACTTGAAGCATCATAAGTAACAGTCAACCATAATGATCATTAAATAGAGACCCAGTGGCTGCTCCCAGAATGTGTCCAAACCTAAAGTAGCATCACGTCACCAACACCAAGTCATGACATCACTCACCTGAGCAGGTACGCAGCCACACTGAGGAACCAAACACCGTCTGTGTGGCAGCAGCTCAGCTTTATAGGCTACAGGTGACTGATCAGGTGCACTGCAGTGGCCCCGCCCCCGGAATGTTCCATTTCTGTGGGGGAGTCTGATTCTCTTTGAACAAATCTAGTTCCAACGCCTCAATTCACTGATTCAATCAATCAAAGCTTTATTGTCATTTATTTTCTCTAGGATCAATAAGACAAACACAATAAACACACAGTCAGTGTTGATGGTGTCCACCTGTCTGATCACCAGCTCAGGTAGACACTCTACAGCTCACAGTTTGATCTCATGACACTCAGTGGCTTCTGAAGTCCAGCACTTAAACTTGAAAGTGCTCAGAGAAGAGATGTGTCCAATAAAAGTGTGTAAAGAGCCGAGACTCTTTCTGAAGCTGCTGCTCAGAAGAAGGAGTGAAAACCTCTGAGAGACTCTTTGGTTGTTGCTTCCTGTTAGCTCAGCAGGTGAAACCAGGACTGGAGGGGGTCGAGTCCCCTCCCGAGGTTTCTCACAGATGGAAGCAGGGGGTTATGGGACAACCAACCATCAGCAACTAAACTGTTACTGAAGTGTGACGATGTGACACAGTTTCAAATCAGCTGTTTCTAAAAGGTGAAACCAGGTGTTTAGTTCCTCCTTCTGGACACTTTGCTTTCCATGTCTAAACATTCTGATGTTTTACAGAAAGATTCTGATCTTGTATTCTTCTAGAACAGAGTATTCAATTAAAAGTCACTGAGGTCCAGATACTAACATTTCCTCCCAGTAAAAGGTCAGAACCTCACAAAGTCCAGCTTGTGTCTTACAGCCTTCCTTCCCCACATTCAGAGTTCAACACTTGTACAGTCATCAACCAGATATTCTACCATCAATAAAAGTCGTCCCAGGAGAATTCATTTCAGGCCTTTATTTCAAGTTACAGAAAACACAAAGCTCAGTATAAAATCAATAAAAAGTGCAAACAGCTCCCAATAACCTTTTTTTACGCTTCAGTTAAAGAAGTTCCAGCCTGAAGAAGTTCAGGACGACATTTCAAGTAAAAACATGTCAACATATTCAGAAAACAGTCAATAAAAAGTGCAAACAGCCTTTTCTCTTTTAATATCTGCTTCTTTTCTTTGACTTGTCTTCCTGAGTGGAATGGGCATGTGATCGTCCTGCCACTGATTTAAATCTTGGCTGAATGGAGTCGGTGCCATTCTCATGCAGATCTGCAGGTGTTCACCTGTGAGCCTGGAACCAGACTTGTTCTTCATGTTGGTGACGGTGGAAAAAGCCGACTCACAGCCGTCAGCGGGTCCAAACGTGGTCCAGGTGTGCAGTGCTGCTTTGGTTAGACCATGAAAACAGTGTGCAGCCAGAAAGCAGCAGGTCAGTGGCCTCTAAATGCTCTTCATGCATCACTTCCTCACAGATCAATGAGCTCCAGCTGCAGAGATCCCACATGAGCCCACCTGAACGTCTGTGTCACCTCCTTTGAAAAGTTCTGTCGTCCAATGAAACGCTGAATGTTTCCGGCCCTGCAGCTTTAACTGGAGCTCATGAAGGTGTGATGTGATGTCAGCCGACACAGCAACCGTCTCCATGTTGTCAATGAAAGAGGTGAAACCTTTTAGAACCAGGTGAGCATCATCCCAGATGGTCCAGTAGAACCAGGTGAGCATCATCCCAGATGGTCCAGTAGAACCAGGTGAGCATCATCCCAGATGGTCTACTAGACCATCTGGTCTGATGCTCACCTGGTTCTAAAAGGTTTCACCTCTTTCATTCTTCCATTCTGAGTATTTTCACAGTAAAAGTCATCAAACTGGTTTAACGTGTCACATCTGTTGTCAGAACGGTAGAAACACTGAAAACAATAAATAACATGAAGTCAACAGCAGAAAAACACCACGTCAGCACAATGAGACAGTTTAATGAATATATACAGAATAATACAGACGTGTTTGTTTTGTATTCTAATCAGCTGTTAATATTCTGTTTCTGTAATAAAACATCCTGATAAACAACCTGTTTTTACATCCATCTGTTTATTATGTCACCATGGAAACCATCAGATGAGTTTATGAACACGATCACAGGTTTTATTTTCTTCTCATCATTATAAAAACACATAAAACAATCAGAAACATCAACATCTGAGTGACACACATCTTGTTAAAGAAGCTTCAGAGACGTTTGATTTTACGTCCTGAATGTTTTTCAGGTGAAAGTGTTGAAATATAAAAATTGAAGTCGTATGGAAAGTATGACACGTGTTATTTTCAGAACATCAGTAAACGACAGAGTAAAATCAGATATTTAGATGTTCTGTAGATACGGGTCGCTCCACACCGACTGACCCAGGACCTGCCAGCTCATGTCACACATTCTGTTTAAAGACATTTGTGTTGAAACTTTGGTTCAATTCATGACAACTTGTAAAATCCAAATAGTTGTTTTGTCCTGAAATTGAGTTTAAAGAGTCAAAGTTAAAAAGTATTTGGAGTTCAGCTGCACGATCACATTCAGTTCATTTAAGTTTCTACATGAATGTTCTGGAGAAGCAGGAAAAGTTCTGGATTGTGGGTGAGTCGGCTGGTTGGAACGACCCATAATCAGTACATGACTTATTGATTCACACACATATTGAAGCATTCAACATATTTGGTGAGAACTTAAAGCGCTGAACAAAAGAAATGAAGAGAAAATGAATGATTGAATCTGAGTCTTAAACAAATGAGTCACATACAGATTGATGAGAGTCGTCAGGACAGAAGATCTCTGAGTCCCACTGATTCTGTGCTGCCACCTGCTTTATTTCACCATCAATTCATGTCTCAGCAAACTTTTACACTCATTCTGTTTTGCTTTTATTATTTATTTGTTCCTTCTTGTAAAGAAAACATGTTTAAGCTTTAAGAATATTAAAAATCTTGAATCCAGCAAACGTCCTGAAAATACAGCCGGACTTCAACAGCCACAAAACGCTGAGAGAAACACAATGATTGTCATTAAAATGTGTTTTCTTCTCATAGAATAATCAGACAGAAATGAAGAGATGTTGTGCAGTTTCTGACTCTGTCACTACGGACAGAATTACATGTGTTAACCAACAGCATCAAACTTTTAGTTTCATCATTAGAAACACATGAAACAAGTCAGAGTGTTTCAGGTGGAGTGTCGAGTACATTTGATCAGATTTTACTGTCCATTTACAACTTTGTTCACAATGATTCTTTACAATTAAAGCTGCAGACGAGTCAATGTTTTCTGTTTCTTACATTTCACTAATAGTTGTGGATTTTATTGGAACAAGAGCCGGAATTCAAAACAACACATGACAGAAAGTACAAGTCAACGCAATTTAATCCACAATTTAATGGAGGAAGTTTCAAATGTAAATGAAGAATCTTTTCAATCAGTTTGAATCATTTTGTACAAAGTTGACTGATGAATTTATTCCAAGAAGCTGAAAGATTGATGTGACTGTGATCCTGTACAGACTCAACTGTTCAGCACTGACATTGTTTCTGTGGCAGGAGGAGACTCTGCACACTAAACACCACACAGAGACACAGAGGAAGCAGAATTGGACCTGATGAAACCAAATCCAGGATGAAGAGGTTCAGTGAATGTGGTGTTGAAGGTGTGGAGGTGGATCAGTGAGTCAGAGGAGACTCTGTAGAAGGACAGAGTGCCAGCAGGACAGTCCACATACACTGCTACTCTACCAGAGGAGGAGGAGGAGAAGGAGGAGGAGGAGGAGGAGGAGGAGGAGGAGGAGGAGGGGGATGTTTCTCTCTTATTGTGCCAGACAGAGTAACGACCACCATCAAAGCACTCCAGACTCCAGGACTGATCATTGTATCCAAACACACAGTCATTACTGTCTCCTTTCCTTCTGATTCTTCTGTAACTCACTGATACAGAAACTCTTCCTCTCCACTCGACCTCCCAGTAACAGCGACCAGTCAGACCAGTTCTACACAGCAGCTGAGGATGCCACCAGGACTCAGACCTCTCTGGATGATCAGGATATGACTGAAACTCCATCACATATGTCATCTTCCTGTTGTTGTCAGACAGTTTGATGTTTCTGTTGACTGTGTTTGTGTCGACTGTGAGCTCACAGGAATCTGATGGAGAGAAAAAGACACAACACAGCTGCAGTTATTAATGTGTCATCAGTGTGATGATGACATCACAGATGTGAATGAGTGATGTCACAGTGTTTTGATGAATGACAGTAAAAAGACACTCACACTTCCTCAGACCTGGTGTCAACCATCGGACTCCAGCAGGCTCCACCCTGAAAGGAGGAGGGGGGTCAGAGCAGCACATCCTCTTTCAGCATGCAAACATGGACATGACATGACTCTCATACACAGAAACACAATCTGTCCATCAGGCTGCTTCTCCCTGTTCTCCCTGAACCTCTTCACCTCTGCCACTCTCCTCACACACTGAGAGTGAGCCACAGGATGTTGGTGTGTGTGAAAGAGGACGACAACATCTGAGAACACACACAAACCTGTTGTTGGATTTATCACTTCATCTTTATGTTATTGGATGTTGTTGCTGTTTCCTGTGGGCGACCTTACGCTTGCTGTTTGATCCAATGTCAACTTGTCACCATGTTTCTATATTATAGGACTTTTGTATTTGGACGTCAGAACTTTTGAGGTCCGATTCCTGTTTGAAGCTTGGAGGGCTTTCCTGAATCTCAGCTGCACAGTCTGCTTTTTGTTCTTGCTGTGTTTCTGCTGCTTTGTTTTACTGTGCAAAGAAACAAATACAATTTATATGTGATAAATCAATCAAAAAACATTGGACGTTGGTTCCCGACCGCTGCCACAGAACCAAGTGACAGAGACTCCCAGACTGTTTACCTCCAGAACCTCACAAGCGTCATTGTACAAAAGCTTATGCAGCACATGAAAATTCCCACCGTCTCCGGGTCCTTGAACGCACCACAGACGTGCCTATTGGTGCAGAGATACAGACTGATCACTAGTGTGTGCGTCGCTTAATGGGGCGTTCAGACCGAACGCGATAGACGCAAATGGAGCGTCAACTCTACATTGAAAATCAATGTAAATGGCGCGATGACACGCGATTCAGGCGCCGGCGGCGCGAATAGAGCGTCTGGCGCGTCTGAAGCGTCTGGAGCGTCTGGCGCGTCTGAAGCGTCTGGCGTGTCTGAAGCGTCTGGAGCGTCTGGCGCGGCGCGAATGAAGCGTCTGGAGCGACGCGAATAAAGTTGAAAATATCCAACTTTTCAGGCGGCATCGCGCCGCGACATCCAATCAGCGACGAGTTCAAGCCGACGACGTCACTTCCTTCACGTACAGTTGTTTACGGTCGCTCAGAGCAACATGGAGGAGAAGCTGATAGTAGCTGTGTGTGGGCACCCGGTGCTGTATGACACCACTGCGGTGTTCTACCAGGACAAATTTAAAAAAGAGGAGGCATGGGTGAAAGTCGCTGAGGAGGTGGGACTCTCTGGTAAGTTTTGAAGCTATCTGTGGCTTGTTTTACTACATTACTGACCGTGTTTCTCTATGAAATGTTAGCATCAGTTAGCACTTGTATAGCATTATCCGCCTTTGCAGGATACCACTTCCAGTTTGTGTGAGAGTGGGTTGAGAAAGACCGGTTCAAAAATGAGCTTGCAAGCGCGTCGTCTTTTTTTTTCTCAAGCGCGAATGACGCGAATGAAGCGAATGACGTGAATGAAGCGAATAGTCCAAAATGATCAAGCGGCGCGAATGAAGCGTCTGAAGCGATTGTATTCGCGTCTATCGCGTTTGGTCTGAACGCCCCATAAGATGTAAGTTTCTGTGTTTTTCCTGTTGTGTTACACTCAGTTGATGTTCGTGTCTGTCTATGAGTCTATTTGATGACTTTGCAGTAGTTTGGCTTCGGGTTGTATTATGTGATGAACAATTAGCCTGCTAATGAGTCACATGGAGCTAGCCGCTAACTAGCAATAGCCTCAGAGGTTTATGTTGCTACATTGCTAATTTCTGTTGTTTATACATTGAATACTGAATGCTAATCGATCATTGACAGCATATGTCCATTTTATGTTGCATCTCAGCCTATAGATTAAGGCTCATTCAGGTTAATTGATTACTGCTGACTTTTATTTTCACAATTAATCTGAAGCTGTATTTCAGTTGTTATCTTGGTAAAGATATATATCTAACCCAGTGTATTTTCATATTCAAGTTGTACTTTCTTTTCTAATACAGTCTGTGTTGTTGTGCTTGTATTGCAGAAACACACACACACACACACACACACACACACACACACACACACACTCTCAAAGCAGATAAACAGCTTTAACTGTATTAAAGGACTCTGCCTCTTATTAATTCACTCACCTGGACATTACAAGAGTGTCCTGACCCGACACCCTGAAGTGATTGCTGCCACCTAAGATCTCTATAGTCTGTCATACAATTTTTGGTCCTTCGAGCCGGATCCAAGCAACCGCTTCAGCCTTACATGTTCAGCATGGAAGAGAGAGATGCATACAGAGAGTATGATCGCCCACGCCGACGCAGCCAACAGCCATCATATCTCCAGGACTATGAGGTTGGTTACCCCGCTAAGCACCGCCTCCCATATGAGCATGAGCAGGTCAGACAGACTACTTCTCCTGAGGTTCTTCAGTACATTCATAATATGAGAGAGGAACATGACCAGCTGCGACGAGATGTGCGACGCCTTACAGAAGTCCTCTCTAGCTCTCCTGTACTAGCTTCACAGCACACCAGGTCACAGTCCAGACTGCGTGAGGATGAGACATCCACACCTGCGCATCCTTGTAAGCTGGTGCCATCTAGCGGTCATGAGGACCCACATCAGCAGGAAAGTGCCCCACAGGTGCAAATCAGTGATAAGTCTCTACACCCACAGGATAGTCAGCACGGCCTGATCGAGGAGCTAACTCACAGTCTAACCGGGCGCTCACACCAAAAGCGACTTGAGCGACCGAGGCGACCAGCTGCCATTAATTTTCAATGTACGCTGGCGGAGAGGAGCGACCGGAGCGACCGGCGACGTGAGCGACGTGATTTCAGCAACGCGACGCGAGCGACGAAAGTTGACAGACGCTCAACTTTATGCAAATGAGCAGCGGCGCGACCGCGGCGACAGCCAATTGAGGGCTGATCTGGATTCGGAAGGCGGGAAAAGGCGGAAGTGCCTGCTGCTCGAAAGACCCGCCCTTCGGTCGCTTTGGTCGCTGCAGTCGCTGCCACACAGGCAATTGCAGCGACGCAATGTGAGCGATCAGAGCGACCACAGGTGATTTTATCCCTTTTGGTCTGAACGTACAGTAAAGGGAGCAGGGTTGTACAGTCAGGGCGCAGCACAGTCATCATCATCTTCTGGTGAGTCATCCCCTCAATCTCAAGACGCCCCCTCTCACACAACAAAGGGGGAGAAGCTCCCTCCACCTCAACATTCAACTGTTAGGGGACAGTCACAGCAGCTCTATCAAGAACAAAGCACCCCATGCCCTACACCTGGTGCTGTTTCCAGTCAGCCTATAGACAGTCATCGCCCTCATCATAGTGCTACAATCAAACAGCCTGATAGCAGGTATCATCCTCAGGTTGATGATGGTTATGATCGTAATGAGAGCAGCTATAGTCAGGCTGCCAGATCTCATAGATTGCCTAGTCTGAGAGCCCGCTATGACAATAACTACTACAGACAAGATCACATGTATCCTCCCCCTGATCGACGAAGCTATCCTGACAGTCACTACTGTCCTGCTCCTGGAAATGGCTATTCTGGTCATACTGATCAGTACCGGCACTGGGACAACCGCTACCCTGGTGATCTTGGTCAGTATCCACCTCATCGCCTGCAACCAGATGAGTGGCCTCAGACTCTACCCCCTCTTAGCAGACCCCCACCGGCAGAGACTTATCGTGGACCCAAACCAACAATCCCCGATCTCGTGCATGAAGACCCACGTGAGTTTGCAAGATTGAAGTTAGCTTTAGGCAACATACTCCCACGTGACGCTCCAGAACATTTCAAGTTCCAGATATTGACAGATCACCTTAAGTGTGAAGAAGCATTGCTCATCGCTGATACTTACAGCAACAGTCCATTCCCATTTAGTGACACCATGAGAGCACTCACTGAGATGTGACTCCCCTTCACAAACACACTGCTCATGAAACCTACACACACATTGTTCATTTCTCAATCAATTATGACGTCTGCCACACTGTGACACATACAGATTGTCTTTTCCCATCTTTTCCTGTTATCTCACATTATCAAAAGAGTTGCACATATCCTGTTGACAAATGAGATGGTCAGAAGCATTAGTCTCTTTTATGAGGGGCTAATACATGGAGAGCAAAGCCAGGGTATGAGAGAGAATACATTCACCTTTCACTATTCCTTTTCCCACATGAAGAGGCCTCCAAGGCCAGCGATATCACCTCCCAAATACGTAAGCAACAGTGAAGGCACCATAAACAAAGGCAGATAGGAAGAACAGGCAGATCAGGCCAGGGACATTTTGTTTTCTTCAACAGGGTGACGTCTCCAGGAATCATGGTTCGTGTGCCGAGAAACTGGGACCAGTTTGTGCACCAACGATGGGAGGGCTAAAGTCTAAACCACGGTTTCTCCCCACCTTTTTACTCGATTGTCCAATAATAGTATTCATGTTATCTATATGGTTGACCAATGACAATTCAACACATACAGCAATATAATGTATTACATGCTGAAATTCTGTCTCTTTTTCTGGGCGATTGGTTGCAGTTAACAGCGTTGCTGCTTAGGGCTCTGCTGCCTGTGATTTTTCAAACAGAGAACGACCTTGATCAAGCTTTTGCTTAATGATACAATTCTTATTAAATAGTTAACAGTACGTCGTAGTCTGTCTTCTCTATCAGTCTGTTTTCTTTCACCTCTCAAACAAACGAACATGCCTGACAACGGTCAACCTCAACATCTGGCCTTAAAGCGGATCACCAAATTGATGGATGGACCTAACATCAGGAGTGGTGACATCAGAGCCTTCAAGTCATTCGCACTCCAAGTCTGTGCACTAGTGGGCATGTTGCACCAGTTGGGAGAACAGGGTTGGACAGAGTTGAGGTGTGGCTCACATGTATCTCGCCTCTTAGCTAAGTTGCCATACGACCTAAAAGCCAACTTCCAGAGATTCGTAAATCCCATCCAAACTCCTATACCAACACTGCTCGACCTAGCTGAGTGGCTTGAGTATGAGGTGTGTGTCCAGGTGATTGGAGACCAGTATTGTGACAACTCAGACAGGGAGAAGCCAGCTCCACGGAAGGAGAGGCGTTTAGAGGGCAAGTCTCATAAGACTACAACTATTCTCCACGGAAGTGAACAGAAGGGAAAGTCAGAGAAAGACACAACTGTCACACAGGAGAAACCGAATAAGTACTGCCCGTTCTGTGACACTGTGCAGCACTACTTGAATCAGTGCAATAACTTCAAACTCTTGTCAAGGGAACAGAAGACAGAGTGGATCAAGGCAAACAAGAGGTGCTGGAGATGCGGCCGTGAGCATCAAGCAGCTAAGTGTAACCTCAAAGCCAAGTGCAAACAGTGTGAACAACGGCACCTTGAGGTTCTTCATGACGTCAATACCAGCCAAACTGCACCAACATCTGGTAAGCCCAGTACAACTGAAGAAAGCACCTGCTTGGTAAGATCCATCTCTGAGACTCTTTATGTAGATCGACCAACAGGCAGCAGCCAGGTTCTACTCAAGTTGAGTCGCGTCAAGAGTGGTACCAAGTTGATTGAGACCTACGCTATATTGGACGATGGTTCGGAGCGTACCATACTCTAACGTGAGGCAGCTGATCGCTTGGGGCTTCAAGGGGAACCTGAGGACCTAGCACTCCGCACTGTCCGACAAGAAATTTGCACCATCCATGGCACCACTGTGTCATTCTCTGTGGCTCCTGCATCACAGCCTGGCAAGTCCTTCCAGATCCACCGAGCCTTCACTGCAGGGGAACTTGGCCTCGCCTGCCATACTTACGCAGTCAAAGCCCTACAGGCGAGGTACCGTCATCTCAAGGACCTGCCACTGACGGACATAAGAGAGGCACAGCCACTGCTGCTCATCGGGTCAGATAATCCACATCTTATCACTCCAGTGGAGCCAGTACGCCTGGGTCCCCCTGGTGGACCAGCAGCTGTGCGCACCAGGCTCGGGTGGACTCTACAAGGTCCCTCAAGATTCCTGCGCCACCGGTTAACGCCACAGCAGTGCCTTTTTACTTCCTGTGCCTCCCCAGAAGCCGAGCTCTTCAGCCATGTTGAGAGACTGTGGCAAATGGATACCTTGCCATATCATAGTGAGCAGCTCATTACCAGATCCAGACAAGATGCCAAGGCCATCCAAAGGCTTGAAGAGAAGACAATCAAGGTTACAGTGGATGGAGTGAGACGATATGCCACCCCACTACTGTGGAAGGAGAATCTTCCCCGACTCCATGCTACACAGGAGGCAGTCTTTGCTCAGCTACGTGGGACGGAAAGGCGGCTTGCCAGAGAACCAGAAAGGATGGCGGCTTACTCCAAGGAGATTCACAAACTTCTCGATGCTGGCTATGTCACACCCGTGTCACCTGCAGAGGCTGCAAAGAGCAACAGTTTGTGGTTCATCCCACACCACATGGTGCACCACAATAGCAAAGACAGGATAGTTTTCAATTGTTCCTTCACATTCGAGGGTCAGAGCCTGAATGACCACCTCCTGCCAGGGCCCACACTGGGAGCCAGTCTGTCGGGAGTCCTCCTTAGGTTTAGGGAACACCCAGTCGCCATCAGTAGTGATGTGAAGGGGATGTTCCACCAGGTCCGTCTACTGGAAGAAGATAAACCTTTCCTCTGCTTCTTATGGCGAGACATGAAAGTAGATGAGAAACCTACTGTCTACAAATGGCAGGTGCTCCCCTTTGGGACTACATGCAACCCATGTTGCGCCATCTTTGCACTTCAGTCCCATGTCCAGAAGCACACCGAGAAGGAAGAGGATGTCCGTTTGTCCGTTGAACGTAATTTCTACGTTGACAACTATCTGCAGAGTCTCCCCTCAGAAGTGCAAGCTAGGCAGTTGGTGGACCGCCTGCAGTCTGTCTCTTCTCATGGATGGTGGATTTGAACTGCGGCAATGGGCTAGTAATATCCCTGCAGTCATTGGCCACTTACCTGTAGAGTCCCGGTCGGAGAACAGTGTACTCTGGTTCTCCCAAGAGTCGGCCGATCCTGAAGAACGCACTCTAGGACTCGTATGGCAGTGCAAGTCTGATACACTTCGATACAAGCATCACCAGAGCGAAAGTTCGGAGCCGACCATGCGCAACATCTATCAACTACTTGCCCAACAGTACGACCCTCTCGGGTTCCTTATCCCATACACGACCAGAGCCAAGGTCATCGTGCAACACCTCTGGAACAAGAAAAGAGGATGGGATGACCCCCACTTACCAGAGGACCTGCTCCAAGCCTGGCGTCTGTGGGAAAGTGACTTGTCCCAGCTGTCACAAATAACGTTGCCAAGGTGCTACACCGACCCATGCTTGGATTCCAGCAATAGCATTCGCAGTATTCACGTGTTTTGTGATGCTTCAGAACGTGCTTATGGGTCCGTAGCCTATCTACGCACCGACAGAGGCGAAGGACAAATCTTTGTGGCCTTATTGGCTGCAAGGTCAACAGTGGCGCCCAAGAAGCAACTCTCAATCCCCAGGCTGGAACTGTGCGGAGCTCTAACAGGAGCACAGTTGGCTTCAATCTTGAGAAAGGAGCTCACTCTTGACATCCAGGAGGTGGTGTATTGGACAGACTCAACTACAGTACTCAACTGGCTCCACTCAGACTCATGCCGTTATAAAGCATTTGTAGGTACCAGAGTTGCAGAGATACAAGAGCTCTCTGAACCGACATCCTGGCGTTATATTGACTCAGAGACAAATCCTGCCGATGACATCACAAGAGGGAAGACACTGGCTCAGCTTGCTGGAGAGAATCGCTGGAGTAGGGGGCCACCCTTTCTTCAGCTGCAGGCCAATAACTGGCCAAAGGCACCAGTAGGAGAACCTCCAGAGGAAGTAGAGGAGCTGAGGAAGACAGTGTTCTGCGGCATGTTGGTAGGGTCAACTAAACCAGCAATACCTGACATCCAACAGTTCAGCACTTACCAGGAACTCCTGAAAGCCACCACACAGTTGCTGCACGGGGCGGCCAGTAACACTGACCATCCTGCCGCTGCCGACTTTCATGAGGCAGAGCTGGCCCTGTTAAGACATGCTCAGATGGAGAGCTTTCCGGGAGAATCTGCACTACTTAAATCAGGAAAGGCCATCCCATCCAGTAGCAGACTACTTACCCTCGCTCCTGAGTACGATGAGTCTTCTGACCTGATTAGAGTAGGAGGTAGACTTCGCAGGTGTGACAGCTTGGGCCCTGAAGTTCTGCATCCTATACTTCTAGACCCCTCTCACCCAGTCACGAAGCTTCTAATCCAGCATTGTGATGATCAGCTGCACCATCCTGGAGCTGAACGTGTCTTCGCAGAGCTGCGCAGGAAGTACTGGATATTGAAGGGCAGAGAAGCAGTTAGGAGACATCAACACCACTGTCCTGAATGTAAGAAGTGGAGAGGCCAACCAGAAGTCCCAAGAATGGCAGATTTGCCACCCTCTAGTTTGAGGCTATTCCGGCCTGCCTTCTACTCAACTGGGATGGACTGTTTCGGCCCTATGCTCATCAAAGTAGGGCGACGCAATGAGAAGAGGTGGGGCATCCTTTTCAAGTGTCTTACCACTCGGGCAGTCCACCTAGATCTGGTGGTGAACATGGATGCTGATTCCTTCCTGATGTCGCTTCGACGATTTATAGCTCATCGAGGAAAGCCTTTTGAGCTGCTTTCGATTAGGCACAAACTTTAAGGGTGGAAGTAAAGAACTGCATGAAGCATTCAAAGCCATGGAGCCAACCCTTCGAGAACAACTGGCGGCAGAACAGATCCGGTTCCGTTTCAATCCCCCTAATGCTCCTCATTTTGGTGGATCTTGGGAAAGAGAGGTGCGATCCGTGAAGACAGCCCTGCGCACCACATTGGGAGCTCAAACTATGTCAGAGGAGGTGTTAAGGACCGTCTTGATCGAGGTAGAGAGCATCCTCAACTCCAGGCCTTTGGGCTACGTTTCCACGGACATTGCAGACCCAGATCCTGTTACACCCAACTCCTTGTTGATGGGGCGGCCAGACTGCTCTCTGCCACAAGTGGTCTACTCAGAATCAGAGCTGCTCAGTCGCAAGAGATGGAGACATACTCAAGTTCTCGCTGACCATTTTTGGAGGCACTTCATACGTCACTTCCTGCCCACCTTACAAGTACGGCAGAAATGGCACACTGAGAAGGACAACATTACTGTCGGAACTGTGGTCCTTATTGTCGACCAGCCAACTCCAAGAGCTCTCTGGCAGGTAGGAACAGTGAAAACCATCATACCTGGGGCTGATGGTCGGGTTAGGGCTGCAGTCATCCAAGTCAAGGACAGGACCTATACTCGCCCAGTGGTGCGACTCATCAGACTACCAGCTCTACCTCAGGATGCTACCAAGTGAGGTGAATCTATCCGTCCATGTCGAATTTGCACACCAAATTTGGGGGCGGCTGTACAAAAGCTTATGCAGCACATGAAAATTCCCACCGTCTCCGGGTCCTTGAACGCACCACAGACGTGCATATCGGTGCAGAGATACAGACTGATCACTAGTGTGTGCGTCGCTTAAGATGTAAGTTTCTGTGTTTTTCCTGTTGTGTTACACTCAGTTGATGTTCGTGTCTGTCTATGAGTCTATTTGATGACTTTGCAGTAGTTTGGCTTCGGGTTGTATTATGTGATGAACAATTAGCCTGCTAATGAGTCACAACTAGCAATAGCCTCAGAGGTTTATGTTGCTACATTGCTAATTTCTGTTGTTTATACATTGAATACTGAATGCTAATCGATCATTGACAGCATATGTCCATTTTATGTTGCATCTCAGCCTATAGATTAAGGCTCATTCAGGTTAATTGATTACTGCTGACTTTTATTTTCACAATTAATCTGGAGCTGTATTTCAGTTGTTATCTTGGTAAAGATATATATCTAACCCAGTGTATTTTCATATTCAAGTTGTACTTTCATTTCTAATACAGTCTGTATTGTTGTGCTTGTATTGCAGAAACACACACACACACACACACACACACACACACTCAAAGCAGATAAACAGCTTTAACTGTATTAAAGGACTATGCCTCTTATTAATTCACTCACCTGGACATTACAAGAGTGTCCTGACCTGACACCCTGAAGTGATTGCTGCCACCTAAGATCTCTATAGTCTGTCATACAGTCATTGAAGCTGTCATTACTGTGCAGAAAATAGTTACTGTTAGCTTGCGTTAGCTAATCCCTGCTGAAAAAACAGCATAGACCAGCAATAAAACCAGCACCAAAACACAACATAATCTGGTCTTGGTGGTGACCAGTCACTAGCAAGACCAGCAGTGTTTCTACGCTGTTTTTTTGAGCAGGGATGTTAGCTCATCTAGCTAGCTAGCGTTAGCTAACATTAGCTAGCTTGACATTGCCTTGCCAAAATTAATTTCCAACTTGAATTGAATCACATTCTAAGACTAGTTACTGCTAGCATTAGCTAACGTTAGCTAGTAGTAACTAGTCTTAGAATATGATTTAAAGCAAGTTGGAAATTATGTAGGTCACGTTAGCTAATGCTAGCTAACGTTAGCTTGCAGTAACTAGACTTAGAATATGGCTATTGTTAGCTTGTGTTAGCTAATGTTAGCTAGCATTAGCTATATTTTGCACAGGAATGACAGATAGCTAACGCTAGCTAACATTAGCTAGCGTTAGCTAACGTTGGATAACGCTAGCTTGCGTTGGCTAGCAGTAAGTAGACTTACAACATCAAGTTAGCGTCAGTTTTAGCTAACGTTAGCTAGCCTTAGCTTGCGTTAGCAAGCTTGGCATTTCCTTGCCAAACATAACTTCTGACTTGATTTGAATCATATTCTCAGACTAGTTACTGCACCTGCAGGAGGGACTGAGGCAAGTGAAGATTTAACATATTAACCAATAATAAGACACTTTTTATTATATAAATTAAACATTGCAACAGCATGTATGAGTAAATTGTTAAAATTCTTTGATAATCATTGTTCCTTTTTCTATTTTTGAAGATAGAACCTTATAATTCCAAGGCAGCTGTTATTTTTTAGAACTATAAGGTTCTATCTACAATTGACCGGTTTCAAAAACCCTAATTTACAATTCATGTAGAATTGTGTTATCTCAGATGTAGGATACATTTATGGTGTATGTAACTCTGCTGAGACTTGAGCACATCTGTTAAAATATATATTACATGTCCTTTTTATTCTCAGTGCTCAGGCTGCATTCACAATGTACATTTATCTTTTTATTTAATTTTTTTAATTAAAATTAAAAAATGTCTTTATTTGCACGATGTCACACAAACATGTGGCCAAAGCAATAAAAGAAGAACATTGTAGTGTAAAGACTAGTACAGTAGATGAAAACACAACTGTGTTGTTAGCAAGTAACTTCATTTAATGTCTCACGTTCTCAACAACATACATGTGGCTCCATCTGCAGTCTTGCTCTACTCTGCTATATGGTACGGTCAGTTGAATACAAACCAGTATTGACGCCTAGCGGTCAACCATGTAATAACATCCAATCATAACAATAGATATAACTGTAACCAAAGCTGACAATAACAGCACAACACTAAATAATAAGTGTCATCACATATAACATGAACAACTGTCAGCTGACTGTCACTCACTGTCCCTCAGTTTGTGGCAGCAGAACATAGACTGCTGCTGGATCACAGCTCTTTGGGTTCTCCACTAGTAGGACTGTTCATGTTTCTGCATCTACTGGCTCAACAAAGACTTTGTAATCTATTACATGTTTAACATGTAATCTATTACATGTTTAACATGTGTTTCTCTGATATGTTTCTACTTTTCACATGTTGTGAGGAAGTGCTGCTCTGTTGTTGTTGTGTTTTATTGTACAGGCTTTATCTGTATTTGCTCTTTACATCAGCAGATATGAACTAAAACAGCAAGGCGTGTACTGAGTTCACTGAGCTTCATGTGAGTTGTGCTACAATGCAAACTGATATTATATAATATTGTGTCTGTCGTATAAACGTGCGGGGCCCCACAACTGTCCGCGTGTGGGCCCCTATTAAAAACGTGTTTTATCTTTAAGTGTTGTCATGGCAGTCTGCGGTCTGCAACATGTGTCTCAGAGGCTCTGTACACCTGCTTTTATCACCTTATTTTTCACCTTTGTGATCAGATGACAAGTGGAAGCTCTCAGCTCGTCTGTTCACAGGCATTAAAATGCGTCTGACAGAACACTTGGATCTCACTTCCCCGCTGATGAGCAAATGCAACACGACGTCATGTCAAGACTGGTGGGACAGAATTGTAACTGGTACATTTACCGACCAACACTTGCTAGATAACACACATTTAATCACATTTTTTAATGTGTGAAACTGCTGCTCCACATCAACACACACATCATTAGTGATGCAGCAGCTGTCTGTGACTCTGACTCCTCCTCATCACTCTTTGTCTCAGAGTGCAGGATTTCATAATCACAGGTAGTCCTGCTGTAAAAAGCCACTCAGACAGTTACACAACTGCACTGTGAGGACAAAACAAGATTTTCCCTTACAGCCAAAATATTTTGATTTCAAATCATTGAATCAAACAGATCAATAAATTGTCAGTTGTGATTAACGTTAACAGGACAACATGTGTTCTTACAGGCTTGCAGGCGAGTTAACATGCTTTGATCTTTTTGCGTATCGATGAGCAGAATCCCATCCCGCCCTCTTCAGGTCGAAACTGTGTTGAGTTTATTTTCAGTACTCAGTGTGACCAGAAGCCCCGACAGTCTCTCCTGTGCCGTGCTGCTTCTCAGATATGTCTTAATTAGTTTAAGGCACGCTTGGTAATATGGAGCGCTGCTTTATAAAGCTCATCTGGATTTTTAGATAACAGACACATTTTTACGTAAGTGCTTTCATCACACTTACACCGGAATATCCCTTTAATATCATAACACAGCAATGACGTGGTGGAAACAAGATTTAATGTTAATGTTCTGATTACCCTCTTTAATCAGTGTGGAGTGTGAAGTAGTTTAGATGAGCGGTTCATCAAGCAGCAAAACCGGAGGCCAAGAAATCAGACAGGCACATTTTGAACAGGCACTAAACTAGACTGAAGAAAGAGGTGTAACTTTAGTGTTTGTGCCAAAATCCTCCTGGTCAGTGAGCTTCATCTCTTCTTCTCATCTTCCTCTCTTCACTTCTATCTATTAGCTTAGTGCCATGCTGCCTTTCTTCTGAACTATACTGAACAACTTGAGGTAGAGTCAACGAAGCAGACCTCCTGACACTGAACCATCTACAATCCACACTGCATGAAAAGTGGGATTTTCGTCAGTATGCGGCACTGTAGATTGTCGTGGAATTTCAGGTTTGCGACAATTCACGGCAATTTGCAGGCAGCACTGAAAACTGACGTAAATTGTCGGAAACTGACGTGGGCCTTGCTTGGCAGTTGTCCCCCCATGACCCCCCTCCCCCTGATTCTAGGGGAGGCTTTAACATGTAAATGAAAATGCTGTGAGCTATACAAATGCAAATCAGGGTAGCAGGGGGAGTTTTACCCCAGGTGACATTTTTCTAAAAGGTATTAACTTCATTTTAAGAAAATCTCTGGTATAAATAGATCAGGCTCAGTATAGCCTAATTATAGACTCTTACATTTTAGCTTGAATTGATTTATTTAATTAAAATATGCTAGATTAGTTACTGTTTATGTCATTAGCAATGGCCGATGTTATGTAAAAAGATTATTTATTCCTTTTTTTCTCTCTCCTGAGACCAAGTAAAAGATAAAGCGCCAGTTGTTAAGTTAAAATGTGCATGACATATGAGACAAATAAGATATTGAAATATATAAATAATTTCTGTTTAAAATGTGTGACATTAAAATATAATTTCATGGGTTCTGAATGTTTAAAAGAAGTTAAAGTAATTCTTATTTCGTGTGAGAGTTCATGACCTCTAAGAGTTTTTACACTTCCGGGTTGACCGGAGCTTTCAGTGACAAGGAAGAAGAAGAAGAAGCGGAGAGTTAATGGCGTCGAGCAGCTAACAGCGGGCTGTGTGTGTCCGTCAGTGTCGTGTTTTATTACTAACGGACTGTGAATTGTTGTCGGACGACGTGCCTTGAGTGTGTGAGTTGGACTCTCCATCGCAGTCGAAGTGTTTGTGTTTTATTGGACACGAAGCAAGTTCGGCTAAGCTAGCTAGCAGGGGCTAAGCTAGGCTAGCAGGAGCTAGGTTAGCGGCCCGGCCATTGTCGAGAGGAGGCCTGAGCTGACGGAAGCTTTGCCGGGTCGCCGCGGAGAGTGTAGCTGGCGGATGTCGTTTCCCTGCCGCAGAGGGACACGGAGGTTTATCGCTACGAGCATTTTGTTTTCACAGACTAACCTTGCATCACACCGAGGCCTATCAGCTCGGAGCTATGTCTGCAAGTCCAAATTTACATGATGCTGATGATGACGCCATCGTGTGTAAGTAACGTTTACTGTTTTCTCCTTCATGGTTTAATTTTACAGTGACTTACGTTTTCTCTATTCATACCACTTTTCATTTAATTGTTTTCCAGCTGCCTGTAAGACATTTCGAGACAGCACACAGGAGCTTCTGGTACAAACAACCAGATCTTCCATCGCAGGCTGAAGCTGTGAGGAGTTCAGCTCAGAGTCGTTCGAGAACAAAGAGGGTAAGACTTGTTAGAGTAGATCCGTTTTTGGTCAATGTGACTATTATTCGGGTGCATTAATAGATGTCTTGCGTCCATACGCAGTGCATCGCGCAGTACTGATCGTCTTTATTGATTGTTTTTACAGAGTGCTGGCTGAGGATGAGGTGGAGCTTTGGAAGTGCGCCGCCATGGACCTGATGTCTGAGGAGGAAGACGGCGGATGTCTGGATGGAGCCGGGAGCTCACCGAGCTCTGTGCCGCGCTGCAGTCGAGATTATAGAGGCGATTCTGAAGTGCAGAGCGACAACAGACGTCTGCAAAATGGACCGAATTCAGACAGAAGGCCGGCAGCTACCTCCAGCTCCGAGGCGGCAGACAGACACTTCACGGTGCTGCAGGATTTTAGGCTTCTAGTGAGCTTCCTGTTGTGTGGGCAGATTATATTTTGTACATAGTTGTGATGTGTTTGTGTTAATAAAGCTCTTTCTTTGAATAAACAACACCTTCCTGGCATTTTCCTTTCCTCAATAAATTCATTCATGTCTTGATGAATATGATATATTATATGAATATATTTGATAAATAGAAAGTAAGTAAATAAAAAAAATATCTCTATATATATATATATATATATATATATAGATATAGATATAGATATATAGATATAGATATAGATATAGATATATGGGGTTGGGTTTACGTTTATAATGACTCAGGTTGACCAATAGTGACAGATCTGACAGATCTGCCAACCAATCACGAATTATTTTTCGTGTTTAAAAGTAGTGGTTTCATCCAACACTGAGTGAGGATATTCAACCAGCCCACACATTCTGTGACCAGGCGTGGTTTCGCTGCTATTCATATGCAAATTGGAGCCGTTCGCACCTCCGGGAGCTCCACTGACGTCATGGTTCGTTTCTGACAAATTGTGGCACAGCGAACGCGGCGTTTGCAGACTGTAAATTGCCGTTAACTGCCGAAAATTAGGGAGATTTTCGGGCGTTTACGGGGACGAAAATCCCACTTTTCATGCAGTGCCAGATACAGAGTCTCACACTGACTGTCTGGGGCTGCAGCAGGACTCCTCATACCTGAGAGTGTCCAGTCTCCAGCCTGGATCCTTCAGTCTAGCAGACAGCTGCTTCACTCCTGAGTCTCCTGGATGATTGTAGCTCAGGTCTAGTTCTCTCAGATGGGAGGGGTTGGAGTCCAGAGCTGAGACCAAAGAAGTACAGCCTTCCTTTGTGATCAGACAGCCTGACAGCCTGCAGACACACAAAACAACACACATCACAGATTATGTGAGGGTCCTGATGATTCAGTGCACATCTGTGTTCAAGGGTTTAACATTTATTATATTCATCATCTTAGTTTTCACTAATTCATTAATCAGCACAAATACAGAGTGTAACTGAAGCTGATGGAAATGCCATTAGTTTTGCAAATATTTGGTCATGAACCTAAATTTTGCACAGATTAAAATGATGACCTGATGATGAAGCTAGAAGAAAAGTCAGAGAATCACCAACGTAATGACAGGACATCCTGAGGGGAGCATGAATGTGGTTGTTGAGATTAGTAAATCGGGACTAAAGTGTAGAATAGACTGACAGACCCACATTTTATATAAAATGCATTCATTTTTCCATAAGGATGAGAAGTAATTATTTTGGTGATCTTCCGACATATGAGATCTATTTTTCTATTTATGTTTTTTACCCTGTCTGGTTTAGACCTGCTCCAATTGTACAGTTACATGAAATAATGAAATAAAATAATGAATCCTGACCTGAGAGTTTCAAGGACACAGTGTGGACTCTTCAGTTCAGCAGAAAGGCGCTTCACTCCTGAATCCTGCAGGTTGTTGTTACTCAGGTCCAGCTCTCTCAGATTGGAGGGGTTGGAGTCCAGAGCTGAGGCCAGAGAAGTACAGCCTTCCTCTGTGATCAGACAGCCTGACAGCCTGCAGACACATAAAACAACACACATCATCTGAGGGTCCTGATAATTCAGCGCACATCTGTGTTCAAGGGTTTAATGTTTACTACATTCATCATCTTAGTTTTCACTAATTCATTAATCAGCACTTATACAGATTATAACTGAAGCTGATGGAAATGCCATTAGTTTTGCAAATATTTGGTCACGAACCAACTTTATTGTATGGAATAAAATGATGGCCTGATGATGGCATCAGATGAAAAGTCAGAGCATCACCAAAGTGATGACAGTTCATCCTGAGGGGAGCATGAATGTCTGAACCAAACCTCATGACAATCCATCCAGTGGTTGTTGAGATTAGTAAATCGGGACCAAAGTGCAGAATAGACTGACGGACCCACATTGTATATGAAATGCATTCATGCTTCCATCAGGATGAGATGTAATTATTTTGGTGATCTTCTGACATATGATATATATTTTTCATTTTTTTTTTACCCTGTCTGGTTTAGACCAGCTCTAATTGTACAGTTACATGAAATAATGAAATAAAACAATGAATCCTGACCTGAGAGTTTCAAGGGCACAGTGTGGACTCTGCAGTCCAACAGAAAGTCGCTTCACTCCTGAATCCTGCAGGTTGTTGATACTCAGGTCCAGCTCTCTCAGATGGGAGGGTTTGGAGTCCAGAGCTGAGGCCAGAGAAGTACAGCCTTCCTCTGTGATCAGACAGCCTGACAGCCTGCAGACACAAAAAACAACACACATCACAGATCATCTGGGGGTCCTGATAATTCAGTACACATCTGTGTTTAAGGGTTTAACGTTTATTATATATATCATTTTAGTGTTCACTAATGTACTAATCAGCACTAAACACAGTGTATAACTGAAGCTGATTGAAACGCCATTAGTTTTGCAAATATTTGGTCATGAACTGACATATTGTACAGATTAAAATGATGAACTGATGATGGCATCAGATGAAAAGTCAAAGGATCACCAAAGTAATGACAGTTCATCTGAGGGGAGCATGAATGTCTGAACCAAACCTCATGACAATCCATCCAGTGGTTGTTGAGATGAGTAAATCGGGACCAAAGCGCAGAATAGACTGACGGACCCACATTGTATATGAAATGCATTCGTACTTCCATCAGGATGAGATGTAATTATTTTGGTGATCTTCTGACATATGATATATATTTTTCATTTATTTTTTTACCCTGTCTGCTTTAGACCTGCTCCAATTCTACAGTAACATGAAATACTGAAATAAAACAATGAATCCTGACCTGAGAGTTTCAAGGACACAGTGTGGACTCTTCAGTCCAACAGAAAGTCGCTTCACTCCTGAATCCTGCAGGTTGTTGTTACTCAGGTCCAGCTCTCTCAGATGGGAGGGGTTGGAGTCCAGAGCTGAGGCCAGAGAAGTACAGCCTTCCTCTGTGATCAGACAGTCTGACAGCCTGCAGACACACAAAACAACACACATCACAGATCATCATGATTCAGTGCACATGTTTCAGGGTTTAACGTCTATTATATTCATCATCTTAGTTTCCACTCATTCATTAATGAGCACTTATACAGACTATAACTGAAGCTGATGGAAATGCCATTAGTTTTGCAAATATTTGGTCATGAACCAACATATTGATTCAAATAATGACCTGATGATGGAGCTACAAGAAAAGTCAGAGGATCACCGAAGTAATGACAGTTCATCCTGAGGGGAGCATGAATGTCTGAAGCAAACCTCATGACAATCCAACCAGTGGTTGTTGAGATTAGTAAATCGGGACCAAATGGCAGAATAGACTGACGGACCCACATTTTATATAAAATGCATTCATGCTTCCATCAGGATGAGATATAATTATTTTGGTGATCTTCTGACATATGAGATATGTTTTTTCATGTATTTGTTTACCCTGTGTGATGGAAATGTTGTACTTTAGAAGGAGAGATGTGAACTGAAGTCTTACATAGGAATGTTCAATGTTAACTGTTTAACATGACCTGTAACTTGTGACCTTGTCTTATGACCCTTTGTGTTATTATATGACCTATGTAAGATATTGAGTGCCCACAAGGGTTATTATAGTTTACGAAAACTAAGACTAAAACTGAAACTAGCAGTGAAAAAATAATTTAGTTAACTGAAAAAAAATAAAAACAACAATTAAAAAATAAATAAATAAATAAAAAAACTACAATTAGTGTCCGACCGATAGGGATTTTTTGGCCCGATAATGATTGCCGATATGAGAGGAGGTGCAATCACCGATAGCTGATATGCAACCGATATAGTGAGTTTTTGAGCTGGAATGAAAACAGGCCTTGGATTGTGCATATATTTTGCACCAATATGATTATGCAATAGTACAGTCACAGTGACAGTAGTACAGACAGATGCTTCCTTAAACCAATGTCTTTATTCAAGACTTTTAACATTTAACATACTTTGCTCCTTTTTTCAACCATCTGTGTAATAAAGGAAAGAAAACATTTATATTATTTAACCTATGCATTTTTAAATTTGTAAATAGAAAACCATTAATTTTACTGTGTTAATTCAAAACAGACGGCACAGCGATCTCAGCTGCCTACAGCTGCTGCTGTTATTGTTTTTAACAAGGACGAAAACAGCGATGATTGCTGAAAGGCAAAGCCCGTGTGGCGCTGGCAGTGGCCACAAATAAGAGACACCAGCGTTGATGAGGAAGTGATGTGGCACACTCATAGCCTTGATGTTAAATATGCCTGACGTTACTTATATATTGTGTTATCGAACAGACATGGCCAACGTTTCGACCTGGAGGTCTTCATCAGGGCAAAAGAACAAAACAAAGTGACGGAGTTTAAATAGATGCGGTGGTTGTGTCCACACACCCGGGTTGGTTTAGGTAACTAAAAGGGAACATTTCGGCGCAGGAGGGAGCGTGGATGCGATCTCCTTCAACCATGCACGGAAAAAGGGAATGATAGGAAAGGTTCTTCTAATTTATTGAGAAACAATGCCCAGGTCAGCAATGCATGCCAAAAAACATGTCGTTCATTCTTCCCCTCCATAAACCAACCCAGCTGTGGACACACACAATCAAACCAAGCCAAAATGACGACGATAAAATAAGAGTGATCCTGCGTCGTGTCGGGGAGACTAGTGCTTTCTTGGTTCAATCCTTCGAGCATTGTATTTGTATTAAACTGTACCCTTCGGTGCTTTTGTGCAAACTTTTAATAACGTATTCAATCAAGCAAAACTAACAGAAACTAAACTGAATTGTAGATAAACTCAGCTTCGTTTCCGTTTCGTTTTCTCCCTTGATTACTGCCTGTCCTGCGGCAGCCGCTGTGCTGCTACCCTTCCTCCAGTCCAAAGGGGGGCAAACAAACAAGCAAACAAAACAAAGAAAAAATGGAGTGCCTGTCAGTCAGCACGGAGGGAAAACTAGCACCGAAGTCAGCACCAGGGAATAGCACCGTCCATATTCACCCGTTTCTTCAGAAGCCTATGGGTGCTGCCATGACAGTTAACTGCTTCTGCCGGCGGTTTTCTGTTTCCGGGTGCCTTGCAAATGCATGACTGACCGCCGCTGCCACTGTCATATAAACAAACTTGCATCTGGAGGCCCTGAGCACACAGCGGGGTGACGCAGGAGACCAAGAGATCCAATCCCAGTGATGGAGCCTGGGGCGAAGTGACAGCAGAGGTCCAGGAGCTCCTGTGCTGAACACCTAAAGACCCCGCCAGCAACAGCGGAGCAGTGACTATCCAACATCGCCGCCAGCCGGGGGAGACCACAGCAGCAGGGGAGAGCGACAAAGGAGCCAGGCGGTAAATAACCCCGAGGTCGTGGTGGAGGGAGGACCAACGGAGCAATGATGGACAGCCCACACAGTATTGAGTACGTCGGTTTGAAAGTTAGCGGAAGGGGAGTCCACGGAGCCGATTGTTCAGGTTTGCAGCCTTCAAAGATAATAGCACAGCCCCAGAGCTTGTAGGGATGACTTGGTTTTCTTTTTCCAACAGAAAAAATCAGTTTTGCTAAGGATTGAGAAGCAGCGATATTCACACCAGCGTCCTCTGGCATCCAGGTTGCCATGGTGATATATGGATTTCTAGAGGTCAAGGGAAGCCATTTATTCAAGACTTGCCCCAGTGGCTTTACATTTAGTCAGTGCCCCTGCCTCCCAAGTATTTGTGGAGCGCATTTTCTCTATGTGTGGATTTCTATCGTGGGGTCTGAGAAATCGGACTACGACTTCTCTTGAACGATGCGTGTTCCTCAAGATTAACAAGAAGTTATTACACTAAAGATATGTGGTGAGAGTGGTATGTGTGCCTGTGTGTGTGTGTGTGTGTGTGTGTGTGTGTGTGTGTGTGTGTATATATATGCATGTTTGTTAGTCCTCTCCACAATGGAGACCATTTTCATAGAGATTTCATGATGGTGATGATCATATAGGATGTCAAACATTCTTTCATCCTTTTCAGCGTCTACTAGTGAAGGCTTTCTCTTAATACCTGAAAAACTTCAACTAAGACTAAAACTAAACTGAATTAAAAAGCAAACTGAAAAACTAAATAAAAACTAATGAAAATGTCAAAACTATAATAACCTTGGTGACCACTGAAGGCTATCACTTCCTTCTCTGTGAATTATTTCTGTAAGTGCAAGACATAAAATAGTAACTACTAGAGTGAAAACACACCCACAGACCCCATGCTTTTCTCCTCAGACATTGAGTCTTCACTTTGTAACAGACCTGCGTGTTGCTCCTCTTGTACAACATTAAACCCTTGTTTGAACTTTGAGCTGACTCCGATCTCCTTCCTCCAGTTCTAAATTATCTAAATTATCTGGTTTAGACCTGCTCCAATTGTACAGTTGCATGAAATAATGAAATAACATAATGAATTCTGACCTGAGAGTTTCAAGGGCACAGTGTGGACTCTTCAGTTCAGCAGAAAGTCGCTTCACTCCTGAATCCTGCAGGTTGTTGTTACTCAGGTCCAGCTCTCTCAGACTAGAGGACTGGGAGCTGAGAACTGAGGACAGAGCTTCACAGCTTCTCTCTGAGAGGTTGCAGCCACTCAGTCTGGATAAAGAATAATGAGCAGACCAAGAAAATAATAATTCTGTTTGGGTCAATAACAGCACATTTACTGCATTCTGAAGAAACTTCTCCACACTTACAGAACTTTGTTGGAGGCTTTGACCACTGGCAGCAGCCTCAGAAGAGCCTCCTCTGAAGCAGAGTATTTCTTCAGGTCAAACACGTCCAGATCTTTTTCTGATGACAGTAAGATGAAGACCAGAGCTGACCACTGAGCAGGAGACAGTTTATCTGTGGAGAGACGTCCTGATCTCAGGGACTGTTGGATCTCCTCCACTAGAGAACCATCGTTCAGTTCATTCAGACAGTGGAACAGATTGATGCTTCTCTCTGGAGACAGATTCTCTCCAAACATATTCTTGATGTACTGGACTATTTTCTGATTGGTCAGTGAGCTGCTTCCTGTCTGTGTCAGCAGACCTTGTAGGAGAGTCTGATTGGTCTGCAGTGAAAGACCCAGGAGGAAGCGGAGGAACAAGTCCAGGTGTCCATTTGGACTCTGTAAGGCCTCGTCCACAGCACTCTGGTAGAAACATATCTCTGCAAATTGATGGTCTGCTGGTCGTTTCTTTGATAGCAGATTGACACCAGAGTTGATGAATGTCAGATGGACATGAAGAGCAGCCAGAAACTCCTGAAGACTCAGATGGACAAAGCAGAACACCTTGTCCTGGTGCAGTCCTCTCTCCTCTTTAAAGATCTGTGTGAACACTCCTGAGTACACTGAGGCTGCTGTGATATCGATGCCACACTCTGTCAGGTCTGATTCATAGAAGATTAAGTTTCCTTTCTGCAGCTGATCAAAAGCCAGTTTTCCCAGAGACTCAATCATCTTCCTGCTCTCTGGAGTCCAGTGTGGATCTGTCTCAGCTCCTCCGTCATACTTGACCTTCTTTACTTTGGCCTGAACCACCAGGAAGTGGATGTACATCTCAGTCAAGGTCTTGGGCAGTTCTCCTCTCCTTCTGGTCTTCAACACATCCTCCAGAACTGTAGCAGTGATCCAGCAGAAGACTGGGATGTGGCACATGATGTGGAGGCTTCGTGATGTCTTGATGTGGGAGATGATTCTGCTGGCCTGCTTCTCGTCTCTGAATCTCTTCCTGAAGTACTCCTCCTTCTGTGGGTCAGTGAACCCTCTGACCTCTGTCACCATGTCAACACACCCAGGAGGGATCTGATTGGCTGCTGCAGGTCGTGTGGTTATCCAGAGGCGAGCAGAGGGAAGCAGTTCCCCCCTGATGAGGTTTGTCAGCAGCACATCCACTGAGGTGGACTCTGTAACATCAGTCAGGATCTCAGTGTTGTGGAAGTCCAGAAGAAGTCGACACTCATCCAGACCGTCAAAGATGAACACAACCTGGAACTCTTCAAAGCTGCAGAATTCTTTGGTTTCAGTGAAGAAGTGATGAACAAGTTCCACCAAGCTGAACTTTTTCTCTTTCAGCACATTCAGCTCTCTGAAAGTGAATGGAAATGTGAACTGTATGTCCTGGTTGTCTTTGTCTTCAGCCCAGTCCAGAGTGAACTTCTGTGTTAAGACTGTTTTCCCGATGCCAGCCACTCCCTTTGTCATCACTGTTCTGATTGGTTCGTCTCTTCCAGGTGACGCTTTAAAGATGTCTTCTTGTCTGATTGTTGTTTCTGGTCTGTGTGGTTTCCTGGATGCTGTTTCAATCTGTCTGACCTCATGTTCATCATTGACCTCTGCAGTCCCTCCCTCTGTGATGTAGAGCTCTGTGTAGATCTGATTCAGAAGGGTTGGGTTTCCTGCTTTAGCGATCCCCTCAAACACACACTGGAACTTCTTCTGAAGGTTAGATTTAAGTTTACGCTGACAAACTGCAGAATCACTTTCTAAATAAACACAACAAACAAGATCATTGAGTTACTTACAAAGACAATAACAATTTCCGTCCCCTAAAGATTGTATATATGAATATATATATAAACAGATTGATCATCATCAGACTTCAGTAAACGTCTCATTGATCCATCATGTTAAATCTTTAGAGAAATCCTCTTACTGCTCAGCAGACAGTCAGCCAGCTCCTCCTGCTTCATTCTCCTCAGGAAGTGAAGTGTGATCTTCAGAAATGCCTCTCTGCTGCTCCTCCTCTGCTCTTCATCCTCACCGTCCAACACCTCTTCATCCTCCCTCTGACTCTCTGAGCATTCTGGGTAATCTAAACTCAGAGCCTTCTGGGCCTTCTTCAGCTCATTCTTCACAAAAGTCACAATGTTCTCCTCCAGCAGCTGAAACAGAATATTATGTGAACAACAGCATTTAACATCATGGAGCCAAACATCAGATCCATGTTGGACAGATTCACCACTGGTCTGTAAAGTGCAGCATGGAGATTATTGTGAACAGACTGGATGTATAAGTAGTTGTTGTTCATGTACAGACCATAAATATGGAGTCCAGGTGTGTCTGATGCTGCTGGACAGACGGACCTCTGGGAACCTCTGAGCTCTCCTGGTCCACTCTGTGGAGGAATCATGAAGAATCAGTCACATTGTGTCTGTCCACTCAGAGACAAACACAAGCTGAAGGTCCTTTGAGTTAATGTATTCATGACAACAATGAAACACGTTACCTCTGACATTAAAGCACCACATTGTAGTGTTAAGAGGTTCTGGTTCCAATAGTTTGTATGTTTAGTTATAATAGCTGGTATAGCAGTATGATAGGTCAGTTGGTTTGACTGCTTTGTGGTATATTGGGATCTCCACCAGGTGGAAGGTAACCCTCGCCATAAATTGCAGTGTAACTGACAACAATATTAAAATCACAAAGTCAGTCTGGTTTGTTTCTGATTCTGTCAACACTATGCTTTTACTTCTGTCCAAAGAACTCCCAGGGATCAATGCAACAGTCGCCTACAGTAAGTCTGTAAGGACAGCTGAAATGCACAATAATTACATGACCTACATAACATTATGTGACTTAAATAACATAAATCACCTGCTCTGGAGTACCACCCTGCCAATGACAACTCACGACTGTGACCGACCTGTAACCAGCACCATCGCCCCCTCAAATCAATACTCAACTCATGTCTGTGCAGGAAACTTGAGAGAACAACGTTTTTAAAAGTCAGTGTGTTCAGCTCTCAGTACTTTTGTAGCTTCTAACTGAAACTCTTTAGTTTCTCTTGTCCAATTTGTACTCTAAGACATCAGCTATTATACTTTTACGTCACTGCTGTCAGATGTTTCAGGTGTCATGTTTAGTAACTGCTGGTGAAAACACAACTTTCCTGTAATGCTGCAGAAGAAGTAACACTAAATGAAATTTCTTTGTAACTGAACCTAAGCGGAGCCACTTTGTTAGTGGTGATTCTTTGATAGTACTGCACATTCAAACCGAGTAGAGCCAGTCTGGCAGATGTGATGAAAAAAACAGCATAAAAAGTTGCCTGTGGCGTGCCTGATTAAGCACATGTGCAGCTTCTGGACACGACGCATATGCAGCAGGATGTTTAACCACAGGCATAAAGGGCATTCTGCCTGAAATGATAGGCTCGCTCTCGCCCAGAGACACACCGGCAGCAAAGAGTGGCTCAAAAAGGAGAAGGATAACCAAAGAAGAGCAGCAGCCAGCCGGGAGGGAGAGACTGCAACAACCAAAGAGTGCAGTGTGTTTACTGGGAAAAGTACAGGTCACAACTTCCCAGTATTAGCACCACTGTGAGGCACTGAAGAACAAGCTGGAAATCTACCAAGCGGACCAATCAAAGTCATTCTGGTACATGACTCTGTGACATGTTTGAAATCAAATGTGGAAAAAAATCAACAGTTACCTCACAGCTATGTTCAATGGTGAGAGTAAGACACACTGAATCTCTTTAGTTTGTGAAGAGAACTCAGGGATTGGGACTAAACAGCAGTGGAAAAACACTCAGTGAGGCTCATCTGAAAAAAGGCTTCAATTGACTGGGGAGCATAAAGATCGGACTCTGGAGTGATGGAAGACGGTCACATGGTACTGATGAGTCCAGATTTACCCTGTTCCAGAGTGATGGGAACATCAGGGTGAGAAAAGAGACGGTCAGGTCTAGATTCAGCATCGTTATGGGCCCAAAACATGAGGTCAGTGCCTGATTATTATCCCTGATGGCACGGGCATATTCCAAGATGACAATGTCACAATTCATTGGGCTCAAAATTTGAAATAGTGGTTCAGTGTTACACATGGTTTGGCCACCACAGAGTCCAGACCTGAACCCCATTGAGCTACTTCAGGATGGGCTGAAGAAGACTTGATGCTCCGGCCCGACTCTCCCGTCATCAACACAAGATCTTGGCCACAAATTAATGCAACTCTGAACGGAAATAAATGTTGTGACATTGCACAAGCTCATCAAAACGATACACTACAAATTCATGCCGTGATGAAAACTAAAGGCGATCCAATGAAATAAAGTGTGTGACTCTGTTTTTGGCCAGGCAGTGTATAAATCAAGCTTTAGAGCAGTGAGCTTGTGACTGGAGGGATGTCGGGTCAAATCCAAGTACTGGCAGCATAAATGTGGGTGGGGTTTCCAAAAAAGAGAATTTTCTTCTCTAAAGTGTATTCTAACAGTTGCACAACTCACTCACTCCACTCTGTGCACCAATGGCTGTTCTTAATCAAGTTTGGTCATGCGCATTGTTAGTGCATTGCTATCGTGAGGCAGCAGAAAGCCAGTGCACCACAGACCAAAATAAACCTGGTCTTCAGTCAAAGATGCAGTATCTTTCCTGCTATTTACTGGCCACATTATTCAGATAGTACGAAAATTACTAGTACTGCTTTCAGTCAGTTTAAACATTTACATATGCGCAGTTTGTCACTGCAGAAAAAACAAACAGCTGTAGTAGACAGGACAGAGGAAACTCTCCAAAGGAAACAGAGGGTTAGAGACTTTAAAGACTTTGGAACACTTGATGTCTATCAGTCAGACTGCTCAACCTTCATATTATCATCCACTGTACTTAACAGTGTACTTTCACACAGACAGGACTGTGGACTTTGTCCTCCATCACCTCAACATAAGAAGAGATGTTTCAGGGCCTGTGTGCACAGGAGGGACCAGTGATTGTTTCAGTGAACATATGGTCGTCAGTGTTGTTTGGAGACAGACTAGAACAAATGTGAACCTGTCCTTTAAAGGGGCACTATGCAACAATATTAGCAAAAATGACCCTAACTATGCAGGCTGAAAGTCATTCTGAATGTTCTTTGACACTTTCTGGGTCGTTTGGTCATTGCTACGACTCCCCCTAGCGCTTCTGGGCGGAGAAGCGGAATATGCAACTTGCTGCCACCGGTCCGAAGTCAATCCGGAAGTGAGCCGACGGAAGTATACCGCAGCCCCTCGAAAATGTAGTCAGATTGTAGTTTCGAAACTGCTTTACGGCAAACACACCCCCAAACATGGAACTGGGTAGATATAAACTGCCAGTTGCAAGGCAATTGTTGTATTCCTCATGTATCAGTCGACTAAAAAGAGACCCAGGAAGCCACAGTCGGAGGAACAGAAGAAGAAAAGGGAGCTTGACAAAAGAGCCAGACACGAGTAAACATAGGACGAGCTGTTGAGGAGTCCAGAACAGACGCGACTTGGCCGTGTCGCTGTTGAAATTGTAAGTGGCTGAACTTTGTCTTTGCAGCGTGACTTGATAGTCTTTTGAACAATGTTATTGCTGGACTGTTTTATTGGGAGGCCTGTATGTGTTTAGCTTGGTCTCTTGATGGCTCGCTCGATAGTTAGCGGGTGTTTAGCGTGGCAGTAACTTGCTACCAAACACGTTTGTTTGCGTTCTGAATCCAGGTTCTCGTTGTGTATGTAGCTCTCTAGTTCGGTCTTTGAATGTCGCGAGATTTGTCGCCTGTATCCTGCGATATGTCCGGCTGAACATAGAGCACTAAGTGCACTAAGTGCCAGACATGTCTCGCTGTTTAGCCGGCTGGCTTCTTAGCAAACAGATGCACATGGTAACGTAGTAGCTGCTAGGTGGCCGGGGAGGCTCGTCAACGAGTGTTTTCGACAGTGTATCTGCGCCGAAGCTGTAGGGGGAGCCCTGCAGCGAAAAACGTATGCACGAAACTGGTGCAAAGCTAGAAAACGGCGAAGGAATCTGGTCTGGAAACTGATGCTGCATAGTCCGGCTTTAGTACTAATCCTGCTCTAACCTCCATCATCACTCTATGACAACATTAACATTATCAGACTGGTCAGATTGGATTTAATGCCAACCAGAATCTGCCGTGACATCATGAGGAGGAAATATGAACATTTTAGATGAGACTGTCCAAAATGTTTTAATGCTCACAACAACTTACCTTTTGTCAGCTAAACGCTGTCGTTTAAAACCAATAGGTAAACCCTTTGACCGGTTGCTCCTGAAGGAAACACAGCTGGGCTCAGGTCCAGTTCCAGGTGCAGCAGAGGCTAGTCTCCTGTTGGACAGAGGATAAGACCACAAGGGACAGAAATTAATGTTTTATTCTTTGGACACAGAAGCTGTTGGAGAAACTAGCAGCTGTCAACAAGAACAGGATCAACAGAGTTCAATTAACATGAAACTGAACGATTTCAGTCTGTGGATCCTCACTTCTAATAAAATAGACCAAACCAGGATAAAATGAACTGTTTCTGAGCAGATCTTTCTGTTAGTGACAGAAAACAAACTATCAGGTGTGTCAGCACCAACACAGTCAACCTGTATTCTCACCTTTGCATGACTCAGCACAAATATCCTGATTTTTACTTATTAGGGACTTAATGACGCATAACAAATTTGGCGATATTACAACATTATTCTACTGTCCATCCCTAATAGCGACTGAATTTTCTAAGGCTGCGAAAGAAGGTAAACCTGTCACAACAACTTATGGAGTCCTTCTACTGCAGTACCATTGAGATCATCCTCACGTATGACCTCCTGGTGTTGTATGGTGGCAGCTCTGCAGCAGATAAAAGGTCCCTGAGAGGGAGAGAACATCATAAAACAACAGCTACCTTCCCTGGACGACATCTTCACCTCCCGTTGCCTGCAGAAAATTTCTAAAGGACTCATTCCACCTGTTTGAACAGTTGCCCTCCGGTAACCACTACAGGTCCATCAAAACACGCACCACAAGATTCATCAACAGTTTCCACCGCAAAGCCATCACCACATCACTATACTGAACACACGTCAACATTAATATGCAATAATTTATTATCACAATGCACTTTACTGTCATGGAACATGTGTTTTGCATACGTTGGCAAGCTGGCATGAGAGTATGAGTGAGGAGAATGGATGATGAATGGAAGCATTATTTATTGTATTCTTAGGGTATATTATCTATTTTATCTACTTTCATTTAAGCACTTTGAGTCCAGTACTTGGGTACAAATGAAATTCCGTTGTATTTTGTACAATGACAAATAAGTCTCTATTCTTCTCTCTATTCATGTGTGTCCACAGGCATCACGACAAATATGGCCGGACATCTCCGCAGTCATCATAAAGAAGAAGACTTAACTGAGAAAACAACGGTGCTAACACAACCAACTCTTCTTCCTCAGTTAGAGCTAAACTTCCAATAGATCAGGGGCGCCGCCAGGGGGGGAAAGGTTAGGACGATTCCTAGGGCCCGGCACTGACAGGGGGCCCTTTGAGACATGGGCAACCTATACAAGGGCCCAACTAGATTTTTTTTTCATGGGGCCCAAAATCCCTGGCGGCGCCCCTGAATCGATTAAACTCACACTAAAGCAATAACTAGCACCACAGGGATATTTGTAGCAACAGGAAAATCCTGGATTTAAACATTTAATTAGCAAAGGTGAACCACACTACGAAATGTCAAGCAGGTCACATCTGAGGGGTATTTTGCGAAGCCAGTTTAGTAGGTTAGCGAGCTATGTTGAGTCTAAAGCCAGGCTTCCCTGTACTACGAAGGTGGCTCTCTTTTAACCCGGCTAGATCACCATGGTAACTTATGCTTAGCTCATAACCTGACCCGACCAGGTAATGTTCAGAGTTTCAGCTTAAAAGCGCCGCTGGTTCACTGTGTAACTCATTCGAAGATGGCGTCACCATTCATTAAGAATCCGGTGGACCTGGAGCAGAATAATTCTGGCAGCACTACGACGTGAGCGGCTTCTTCGAGATCGCGCTGATCCGCTGGCATTTCCTGATGAAATTCTCTATGAGCAATATAGATTTTCAGCCAAGGGAACACGGTACACCTGCTCACTTATTGAGCCGAGTGTCGGGATGCCACTGAAGAAGCTGTGCGCTCACTGTCGGGCAAACTACTTACATTCAGTTGGTGATGCAGAAAATCTGAGCAAGAACACTGCGTGTTGCGCCATCCGCAAAGTGGTTCTTGCTCTTACTGAGAATCTGCAATCTTAAGATAGTGATGATATTAAAATAAAATGGGATACAGTATATTATCCACACACTTGCTGCCATGTCCGACTGCTGCTTCCACGTCTTCATAAAATGCATGAAATATTAATTAGGCCAACCTAGTATTTATTTGTCACAGATAATGAGTAAAGTTAATTATTTCTTTGATGTGGCCATGAATAAACTGATGAACTGATCAATGTTTCCCCCGCTGTAGGGCAGTGACGCCCAAACACAGATCTTACAGGCTTGAGCTATTTTCACTGTCAGAAAGGTCTTTATTGTCATTGTACAGGGACAGTAGCTACATTTGCTTGTTCATCCCGACACAGTAATACAAAAAAAACCCACTGAACATTTATAGCCTGCGCACACAGCCTCGCTTTCAATAAAACACACGCGCATTCTATAACTGAGATCAGTAAACGTGAAAACAATATAGACATCATTCAAAAATGAAAAAAGATAGTTGTTGCTTCAGTTTATTTATTTCTTAAATGGATGAGGGTTAATATGTAAAACAATGCTGAGCTTTCAGAAATTAAAACACTAAGGGCTTAATATAATATTGATCATAATATTAATCATCGTTAACTTACGCATTTACACGGTCAGCAGTTTTCTGCCAGCAGCCCTCACTCGCTCTGTTGGCGGCAACAGTGTTGCTTTTTACCGTGATGGTTTCTTTGAATTCTTCATAGCTTTGCATAATAAGAATCTGCTCATCTTGAGTAAAATATGTGGCCGGGATCTAAACGTTTTCGCACGGAAGTAGAATAATATGACGTCAAACGGCCCCTTTTATGTGAACGCGCGCAGAGCACAAAGCAGAGAGCTGGACTTTTTAATTAAGTTGATATCCACCGTTGCAGAACCGTTTAACTCTGTTTTGGGACTTGGGGCTTTGTTGAGCTGCATCATGAGCACAAAGCCTGGCTATGTTGAGCCCCCTTCGCAGAACAGGCCTCTGATCACACAGGTGTTGCCCTCCATGTGTGATCATGTGAAGGAAAGTTGTTGGAGGTCTGAGCAGATTTAGTGTCTTTAACAACAGACTGCTGGATTCATGAATCTGACTGAGAGAATACCAAGAGTGTACAAAGCTGTCATCAGAGCATAAGGAGGCTGCTGAGGAGAACATACAACACAAAACATATTCTGGTTTGTGCAACACTTTTTTGTTTACTAGATAATTCCATATGTGTTCCTTCATAGTTTGGATGTCTTTAGTATTCATCTACAACATAGAACATAATAAAAATAAAGAAAATCCATTGAATGAGAGGGTGTGTTTAAAGTATAAACTGATTTATCTGAATAAAAAAAGAGTTAAAATATGAATCATTCACATATTAATGTTATTAACAGCTCACCTCTTTACAGCAGGAGCTGGTTGCCTTCTAAAATGAATGGAACGATCATTTGACCAGTCACTCTTGAAGGAAATACAGCTGGGCTCAGGTCCAGTTCCAGGTGCAGCAGAGGCTAGTCTCCTGTTGGACAGAGGATAAGACCACAAGGGACAGAAATTAATGTTTTATTCTTTGGACACAGAAGCTGTTGGAGAAACTAGCAGCTGTCAACAAGAACAGGATCAACAGAGTTCAATAAACATGAAACTGAATGAGTTCAGTCTGTGGATCCTCACTTCTAATAAGATAGACCAAACCAGGATAAAATGAACTGTTTCTGAGCAGATTTTTCTGTTAGTGACAGAAAACAAACTATCAGGTGTGTCAGCACCAACACAGTCAACCTGTATTCTCACCTTTGCATGACTCAGCACAAATATCCTGATTTGCATTTATTAGGGACTTAATGACGCATAATGAATTTGGCGATATTACAACATTATTCTACTGTCACAACAACTTATGGAGTCCTTCTACTGCTGTACCATTGAGATCATCCTCACGTATGACCTCCTGGTGTTGTATGGTGGCAGCTCTGCAGCAGATAAAAGGTCCCTGAGAGGGAGAGAACAACATAAAACAACAGCTACCTTCCCTGGACGACATCTTCACCTCCCGTTGCCTGCAGAAAATTTCTAAAGGACTCATTCCACCTGTTTGAACAGTTGCCCTCCGGTAAACACTACAGGTCCATGTGAGAAATGACATAGTCTTACTCTCTCACTGATCCAAATGTGCTTAAGGACAGGACGAGTGGAAAATGACATTTTCCTTGAGGTGTTAAAAGAAGCCACAGGTGATGACACCTCACCAACGGGAAGATACACAAGTTAGATAAAATGCCATTTGCTGTTTATCTGTTCTTACATCAAAGGGTCACTGTCCTGAGAAGACAGGATATTCAACATCAAAGAGTCATTGTATTATAAAGAAACTGTGTTTTTATGACTGTTGTAACCGGAGGCAATCTCCTCACACTGACTGTATTTAAACAGAATCATTTTAGAGTTTGTCAGAAGAACGCTCTTGCCTTCTTCTCCACGCTGCGTGAATAAACGAGATCTGATTCATTACACTGAAATCTGAAGTTCTTCGGAGTCTTAGCAACTCTCTACCTCACAAGGAGAATTTCCACGACATTATGGCGACGAGGATGGGATGGACGCTCCGCTGATCGCCACCCGCGCTTAACCGAAGGACCTGCCGGCCGGAAGAGTTCCGCTCCGACAAACGGAGGTCTGGATTCCGCTGACGTTTTGACGCGGATGGCGAACAGCGGGCGCTCCATTTAATAAGTGAGTACGGCGTTTTGAATCATTTGCTCAATCGTAAAAAGCCTAGGTTTGGCATTTTGTAATCTAAGTCCTGTGTGGTGTAAATGTCAAGGTTTAAACGGGTCCGCGTCCTAGAGGCCCAAAGAGGTTCATGTAAATCCCAGGTATTGATTTGTGTTAAGTGTCCGCGACCAGAGGCACGAATTCTATTGAACTATATGTTTATAGGATTTTTCAGTTAAAGAGATTATGTTAAGCATCCGTGACCAGAGGTGCGAATTCTATTGAACTGTGTGTTTATAGAATTTTTCAGTTAAAAAGAAAACGAGAAAAACCTAGAGAAAGAGAGAGAGAAAAATAAATAAAAAATAATACAGAACATAGCAGCACGAGGCTGTCAGCACTTAACGAGTAAAGCATACGAACAAATTGATTGATATATATATGTATCTATGGTGTGAGGAAATAATTTCAACAGACTGTTGATATTTTAGGTACTACTTACTGATGAGTAGATAATACTGGTCGACCAAAGCCTGATAACAGGTAAAATAAGAATAAAATAGAATATGATAATAAAATGATCCTATGTGAGATGCTGTAATAATGATATGATACAGTATACCATTATATGAGGCCCCACTATGATAAAATGGGCGTATGAGTGATAAAAATATACGAAATAAGTATAAAGAATAAACTTTGATGTGACATTCAGTGACTAGAATACAGATTGTATTCTTAAGGGTGCGTTGTTCTGAACGAATGTGTCGTATAAACCACCTGGCTGAATAAGTTGCTCAAAGTTAGTGTGTGATTTGATGAGATCCAACCATACACAGTATGGAAAGATCAGTGTGATTGTGAAGTTTGTGTGAATGATAAGCCCATTGAAAGTTTAAGCAAATCTGTCCCAGTGAGTCACAAAAAATTATGGGGAACAAAACAACGAAATTAGAAGTTCTAGATGACCCTCTTTCAGGTCCTGCTAAAATAATGGCAGAAAAATGGGGGGAAAATGTGGTTAAGGATGTTCCACTTTGGCACCATATAACTCAGGGGGTATTTCCAATTAAAGGTACATTAAGCACAGAATGTTTAGAAAGGTGTAGAGTTATGTTGGAAGAAAAGAAAAAGAAAGTAGGGAAGAAAGGTATTGACTGGCAAGTTTTCCAAAAGTGGGAAAGAGAAGCAGAAATTAAAAAAGTAAAATCATCAGCAGGATTAATGATAAAACAGACAGCAGAAGAAAGAAAAGAGAAAGAAATAGAAGAAGAAGGTTTGTGTAAGAGTGAAAGGTATAAGAAATGTAGGGAAAGAGAAAGAAATCTGCCTCCTCCATATGCAATCTCTACTATTACCATGTTAACACATGTGGCACACAGTGATCGTTTGAAGACTGTTCTGATTAATGATCTCCATCCGGGCCTGAAGAACTGTGACATGACTACCTGTGTGGGCTGGGAACCGGAGCCAATGACAACTGTGTGCACACACATTTTGCACGCGGAAAGAAATAAAACAGACTTTGATTTTAACCCAACAAAGAAACTTCAATCTGCTCAGATGATGTATTATCAGAGAGATAACCCGCAGGAACCAGGACAAAAACGGCAGTCCCATCAGAACAACAGGGGCAAGAGGAGCAGAAGATGGAGGCGAGCGGGGTCACGCAGATCATTTCAAAGGAGGTACGATGACACTGACAGAGAAAAGAAGAAGTGCTACAGGTGTGAAGACTTTGGACATTTGTCACGTGATTGCACTGCCCCCGACTCTTATCAAAGAGAGAGGAAGGAGTCAAGATGATCCTGGCCACATGCTGACCCCTATCAAGGAGAGGGGGAGGAGTCGAGGGAACCCTGGCCACATGCTCCATCACAGGAACTTGCTGAAGCCATAAAATTGAGGAGGCAGGTCAGAGCATTTGAACAAGCACATAGACATAAGCAAAATTAGACACAAGTAATGATGAGATAAACACACACACACACACACACACACACACACACACACACACACACACACAGAAACACTGATTGAATGATAAAGACGAAGAGAAAATAGCTTCTAACACTATTTAATAGCTTGAGGGCTGTAAGCAAGTTTTAAATTGTTAGGGATATAAAAGATGCAAATTTCCCTAAAGCCATTGAAGTCAGTACTTTTTGTCATTTTAGTATAGCATAAAATTGAGGTGTCATCGTTAACTTCTTAAATCTCACCATATACCTCCCCCATCATGCCTGAAGGAAAAAAAACAAAAACAAATCGGGGGTGGAGATCATTAAAACACCTTAGGGTCATAAATGAGGCTGGTCAACATCCAGCAGATGTTCTAACACTAGTGTTAAACATTCTATCACGCTGGGTTTCTTCAGTTGTTAATTTAACAAATGCATATTCAAGCATTCATGTTCATCCTGACTCACAGTTCTGTTTTGCTTTCACTACCAATGGTAACATTTTTATTCTTGGATGCAGATGCCATAGGGTTTTCTTCTCCAATTTCACTTTGGATTGCTGTAAAGCTGAGAAATAAGCAATTGTTTGTTAACACACTTGTTCAGTTCCTTTGACAATGTTTGTGGATATGTTTCTTATGCAGGAGCATTGTCAAACTGAGATGGTTTTTCATTCTTGTTTTCTGGCAGAAAACGGTCCTAAACTTTGAAGGACTAATTGCAAATTTTATTAAATAACAAAAACAATAAACAATTGCCTTAATTGAATTTTGCAGGCTATTGTTGTCCATGGATTTGATACAATTGCGGAGATCTCCCAAGCCCATATATGAAAATTACATATGGGGGCTGACGTTTGGCCATGACTGACCTTGACTTGGACTCCTGACACAGAGAAAGCTTTAACTGACTTAAAACAAGCTTTCTCAACTTTCCCCAATTTTACTTTATCAAGTATTATAAAATGTTTAATCTTTTTTGCTTTTGAATGTATAATGAGTTTTTTTTTTTTTTACAGAAAATTCTCACTCAGTCACATGGTGACAAACGACCTGTGAGACACGATTCAGACGAGATTTATGGTTGCATGACTCAAGGCTGCAACGGCTGCTAAGAAAGCAGTTCTTGCCCCAGTTGTCAATGTTGCTATGTGCCTTTTTAATTTAAATGTCCCACATGCTGTTAAGTTTTTTTCATTCACAGGAAAAAACGCCCACCTAGCCCCAGCAAAACTGTTACACTGGAAAACATGTTGCTGAAAATGACTCCTGTCATTTCTAAAACAATGTGCTGTCCTGAAAACACCAATTTTGCTCCCAACAGCTCAAGATGGAGAATCACATCCCTGTCTGGAAGTGGTTGATACGGTGTCAAAACAAAGACATGCACTCTTTGACATTTTCCTCATTAACTTTAATTTTGTTTTTTTACCTTGTAGATGGCTATGCTATGAGAAACCCAACAGATGGATCCCCTTGTGTGTCATAACAAATAATACACTAACCATGACTAATATTCAAAATAACCTGTCTGCTCAGACAACGTTTTTTCTTTTCATTCTAGAGACAAATAATCATGTCACAGTACATACTGACTTTCATTGAATGTATGTCATGATTTTCCCACACATTATAGGAAATGAATGTTTCTTACTTCTACAGGAAGATCTACTGATCCCAGATGTCAAATAGTTAACCCTTTGTCCGCATTACTTCTATCTATGCAAATGTTAGGCATACAAGTGCTAATGACCCAGTGTCACTGGAAAAAAGCAGATGCTAAGACAGCTCGTCAGCATTAAAAAATCAGAGTACTGTATTCATCCCAAAAGAGAAAATTGTATTTGTTTCAGATACTCTGTGCAAAGTAAAATAGAAATACAGCATGAAGGGAAACAAGTGATAAGATAAAAAGATAATTAAAACAGTAAAAATAGACAATACAATGAAATTAAATCAAATATACAATAAACATAATACAATAGTTAAGTAGACAATCAGGGAATATATACAAAATACTGTGAAATGGTTAGCGTTATAACTGAAAATGAGAATAAGTAATTGTAATTCGTTTGTCCTGTTTTTTATAAATATCCATATGTTTCCGATCATCAAAAGGGAGGAGTGGTACTGCTTTAATGACCACAAGTAGAAATGACTGTGGTCCAACTGCTCTCTCACCTGTCTCCCCCACTCTACAAATGTTTTTCTCTGTCGTTAATAAAGTCTGTCTGTTTCAAACAGGAACTGATACTGTAGAAAAAATCTCGATGGGAAAAGGAAAAAACTTTATTGAACTCCCATCTGACCTGTGGGTTGGTGTAAACAACCTCCCAGTACTGCCTAGCCATATTTCTTTTCTTTTGCATCGTTTGACACATGGTCTTTGACCATGTGTCAAAATGGAGGATAAAGAATATTGTAAATAGATTGTGGCATGCACCAGGATTTGTCAACTTTTTGTTAAAAAACTTTGTTAAAAAATTGTGTGATTTTGTAAAAACTTGCAATGTTATCAGAGGTGTAGCAATGCCTCTGTCAGCCCATCAAAAACCTGAAGGTCTTTTTTAGCATTAATAATGGATTTATTGAACTCACTCTATGTAGGGAATATAAGTATTGTCTCATTATTGTGAACAACTTTTATTTCTTCAAAAATTTTTACTGCTTTCCATGTAAAAATGCAACAGTGATCTAAATAGATAAATTATTATTGAGGGAAATAATTCCCCGTAGAGGTCTCCCCTAAAAAGATAGATAGATAAAAAATCAATCAATCAAAAATAATTAAATAAATAAATGATGAATTAAAATAAGGACGAATGATAATGGTTCACATTGTGTAAATAGTTTTTATACAAAACATCTCCAAAAGCTAAATATCATTGTGCTTGCCATCCAGCTAGTGGAGGTGTAGTAAAACAAGCTAACCAGACCCTAAAAACAAAACTGAGTAAATTAATGGCAGACACAGATTCATTATGGATTGAGTTTTTACTGCTTGCATTTATTATGAGAGGCTGCCCACATAAGATAATTGGACTCTCCTTGTGAGATAATCACTGGCTGATATGGTTAAAGTTTTTATTGTGCATTTAACCATGCTTTTGAAGCTAATTTTTTCATCAGGTGAAAGCTGCCCTTCTGGAGCCTACGTTGGTGCAAACTCTACAACATCCAGCCTGGAGACTGGATACTGGTAAAGGACCTGAGGAGGAAGCACAGGCATCAACCGCGGTGGACAGGACCACACCCACTGCCGTTCGGACAGCTGAGAGGGACACCTGGAGCCATGCATCCCAGTGCACATCTTTTCCGAACCATGCCACTGAAGGAAGAACAACGATCTACCCTGCGGAGTGCGGAGAGGGGACGCCGTTGGACACCGTTGGACGATTATGGCTGCATCTTTATTTTTGGATTAGGTCACTAAAATGGCCGTTGCCATGTCCTGTTTTCAACAGAGTGAAATTGGGACTCCAAATGTCCGAAAAGATTCATATCTTTCACACAATCAACGGATTCACCTGCAGTCATCGATCTCACTGAGATCATCCATACCGATACTCAGACACCCCATCTCGTACAAAAGAGTAAAAATGGACTGTCTACGAGAACAGAGGAAGACACAGAAGAACCGATGCAGAATCAAAAGAGCCTAACAGAACTAAAAACTTTGCCAAAGAGCATACAAACTATTTCAACATCTATCCTATATCTATTTTTATGTTGTTTCTTTAAAACATATCATTGTATTTTAATGTTTGTAACACACAGTGAAATTTCATTGATTCTTGTTTTTTGTTTTAAAAAAAAAAAAAAAATGTTAATGGATCTTTTATTTTTGAAACCGTCAATGTAATTTCTAAAAATATTGTGTTGACACTTTGTGTCAAAAGGGAGGAATGTGAGAAATGACATAGTCTTACTCTCTCACTGATCCAAATGTGCTTAAGGACAGGACGAGTGGAAAATGACATTTTCCTTGAGGTGTTAAAAAAAGCCACAGGTGATGACACCTCACCCACGGGAAGATACACAAGTTAGATAAAATGCCATTTGCTGTTTATCTGTTCTTACATCAAAGGGTCACTGTCCTGAGAAGACAGGATATCCAAACATCAAAGAGTCATTGTATTATAAAGAAACTGTGTTTTTATGACTGTTGTAACCGGAGGCAATCTCCTCACACTGACTGTATTTAAACAGAATCATTTTAGAGTTTGTCAGAAGAACGCTCTTGCCTTCTTCTCCACGCTGCGTGAATAAACGAGATCTGATTCATTCCGCTGAAATCTGAAGTTCTTCGGAGTCTTAGCAACTCTCTACCTCACAAGGAGAATTTCCACGACATCCATCAAAACACGCACCACAAGATTCATCAACAGTTTCTACTAGGGATGTCCCGATCAGGATTTTTTTAACCCGATCCCGATCTGAGTCCTTTAATATTTAGTATCTGCCGATACCGAATCCCGATTCGATACTTAGCCTTAACTAATATTTTCCTGGATAATACAGCTTTGTTAACCTGTATCCAAGCTGTGTATTTTTTTATGTTGTTGAAACAATGTATATACCTTTATATGGCTCTTTCTGATTCTGCATGCTATTACAACATTGGCCTCCACCTTCCTTGTGTTAGCAGGTGAGTCTGTGACGCTGCACTGTGACAGCAGCTCGTGTACAGCAGCTGAAGTGTGAGAGACGCAGCCCACACTTGGTGCCTCCATATCATCCACTGCTTTTTACATATTCCCTATGCCGTCATGTAAAACGACGTGGACGTGTTGCTTGTCTATTTAACAGCGTTCAGCATCTCCTCTATCGCCTGTTTTACATGCTTTGCTGTATGAGACCCACGAAACTAGTGCACATACCGGCGCGTTGTAACTCGAATGTGGAGTCGATGTAATGTAATGCGTGTAAAGAGATGGTAGGACATACCGGGGATTCAAAAACCCTGATCCTCTACCACGGAGATGAGCTGGTTATCCAGAGCGATTAATTTAATTACCCCTCCGTAATATTTGTGGCCATGTCGCTGTCTCGAGGACATTCCTCTTTCGTTTAGAAAGTATCCGCGAGTGTTTGTTGCTTCGGTGTCTTTGCCTGTACTCTCGAGTGAACACGTTGTATTCTTTGAGTGTTTGTTGCGTAGCAATTGAGTAATATTAAATGCAGCTCCGCGAAACGGTCGTACTGCAGATGTTTCATGTCGCCGTTGGACGACTTTCGCTTTCTAATTTAAGTTATTTCCACACTGCTGACATTTTATCCACAGGTTTGCCAGAGTAACGCTACGCGCGCGTCTGAGTTCTGCTGCAAATTGTGCTCAAACGTTTTTTTAAAAAAAAAAAAAAAAAAAAAAATCGGGCCTGGGTCCACGTTCAAAATTGCCGATTCCGATCAGCGGAAAAATGCCCAGATCGGCCCCGATCCCGATCCTATAGATCGGATCGGGACATCCCTAGTTTCTACCCCAAAGCCATCACCACATCACTATACTGAACTCAGAACTAAAAACACCCCCCCAAAACACTTTATTATCACAATGCACTTTACTGTCATGGAACATGTGTTTTGCATACGTTGGCAAGCTGGCATGAGAGTATGAGTGAGGAGAATGGATGATGAATGGAAGCATTATTTATTGTATTCTTAGGGTATATTATCTATTTTATCTACTTTTATTTAAGCACTTTGAGTCCAGTACTTGGGTACAAATGAAATTCCGTTGTATTTTGTACAATGACAAAAAAGTCTCTATGGACTTCCGGTGGAGCGAGCACCCAAGATGGCCGCGTAGGGGATTCCTCTGCTAAGCTGTTCACCCAACCCCCTCCTAAAATAGCGTTTGAAACATTCTGCACACTGCGAATAGGGGAGTAATGGAGTAAAACTTCCAAAAGGCATGCAGTCAGTCCAAAAAACCCTCACACAGTACGGTTTGAGAAGCCAAGGTAATAGGCCGATGCACGACAAGATGGAGGAGGACATGGCGGCGGCCTCTCGGCCTTCAGAGTCACAGGTAGACGTTACAGATGAACTAGCTAGCATTAAAACGCTGCTACAAGGCATCGCAGCTGACATGACTGGACTTAAATCTGGCATGGATGCTGTACAAACGGCGGTGGAGAAGCTAGGGACTCGAATGACCGAAGCCGAGGCCCGCATATCGGCGCTAGAAGACCAAGGCCAAGCCGCAAGTGTGACGGTGGATGGGGCGGTAAAAACTATAAAGCAGCTACACGAGAAAATAATATATCTGGAAGATGCTAGCCGCCGCAACAACGTCCGTATTGTGGGGGTGAAGGAGGACGCTGAAGGCCGAGATATTCAAGATTTTGTACAGCGGCTTCTCTCAGAAACACTGGATATTGACCTGAGCCCAGATTTTGAGATTGACCGGGCCCACAGAACCGGTCAACGAGGGAGCAGAGACCGACATATTCTGGTACGTTTCCTGAGGTCGGGAGCCCGGGAGGCAGTGCTACGGGCGGCCAGAGAAAAGGAGCGAGTGGAGTGGCGAGGAAAGCGGCTGTCCTTCTTCCAGGATCTGTCACAGGATATTATACAGAGGCGCAAGAAATTTGATGGAGTGAAAAAGCGGCTTCAGGAGAAGGGATTGCGCTACACCATGCTTTACCCGGCCATACTGAGAGTTGTGGTTGATAATAACAGACGCACTTTTACATCACCAGAAGAGGTGGGAGACTTTCTGTCATCGAGAACCTCATGAAAACCACAGCACACCTGACGGACACAGGCGAACCGTTTTTGGCTCCGATTTATTTTATTTATTTCTCTGACCCACTGTGTGACTCCGACCGTCTTATTCCATGTTTTTTTTCCCCTCTCCCATTGATGTGTCGGGAGACGAACCTGATCCATAATATGACAGAGGAACGGTCAGTAAGTCAATCTTTTAATAATCTGATGAGGACAAACTGGAATATTGTTTTGAGGCCTGTTGTCAACACTTGAGAGATCTGCTTTGAGTTAAGATGTATGCAAAGCAAACTACATTGGGTTAAAAGACCAAATATACGTTTAAAAGGCAATAGGAGATGTTGAGGGCTCAGTAAAGTTAAAGTTTTTTTGTTTTTATTTGTTTGTCTAATCTTGCTGATTTGCTGAAAGTTGTGAGCAGAAACATTTTGTCTCTGTCTTTTATTTTTGGAATTTTACTGGTAACCTATGGGTTGTTATAATGGTTTATGGACATTTAAAGGATGAAAGATGTGGATCATGGCTGAATTGTCAAATGTGTGCATGCATTGTTGGACCCTGTTGTAGGAAAGGTCATGGGGGGGCGGGGTGCTCAGCCGGTTAGGGACTTTGAGTTTCACGGACGCATTATTCCGCTGTTTGGTTCAGGAATTAAGGTTGAGGTGGATCATCTTGTTCTTTGATGGCCACCGTATGTGTGTATTCTTATTGTATTTTCTGTACTTTTATGTTAAGTGTTTTGTCTATGTATACATGTGTCACAGGGAAGCATCGGCATCAGAGGCTAGCTCATATTACGTACTCACTCATACATATAACAACTTTGGATCAGATGGCTTGGGGCATAAAAACACAAGTAATAGAATACTATGACTGAAATGCTTAAAGTGTTATCTTGGAATGTTAAGGGGGCAAATAATGCTATTAAGCGAAAGAAGCTTCTTTTATATCTGAAACAAAAGAAGGTAGATCTCTGCTTTTTGCAAGAGACTCACCTGGATAAAGAAGAATCAACTAAATTACAAAGGGACTGGGTCGGTAAAGTATTCTACAGTGCCTATTCACCTAATCAACGGGGCGTTTGTATTCTAATTCGTAAAAGTCTCAATATTAACATTCACAATCAGCTCTCGGACGGGGAGGGCAGATGGGTGGCGGTAGATGCAGAACTTTTTGGCATCAGGTGCTCTATTATTAATATATATGCTCCAAATTCAGACTCTCCTGATTTTTTTATTGATATTTGTAATGCAGTGGAAAAAATAGGGAATTCATATGTAATAATTGGAGGGGATTTTAATCAGGTGAGAAACCCGGAAATAGACAAGTCAAACACCACAACTATAAGAACAGCAACACGGAAATCACAATTGGCAATTGATGTTTTAGAGGAGGAACTAGGATTAGTGGACATTTGGAGACACCTACATCCTCAAGACAGGGAATATACTTTTTACTCAAACCCACATGCTTCATATTCTAGAATCGACTACTTTTTGATATCTAAACAACTTGTGGGTTTGACTGTTAGCACATCAATTGGTAATATTGTATTGTCGGATCATGCCCCAGTGGAAATAGTGTTGCGTTTTAGATCATCAGAAGCTTCCAGACCTAGAAGCCGTTGGAGACTTAACACCTCTCTGCTCCACAATGAAAAATCTTGTAATTTTATAAAGGAAGAAATTTTGGAATACTGGAAATTCAATGAAGGGTCAGTCTCTAATCCAGGTCTGGAGTGGGATGCATTCAAAGCTTGTTTGCGGGGTCGCTTGATACAGCATGCTTCTTACTTGAAAAAACAAGCGATCAAACGCTTGTTTGAATTGGAAACGGAAATCAAAGACCTTGAGAAAATGCATGCATCCCAACCAGACTCAGTGACTCTTTCACAACTAAACAAACTCAGGTTTGAGCTGAACTCAATACTGCAGAAAAAAGCAGAATTTGCACTTTTCCTGTGCAGGCAAAGGTACTATGAGCAAGGGGAAGCAGCAGGAAGGTTCTTGGCCCAAAGAGTAAAACAACAATATAATCGTACATTAATAACCTCTGTTGAGGACGAGAATGGGATCTTAGTGACAGACCCTGTAGGGATTAATGATGCATTTAGGGGGTTTTACCAAAAACTGTATACCTCACAATGCACCACAGACCAGGATAACATAGATATTTTTTTGTCCCGGGTACATCTGCCCACCCTGTCCGAGGAAAAGCAAAAGGAGATCGGGGGTGATATTACATTAGAGGAGGTCCGACAAGCTATAGGTAGATTGAGCTCCGGGAAGTCACCAGGGGATGATGGCTTCCCTACAGATTTCTATAAAGCATTCTCTGATGTGTTAGCACCAAGGTTACTTATAGTATTTCAAGATGCATTGGCGAGGGGTAGGATGCCAGAAAGTATGCAGTCGGCTGTAATCACACTTATACACAAAAAAGGCAAGAACCCACAGCAGTGTGGAAGTTATCGCCCGGTCTCCTTAATAAACGTGGATGCCAAAATATTAGCCAAAGTTTTGGCTACAAGGTTGGAGGCACATTTACCCAGTCTTATTCATCCGGATCAAGTGGGTTTTATTAAAGGAAGGTCCTCTGCAGACAATGTACGCAGATTATTACATCTGATCTGGCAGTCTAGAAATAGCACTGAACCCACGATTGCTTTCTCTCTTGACGCTGAGAAAGCATTTGACAGAGTAGAGTGGGGATATTTGTTTAGAACGCTACACAGGTTTGGATTAGGCTCCCCATTTATTAATTGGGTCAAACTGTTGTACTGTAACCCCAGGGCCTCAGTGTTAACAAATGGCAGGATGTCCTCGAGTTTTCCTCTTTATAGGGGCACAAAACAGGGTTGTCCCCTGAGTCCACTCATTTTTGCATTGGCCCTGGAACCTTTAGCAGCTGCCATTAGAAACAATATAAACATCAAGGGCATTCAAGCAGGAAAAACAGAACATAAATTATTGTTATATGCGGACGATATATTATTATTGACCACAAATCCAGAAGTGGCTGTGCCTCATATTTTGGCATCAATTGACTCATTCTCTGCTATCTCAGGGTACAAGGTCAATTGGGGAAAATCAGAGGCGATGCCCTTATCTGGGTTGTGTCCACCAGACATTAGGAAAAACTGGCAGTTTAATTGGCTTCCTTCAGGTTTAGTATATCTGGGCATCAAGCTTACCCCAGCCCTTAAAAACATGATGACAGAAAATCTCCTCCCCCTTATACAGAAACTCGAGAGCACTCTACAAAACTGGTCTAAATTAGGGTTATCTCTGTTAGGTAAAATTAACATCCTCAAAATGATAACCATTCCACAGATCAACTATATTACATACATGTTGCCTCTAGGTTTCCCTCCCCTACTACTAAAAAGGTTCAATAAGGCTGTAGATAATTTTCTATGGGCAGGCAAAAGGGCTCTTTTTAACAGAACAAAGGTATTTGCTGCCAAGGAGGATGGAGGTCTGAGTCTGCCGAAAGTGGACTGGTACCACTATGCCTTCTCCCTTAGTCAGCTGTCTAAAGTTAATTTCTTAGGAGATAAAGCTCCAGTTTGGGTCCCTATTGAGGAGGAACTTACTGAACCTCTCCCAATACAGGCCTTCATATCACAAACAGGGGGAGAAATCCCATTTAAGAACCCTTTGCTGGAGTTTGCGAGGGAAACTTGGAGAGTATCACACCAGGTTACAGGGCAGAAACCCTCTTTTACTAAGAGAACATGTCTTTGGCATAATAAGCTACTGAAGGTGGGTAAAAAAACCTTCCTTTGGAAGTCATGGGTGGATGCAGGAATTGTCTTTATTGAGGATGTTTTTGAGGGTGATGTTTTCATGTCCTTTGAACAAATATCAGCAAAGTACAAAGTTCCTAAAAAGGACTTCTGGAAATATCTTCAATTAAGAAACTGTATAATGTCTACAAAGAGGAAACTCCCACTTATATCTCGAACAGTGATAGAATAACTATTTCAAGGCAGCCAGTTGGTCGGGGGCGGTGCATCAAGATTTTATAGTCTGATGAGACGATCTAACCCACCAAAACTTGATGGTCTCAGAAGAGCTTGGGAGGAGGATATTGGAGGGGGAATAACTAAGGCGACATGGGAGGAAATTATTGGATCCTGGTATAAGACATCAAGGGAAATCCAGATAAGGTTGATTACTTATAAGGTTATCAATAGGAGTTATTGGACTCCCTGTAAGATGGCCCGACTGAAAATACGGGACTCGAATATATGTTGGAGATGTGATAGGAGCAGAGGTACACACATACATATGCTATATGAATGCCAGATGACATGGAACTTTTGGGAAAAGGTAATCATATTTCTAAATAATGTATTTAGGACAGAGTTACTACAGAGCCCTGCACTCTGCATATTAGGTATTTTAACAGAGGGGGTGATCTATCAGCTCAACAGACTCTATGGTGCAGACTGGCCCTTTCCACAGGCTGCAGGATCGTACTAAGACACTGGAAAACAAAAAGCATTATCCCATTTAGTGAATGCTTAACGGAGATGACCAAGATAGCTAGTTTGAACAGCTGATCTTTAAAGTGAACAACAAACAGGATGTGTTTTGGAAAATTTGGGGGCCCTACATGAATACAGTGATGAGTGACTAACAAGGATGAAGGGTATGCTGTCATGATACTGTAGGAGTGATGGAGATGGATAGATGTGGAGGATGATTACCGGTATGTATGTTTATTTTCTTTACTGTGTATTGTTTTGTTGTTGTTGTTTTTTTTAATTATTTTTTGTGATTTTTTTTGTTTTTCATGGATGTCTGTGTTTTTGTAAATGTTAAATGAAAAAAGGCAATAAAAAGTGAATTACAAGATAGGCTCAATTCTTCTCTCTATTAATGTGTGTCCACAGGCAGCACGACAAATATGGCCAGACATCTCCGCAGTCATCATAAAGAAGTAAACTTAACTGAGAAAACAACGGGGCTAGGGCTGCACAAAAAATCGTTAAAAAAATCGCGATCTCGATTCACACATACACGTGATCTCATCTCTACACACGGCGATTCTGAAGCAATTTATATCTCGAGCTGAATCACAAATAAATGTTCCTATTTTCCTCCCGGATTTTTTTGAAGAGCCCCCAAACGCAGCACTGCCGCTGCCTCCTCCGTCAATCTGTGGTAAAGCGTCCTTACAACATGAGATTCAGTGGAGGAAGCCCACCTGCAGTTGAGTGTTTGGAAGGAGTGAGTGAGAAGCCGTTGTTAGACAGGGCAGCAAGTCGCCAATTTGCCCGTCCTTTTGGCGGCTCAGAGACGGCAAATTGGGGGTCTGTTTTGGTCCGCCGATTTGCCGCCTCGGACGGTACACTCATTTCCACTTTGCCTGCTAGATGGTCACCTGGACAGCCGCTGAGATCCGGTAGATGCTAGCGTCTCCTGGATCTCTAGCTGTGTGGTTGCGTTAGCTTGTTGTTGTAGCCACAAGCTAGGATCGGTCGCTACTTTCAAACTAAAAGCCCCCCGCTAAGAACCCAGTTATAAACTCAATTCTAAGTGTAATGTAAAGCTCTTATTTTGAAGACAAATTTGATAACTGTTCACAGCTCAACTTCGATCTTCACATTACGTCACATGTTTACGCCTACCTCAGAGGTAGCTTTTGGAAAAGGAGGAATATTATGCCTCCGTTTTAGAAAGCCATCACAGCAGCTATCACATATCACCTAGCCAAAGATACAGCCCCAATAAAACCTGTACAACGTGAGGTATTAAAGGATGCTCTCTCATCTTGGAGACTCTTTTTTTTTTTACTCTTGTAAAAATCTTTTCTCATCCAATGATAGAACTTGAACAAAACAAAAAAAAACACTGTAGTATGGCAGAGGCATAGTAGTATGCCTCTGCCATACTAGTTTTTTTTTTACAGTGTTTTTTTTTTTTCAGTGCAATAAACATTTTGTGACAAAAATCGTGCCAGAGAATCGTGATCTCAATTCTAAGCAAAAAAATCGTGATTCCCATTTTTTCCAGAATCGTGCAGCCCTAAACGGGGCTAACACAACCAACTCTCCTTCCTCAGTTAGAGCTAAACTTCCAATAGATTCAACTCACACTAAAGCAATAACTAGCACTACAGGGATATTTGTAGCATCAGGAAAACCCTGGATTTAAACATTTAATTAGCAAAGGTGAACCACACTACAAAATGTCAAGCAGGTCACATCTGACCACACAGGTGTTGCCCTCCATGTGTGATCATGTGGAGCAAAGTTGTGGGATGTCTAAGCAGATTTAGTGTCTTTAACAACAGACTGCTGGACTCATGAATCTGACTGAGAGAATACCAAGAGTGTACAAAGCTGTCATCAGAGCAGAAGGAGGCTGCTGAGGAGAACATACAACACAAAACATATTCTGGTTTGTGCAACACTTTTTTGTTTACTACATAATTCCATATGTGTTCCTTCATTTCCTTAGCAAAAAGTAGTATACTTGAAGTTCATTTTATTAAGTATGCTTGAGTATAAGTATAAGTATAGCAAGTATACTATGGACCATGTACTTGTAGCATACTAGAAAGTATACTAATTTAATACTTCTTCGGACTAAATTGGAACATTTTAAGTTTATAAAAGTATACTTTATAAGGTCATTTAAAGTTTACAGAAGTACACTTTCAAGTATACAACAAGTACACTCATGTATATACTACAAGTTTACTAAGTATATACTTCTAGTCCACATTTTAGTTTATTAACATGTAAGTTCATAACAGGGGTAACACCTCAATGTAAATGTGTGTAGTGATAAACATTTTTATTTTGCTAAATTAGATGTAGCACAACTCAATGACTCAATCTTTTTGTGTACTTACATCAAAATATTGTAAATATTAGCACTTACAATGTGGTAAGATGTGGCAATAGATTCACCAGTTATTACCATACATGCCTACACCTTAACAGACGGGAAGTCTCTCCCAGAAAACACCCCTTCACTCGCAGTGCCAACATTTTTATCATCTTTGTTAATTTGACACAATTTAACCACAGAACAAGGATGTGAATTAACCTGCAACCGTCTTACACATCATCTTATTCACAAACACATTCACAAACCATAATTACACCAACAACAACAGAATACCCAAGAGTCTTTGCGCCACAGTCCACAGTATACTAAAGCACAAGTATAAGCTTTAGTATTAAAGTATAAGTGTAAGTCTAAGTATTAATGTACTTAGTCTTAGACTATTCTTTATACTTTTCAGTATAAGCCAAGTATACTTCACTATACTTTTCTTAAGTATATAAAATATAGGATATAAAAAGTACACTTCAAGTATACTGCCTCAGTTTTAGTATAAAATAAGTATACTTGTAGTACACTTGAATAAACTACTTTTTGCTAAGGGTTGTTTGCATGTCTTCAGTATTGATCTACAATGTAGAAAATAATAATAATAAAAAGAAAGAAAATCCATTGAATGAGAGGGTGTGTTTAAAGTATAAACTGATTTATCTGAATAAAAAAAGAGTTAAAATATGAATCATTCACACATTAATGTTATTAACAGCTCACCTCTTTACAGCAGGAGCTGGTTGCCTTCTAAAATGAATGGAACGATCATTTGACCGGTCACTCTTGAAGGACACACAGCTGGGCTCAGGTCCAGGTCCAGGTCCAGGTCCAGGTCCAGTGGTTTTAGAGGGAGGGCCTCCCTCCTCTCTGTCCTCACACTGATTCATGCTGCTCATCTCACACACACTTTCATCTAGAGAGGAAACACAAATCATTCATCTGCACATCAACTGAAATCAGCCTTTCCATCATGTCTCCTGTCAGAACATCAGCTGCTCCTCCTCTGATTGGCTGCTTCATATTCGTCACATGAATGCTGCACTTCTACTGTCAGTCCACTAGATGGTGTCATGGAGCATCAGACTGGAAGTGAGTCGTCTGCTCTGAACACCAGTTTAACCAGCGAGACACGACTGGAATCACTGTTGTAGAAACACCAGTAACAGTGGAGGAAAGTACATTTACTCGAGTAATTTACTACAATTCTGAGGTTCTTCAGTCACTTATTTCCACTTCGTGTTACTTTATAACTTTACTTGTTACGTATCTTTAGTTTATTTACACATTCAGATGATCGAGACAAAATATCATTGATACGTTGTGATGTATTATTGTAGATGATGTATGAAGTCATTAATGTTGGTGTTTTTATTCCATGTGAACATCTGTGTTAATACATGAAACCTGAAGTTTCATGACATCCTGCAGTTTACTTCTGCACCACCAGGTGGCGCCACACTGCTTCTAAAGACAAGTCTGAGCCACATGCTGCTCAACAAGGAGCCTGAAGTTCATGTGCACACAAACTATTTTCATTTGCTTCAAACTGTTTTAGAAGAAAGTGTTTAAATGTTGCATCACTCCATCACTTATTGAGTTACTGATGACTTTTCACAGGCTGTAATATCACATTCACTGCTTTTATTTCACAGGCTTGTTCTGTGTTGTCTTCACGTGTTTCTCTCTGTGTGTGAAACCTATTGAGCCTCTTTTTCACCCACTGCTGGAGAATCTTCAAGTCACAGCTTGTGATGGTTTGATTGGTTGCTGACTAGATGATGTCATCTTGTTCTCTGCGTCGGGACTAAATATTCATTTCAGCTCGTCGGTTCAATACAAACATTATTTCACGTCCAGATTGTTGCTGTTTCTAGTGTCGCTAAGCTAACGACAGCTTGTGTTAACGACTCAGAAATTTTAAATGTGTTACATTAACTTCAGCTGGAGGTTCACACGGACATGACTGTCTGCACAACACAGTCTCACTCCCAACGTGTCATAAACCGACGTTTGGTCAGGGCCCTTTCGCGTAGTGCACTGACGCCCAAGGTGCCCTCAGCGCCTTATTTCGATGCAGGGGGATCTCAATTGATTCCAATACAATCCCCTCTGCGGCGATATGTGACGCTCAGAGCAAGCGATCACCGCGGCGTCTAAAGAGGGACGCTGTTACCAGGTAAATGTTTACCGAACCCTTAATAAACTTTTCTCCTCATCACTAAATAAACGCAGCAGGTCAGAAAGTGAAATCATGGTCGCTCTGTGGTAAACGATCGTAGAGTTCAGTGTTAGCAGTAACTAGCTAACATGAAATTCGCGGGTTTGGTAAACGTTTCCATGGTAACAGCGAACTCCACCAATCACAGACGGCGCTGTTATACTATGGGATTGTTGGGAGTGAGACTATGTTGAGATTACACAGCAACACACACACACACACCAACAGTGACTAAAGACAAATACAGTCAGCTGACAGTTTCTACAAACTGTGGCTGAAATTATTATTCTAAACAACGTTTGGCTCTAAGAAACTGTCAAGTGTTCTCCACAACTTCTGACATCTTAAAGACCAAACGACACAGAGTCTTCCCTTGGCAGGACAGGAGGGAGAAACTGAAAACTGACTATTAATTAAAGTCTGTCAGACAAATATTTGCCTTTAATATGTCGTGGAGTAGAAGTATAAAGTTGCATAAAAATAAATATTAGAGCCTAAATACAGTATTTGAGTAAATGTACTAAGTTTCAATCCACCTCTGCTGATAATTATCATTTAAAACTCTAATAGTTTCTATTTATTAACTTATTTACTGTTGTCTGAGTTTGTTCATGAATACTTCACCTGAATGTATTTGATTATAGAAAAACATCAAGAAAAATAAAGACAGACCGATGTTTTATTATTCAGGGTTCGTATACATTTTTCAAGGTCAAATTCAAGCACTTTTCAAGCACTTTTAAGGGTCATTTTCAATTTATCGCTGGGGTAAAATACATATCTACAGGAATATATACACTCATGTTTTCACTTTTTACTACAATTATGTACATTGTATTATGCTGCTAACATCTAAACTTATGTTTCATAATAGCAAGAAGTTTAGAAATTAAAGAAGACAAAGTTTTATCCAAAAAAAGGGAAGCCACTTGGCGTTCTTCAGGCACACTTGCACCGAGACAATGAGAGACCTGAGAGCACCCTGTAATTTCCTTTTTTGACATAAATTTTTATGTTTCAAAATGCAGTGTTGGGAGTAACGCGTTACAAAAATAATCCAATTACTGTAATGCATTACTTTTTGCTGTAGCGCAGTAATGTAAGGCATTACAACAAAAAAATGGGTAATATTTTTTTAGTAACGCGCATTATAATGCATTTTAAACCCGAAATTAAGTGGTGTGTTGTTTTTATACAAATTCGCCAACAACTTCCTGTTAGTGCGAGAGAACTACTGATTGAGGAGAAGATGACTGCAGCAGCAGACAAGTTGGACTCTGCATTCGCAAGAAGGACATGTGCTCATTATTTTCAGTTCATCAGAGACAAGGATGTGAAGAACATTATAGTTAAGTGCACTTTGTGTGCAAAACCAAAGGATCTCTTTACCTCACGAAATAGCACAAGTAATTTAATGAAACATCTAGAGCGGTGCCACACTAACATTAAGCTAGTAACCAAAAGAAAGCAAATTGAGGATGAGAGTGGAGAAAAAACGAAACAGCAAAAACTAACATTCTCCCGTTCTGAGATGCTTGAACATCGAGAAGTGAGGAGACTGGTGGCAGAGTGTGTTGTCAAAGATATGCTGCCACTTTCAACAGTGGATTCTCCACCCATGCAGGCTAGCATTGCCTCAACAGGTTAGTGCTGCTGGGCTACTGACTGTAATATAAAGCCATCAGAATAGCGACATAACGTCAATCTGTTTCACGTCAGTCTGTGTCCAGATAAATCATACAAAAACTTCTGTTAAACACAATAAACATCAGCTAAAGGGCCTCACAATGTAGGCCCCCCCCACCAAAACACACACACACACACACACACACACATACACACAAACACACAACCAGCTCCTTTTGAAAGGTCTGCCCAAACTGAATTTGAGTGTTAACATCGAACATTTTGGGATGTATGACCACTTTCTGCCCCAGGAACAGATTTAGGCTACATTGAAAATCAATGTGTGTGTTTCAAAAACGTTCAGTACAATGTAGATGCATTTTAGGAATCTATACTGTCCCTGATATTTAGAGGAAGGTGGGACATGTCCATGCATCATGCATGTTTAATCACATCTAGAGGACATAAAGGTTTTAGAAAATGTATGGTGCAATCAGCTTTCCCTTATATTAATAGAGACCAAGGTGTTGACATATGACACATATTGATTTTTCAATGTAAATCTTCTCATGGGACTGAAACAGGTACTGCACCCCAAATGTTCCAATTTTAACATCTTACTGATTTTATTCCTCCTTGTAATAAGCAAACTATCCAGTCCCTCTCAATTTTGTGAAAGACATAGAGCACTTTCAAGCACTTAAACTAAAATCCAAGCACTTTTCAGACCTTGAAAACACAACATTGAAATTCAAGCACTTTCACGGATTTCAAGCACCCGTACGAACCCTGATTATTATTATTATTATTATTATTATTATTATTATTATTATTATTAATAGACAATACTTTGCTAGTGTGCTTCTGTTGTTACATCTAATGATCATTTTACCTGCATGTGATAAATTAACTGCTTTCATTTTGAGTTCAGGTAGAAAAATGTCTCGACATCGAGTCTAAAAAAGGCCCCAAAAATATTTCTTGTGTCTAAGAAAATATTTGATGTGATCCAATAAAATCTGAATGCTTGTAAGAAAAGAGTCTGAACTTCCAACATGTTTGTTATGTAGTGAATCTTTTACAGATTCTGCTCGCCATCTTACTCTGATACAAAGAGCAGCGATCTGAGTTTAACCTCATGTGTGACTACTAAATGTGTTACAAGCTCAACAATATCATATAATATATATTACAGTGTTTCCTCTACATTCATTTAGGAGTGGCGGCCCGCCATTCCTAAATCCTAGCCGCCGCGCCTTCAAATTTCTCTTTTTTTAATTTTTTTTTTTTTTTTTAATTGTCGCAAATACACCACCGCCGCATGTCTCCACCTTCACAGCAGAGTTCTGCACTGGGTCGGATCCTCTCGAGTAAGGTAAACTACAGATAACTATCTTGCTCAGTATCTACTCTTTGCACCTCGATGATGGACCACAGCGTGTTTTAAATCAGGAGACAGAATAACAACAGTCTCAGTAGGCTACAGATCAGTGGTCGCTGTTGCCGGTGTGTTTTTAAAATTAGCGGGTTTGATTCTCGTGTCGGACGTCGCGCTCGAGTGCTAGTGGAAAAGCAAAAAAAAAAGAAAAATAACTGAGTGTCTCAGTCCGCTGGGCTTATAAACAATCAACACTGATGATCATTCAGGACATCTGCGCCGTAACGTGCGGGGCCCTGTGTCGCGGGTGGCGGCGGCGACGACGACACAGCAGAACGATCCTGTGCAGGAACTGTCCATGGTTACTTAACCAAAAGTCTCTTAAAGTAGGCTATCAAACCAAGACAACTATGGACTGAGGAAGTTTGAATAGGTGGTTAGATACAGAAGTTATGACGACGTGAACCGTAGCCTATGTTGCGGTTAAAAAAAAAGGGGGAAAAAATGTTGATTCGGTGGAAACGGGGGGCGCTCCGCCACTCCTTAAAAAAATCCTAGAGGAAACACTGTATATAATATAGACCTATGTCACAAACATTACACTTGTTTACATTATGGTTGAGAGTGTGCTTCCCCTGTGTGACGTAGCTGAGGTCTGACGTCACATGACGTAACACACCGTGGAGTAATAATATGAATACTGAGAAGAAATTAAGCTTCTACAGTGAATCTCTAGATACTCAAAGATGTTTAACCAACGTAGTTAAACTGTCGTCAGTCTGTGTTTCAGTAAGTAAGCAAGTATCGGCACAAAATGGCGGATATTCTTAACGGCAGTTGTTTCTCCTCCGTCGTCCCGAGTTTTAACTTAAACGAGTTCGTCGAGAAATAAACAACCGAGCTTCACTTTTTGTGCTGTTTCCGGTGTAACAATGAAAAGTAGAGCTTGTGTTAGCGAGTCGAACATGTCAGATTCATTACATTACCTTCAGCTGGAGGTTCAGACGGAGAAAACTATCTGCGACACACCTGTCAGAGAAAGTGAAAGTAAACTGTGAGGAGGAAACAGCCAGAGAGGCGTGTGACTGACTGGGAGTCTTCCTGTTAGACCGAGGGGGCTGCAGCACGACCCACAACCAGCTAACACATGCCGAATTTACAAGAAGGCCCAAATAATGAAGAATCAGCCACAAACAGCGTTTCAGGAGGTTATGAGCCCCTCTGGGTCCAGCACGAGTAGCATTACCAATCTCTCCTCTAGTCTGGGTGCCGTCCTTGACTCAGAATTATCTTTTGATACTCAGGTGACTAAAGTGGTGCAGTCCTGTTTTGTCCAACTGAGACAGCTAACAAAGATCAGGTCATTCTTCTCCTCTGCTGACTTAGAAAAGGTTCTTCATGCTTTTATCTCCTCCAGACTGGACTACTGTAACGCACTTTACTCTGGTATCAGCAGGCGAAACATCCAAAGACTGCAGCTGATACAAAATGCTGCTGCTAGGTTTTTAACACATACTAAGAGATGTGACCACATTACACCAATCCTTGCTCTTCACTGGTTCCCTGTGAGTTTTAGAACTGATTTTAAGATTTTACTACTTGTTTTTAAAGCCCTGAATGGTCAGGCTCCTGCCAATATTTGTGATCTGCTGACTCCTTATGATCCTGATCGCCGCCTGAGATCCTCCAGCAAGGTCCTCCTCATGGTTCCAAGATCTCGACTTGTCACTAAAGGTGACCGGACCTTTGCTGTTCGGGCCCCTCGGCTATGGAACTCCCTGCCTGGAGATCTCAGGCAGGCTAACTCAGTATCCTCTTTTAAATCCAT
>OZ023178.1:2696838-2761838 GCA_963678695.2 Diplodus puntazzo
TCTTAAAACTCACTTTTATCTTATGGCTTTTTCTTCATTGTTATTATTTAATTATTTTATATGTTAAATCTTTGTTTGGATTTTTAACTCTTTTATGTTTTATTGTAAAGCACTTTGTAACTTGTTTTTGAAAAGTGCTATATAAATAAAGTTATTATTATTAATAATATGAGCTAATTCTTAGTCATGTTGAATATAAAAGCAGCTTTGTTATAAGATCAGTTCAGGGCTGGATGAAGTGTCACAGCTGTCAGACTGAGAGCGCAGGACACGAGATTCACCACAAGAGGGAGCTAAAGGGCAGCAGAGCAGAGGAGAAGCACCAGAAGACACAAAAACACACTTTAATAAATGTCTTTGACCTGTTTCACACTGTTTTCTGTCACTTTGCTCCTTTATATGTTCTTTTTATGTGTGAGTTGTTTTGTAAAGTGCTCCATGAATTATCATCAGGGGGGTTGAAAGCTTCTTTTTCTCCTTTTCGTCCATGTTCTTATTTTTCTGAGTTTAAAATGAACCTCATCTGTATCTACCCAGAGCTGCTGTTGGATATTAAAGGGTAAGTTCAACTGAAAACAGGAATTCAGTCCTTCTGTTCAGCTCCGTGCTGATGGAGAGTCAGGTGAAGTGTCGTAGTCCACAGAACATCTCTGGAGCTTCACAGGAAAACAGAGTTGCAGGATTCTGCTAAACAACTGAAGTAAATGGGGACTTACTGGGGAAATAACAATCCAAAAACATGAATTCAACTTTGCCGAACTGGTCATTAGAACTTCCTGTTTGCAGTGTGCCTGTGGATATACACACTACTGTCACCAGATTACTTTCATACTGGTGAAAACTGAAATATTAAGTTTCTAAGTGGATTTACAGACTCATCATCCCAAAATGAACATCAGGAAGAGGAAGCAGCTGCTTAAAACTTTCAGTAAAAAACCAAAACAAAATAGAGTTTGGTTTCTTTTGTCTATGATATTTAAACTCGGGGTCCATAACAGGAATCAAGAAAGTATTAATCATAAAAACTCTCTTCCTCTTTAAATTTCACATCTGATTAAAAAAAAAAAAAAAAGATTCTCCTGGCAGCCAATCATAAAGTCCGGAGGGACGGGGACAGACTCATATCAGACAGCGTCACAGCACTGACCTCTTCTTCTCTCCAGGATGCTCGTCTTCCTCGGCCTGACCGTCCTCCTCTCTGCGGGCTTCTCCGTGGAGATGAACCAGACCTCCAAGCTGCTGGCGGAGAGCGGAGAGCAGTGCTCGGCCTGCGACTTCCGGGAGCACAGCAAGCAGATGAGGCTCCACAGCATCAAGTCCCAGATCCTCAGCATCCTGCGGCTCGAGCAGGCTCCCAACATCAGCCGGGACATGATCCGGCAGCTGCTGCCCAAAGCGCCTCCACTGACGCAGCTCCTGGACCAGTACGACCCGCGGGTGGAGGAGGAGGACCACGCCACGACGGAGACCATCATCACCATGGCCACCAAGCGTAAGTAAAACAAACCGAAATTCTCCATGTGTTCTGTCTTTTTTTCGCTCTGCTCCTTTTCTGATCCTCACGCGTAAAAAGAGAAGCGTGTGATCCGTGCGTAAAACTTGTGCGTAAAGTTGGTTTTCCAAGTAGCACAAAAGAGGAGAGATTTTTATAAATCAAACCAAGAAATCCCACACGTGTTCTGACTTCTTTTTTGTTTTGCATCTTTTCTAAAAGTCGTGCATAAAAAGGAGAAGCGTGTGATCCGTGCGTAAAAGCTATGCGTAAAGTTTGTTCTTGTTGCAAATTAAAATATTCGACCTACGTGATTATTTTTATCTCGCTCAACAAAGAAAATAAATAATTTTTAAAGTGTAATGTTGGACTTAAATCCTAAAATAGTAACAGCATTTTGATTTTTGGAGATGTTGGTACTTAGAATCCATAACGTAGTGTTTGGAGAGACACATATTTTCACTCTGGCTAAATAATATCAAATGATTAACTTTCATGCCATCTTTTGCACACTGCCGACAATGTAAATCTAAGTTAAAGTCACACAATCCAGAGAGTTATCTGCCAGTAGAGTGAATAAAAGAAATTTGACTCAGGCCAGATGGTGGCGGTAGAAAAGAAGTGATGGGGTCAGTAAATACACTCTCATATGATTTGAAGGTCATCGCTTCTAAGATGAGACGCAAAAAAGGATGCAAGAGGGTGAAAGGTCAAAGGGTCTAAAAGATAATTAGGGTTCATCTTCAGGGGATCATAAATATTTACAGCCATATTCATAGTAATGAATTTTTGTTAATTCCGCATATGTTATAAATGAAGATGTTACTTTCTTTGTGGAAATGTGTGATGTATATTTGGTATCCCTGTTTTTAAACTGGCTCAATACACAAAAGCCAAATGTTTAATATTTTAATTTAACATTTTAGTGATATTTCTTCCAGACAATCCGATCGCCCAGGACGAGTTGACCTCATGTTGTCTCTTCAGCCTCAGTCCGAAGATCCAGCCCAAAAACATCCTGCGCGCTCAGCTGTGGGTCCACCTGCGGCCGGCCGACATGGTCACCACCGTCTTCCTGCAGATCTCCCGCCTCAAACCTGGAAAGGAGGGAAACAGCACCCGAATCAGAGTCCGGTCCCTGAAGATCGACACCGACGCTGGCGCCGGATCCTGGCAAAGCATCGACATCAAGTCTCTGCTGCAGGCTTGGCTGCGTCAACCGGAGACCAACTACGGCATCGAGATCAACGCCTACGACTCCAAAGGAGAAGATCTGGCTGTCACCTCAGCAGAGCCGGGAGAGGAAGGACTGGTGAGTGCTATCAAAAAATAATCGCATAACCCTGGACGTTTACTGAGGGTCCATTTTTTATGTTTTGTTCTTGCACTACAAGAAGTGGCCTCGTGGGGGTGTGGCACTTTTTACTTCCACGTTGCAGGGCCTTGTTCTGGATGAATGGACGGTTGATTTGCAATTAGAAACTTGTAATGGAAGGAAGAAAACCTTCATTGTCATGTCAGTAAAGTTCTCAGTAATTTTCAACATTTTCATTTCCTTTCCAGCAACCGTTCATCGAAGTGAAGATCCTCGACAACCCCAAGAGATCCCGCCGAGACTCTGGGCTTAACTGTGATGAGGAGTCTGCAGAGACCCGCTGCTGCCGCTACCCACTCACCGTCGACTTCGAGGAGTTCGGCTGGGACTGGATCATCGCGCCCAAGCGCTACCGGGCCAACTACTGTTCGGGGGAGTGTGAATTCATGCACCTGCAGCAGTACCCACATGCACACCTGGTGAACAAGGCCAACCCACGAGGCACCGCAGGGCCCTGCTGCACGCCCACCAAGATGTCGCCCATCAACATGCTCTACTTCAACCGCAAGGAGCAGATCATCTACGGGAAGATCCCGTCCATGGTGGTCGACCACTGCGGCTGCTCCTGAGGAAACCCGACCACAGAAGAGTTGTTTCCAACAAAGAGGAAGAGAGACAAGGAGTATTCTTCAGGACAGGACTCCTAAAGTTGTTTTTACTTTCATACTTTGTGCTTTCATTCAAATATCCAAAACAAATTCTAACTAAAAACACCAAACATCCGGATTGCTAGATCAGGAGGATGAGGGTTAGAATAATAAACTACATGTTTTTATTCACATATACATCGAAACACACAAACTCTGCTAGCTACTAAAGCTAACAAACTAATGGTAAAGTGTGGTTTTATAGGTCACGCAACTCAAACTTGATTGAATATATTTATATAACCATTTCCAAGTTCAAAATGAACCATCAAAAATGTTGTAGAATGATTTTGGTATAAAAATATTTTTTTTATGCACAAGAAGAAGATAATTGAACAATTAAAACATGGAAACGAAATAAGAACTTGGAAAATGGATTTATCTTGAACTTTTAAAGGAGCAATTGCAAGAAATTTTGTTTAAGAACAAAATAAAAAAATTCTAATTCATCAAAAATTGAATATAGTCAACAGAATGTTAAGAAACGACAGTGTTGACATCATGTCAAAGACATTTATGCTACTGATGTTAGCATGCTAACCAGCTAGTTCCAGCTGGTCATGTGTAAAATACCACTTCTTAAATCAAGCGGTGACTCTTTTAGCCTTGTTACTGTCAGCAGGGAGTCTAATTGTCTTTTCATCCCTGGAGTTATAGTCCTGGTCAGAGCCGCTGTAAATCGCCTCCTTCCTTTAGCCACTGTCTTAGAGTTAGGTGTCACTGGAGAGATGGCTGAACCCTGTTGACATTAGCTCCATGGCTAACTGAGCTACTTGCTAACAGCAGCTAGTCGGTACAACCTAAGATAGCTACAGCAGCTGTTAGCGGTTATGCTGCCCCTCACAGTTTTGGAGCTACCATTGAATTCTGGCCATTTTCTAATAAATTCCACCTTTAAAGTTTGTGTCATTACTATTCTATGTTTTCATGTGAACACGAAGGCCAAGTAAAATAAGTAGAAGACTGTAAACAAAGAAGAACAATGGTAGAAAGTTTTGTCGCTGCAGGTTATCTCCTAAAGAATCAACATGTTTAGATAATTATGTTGTGCAAAATGTGATGTTCTCATTGTAGTATGTAAAGTATATCATCAGGAGGGGATTTCATTCTTAAAAAACAAAAACCTAGATATGAAAATATGGAGGCACACTGTGTATTCAACAGATAGATGGACAGACTCCTGCTGCTTCCTGTCCTCCTGTCTTATGAAAACGTGTCCTGATTTGAGCCTTGAACCAGAACAAACGCTGCAGGATGTCTTCCATGTGCGCCCTTATTTTGAAAAACATGAACCTTATGACTCTCCCGAAGCTTGTTTGCAAACTCCTCGCTGTGATCTGCTCTCGAGAGCATCACAGTGATGTGAGAGAGAAAGATCTTTTGTTAAGGACGTTGTTGCAGGTGTGTTGTGATGTTATTATGTCGTTGTGTGTCGATCAGTTTGTCACGTTTTCTTGCACTCTTGTTGTCTTATGCTTGAGGCAAAAAGGTTGAATGCATTTGTCTTGTTAAGAAAGACTTTCAGAGCTGTTTTCTTATGTTTTGCCTCTTCTTCTGTCTTCTTCTCGAGCATTTTTTCTTTTTCCTGTTTTGTAGCTTCCATGCAGTACACATTTACTTGTCAAAGAGGAACCTGACACAAGACTGTAAAGCAGTATTTAACTGCCTTCAAAGCTGCCCTCCTCACCTGAAAAACAGCCTCTGAATGCAGCATATTGCGACCCATTTTTATGTTTATCATCGGGTGGCGACCTCTAGTGCTTGGAGTAATTATTACGGCAGAAAAGAAGGAAGTCAGGTCAATCAGGTGCTGCACACTTCCACCAGAGTCCGCTGTTCCAATCTAGTGTAAAGCTAAAAAACCCGATTGTAACTTGTTTTAACTTGCAAACATTTTTTTCTAAATGTAACCAAGTAGTATTGGTGCCTAAACCTGATGAAACTGCGCCAGATTCACTACTGTACCTACGTGACAATGAAGGACGCAGTTCTACAGCGTCGGGTGGAGCAGCGCTGCACCAGAGTTGGATCGTCTTCGTAGTCAGGCCAAAGTGCTCCCACCCGACCTCAGGTCGCTGCAGCTGGATGGGAAGTTAAACCACTGGAGGTCAGCAAAAACGACATTTTAGCTGGTGTTAAGATAAACTCTGATACAAGACATTAAACACAGTCGAAAACTAATCATTTCATGCAGTCTGGGAACAATAATTCATCGATTCTCTTCATCACTGGTGGGTAAAAACAGTGTGGGGAGTTTTGGGTCCAACGTGAGGGCAGGAACAGTGAACTCAGAGGGAGGTTTGATCTTGATTTGGAGCCGAGTGCAGATGTCCTGACTGTTGTTGTGCTTCACGGGGGGTTTCTGACCCAAAACTCTTTGTTCCGCGGCTGGAACAGAACGTCCACCAGTGACCCAGGTTTGTGATTCTGCAGCGGACAAAATGTCCTGTGAGCTGGTGTCGGATCACTGAGCAGATTTATTCATGTTACTTTCTGCAGAGGCTTCCTCCACATAAAGCAGCTGACAGAGAAAAGGCTGAATTATTCCACTTCATGAGAGTTTAAATCTCACTAAAACTAATAAGTCACATGTGAAGGTTTATATTTATGATTTTAAAACATGAGTGCTTTTAAAGACGGATGATAAAAGAAGTGGATTTTGTTTTATTTTGCATTTTTTATGAGATTTTGCAGAGTTTGTTGCTATTTAAGTCAAGATAGACAAAAGTGACTGGGTTGTTTTATATAACTTGGGTTGCAACTTTGAGTATTTCTATGTTTTATGCTACTTCATACTTCCATTCCACAACTTTTTGGAGGCAGATATTTTACTTATTACTCTGATACATGTAGAAAAATGAGATACATGCTGAATATCAGCTACTTTTTACAACATTGTGCAACAATGTGCGATTTTATTGAAATGATAACATCTCATTAAAACTCTGAAGTAGAATTAATTGCCATAGATATGCAAATGTGCACAGTTTGATGGGAATGTTGCATTGAGGGACAATCTGACAATTGAGGACTTGGTGTTGGTTGCAGAGGAGCGTTGCATCAGTGAGCTACACGTTGACAATCACATCAAAATGTCATTTTCTAATGTAAAATACATGACATTTGCATCTTTGTTGCACATTTGAGTCTTTCAAAGTACCAACAGTTTGATTGTAAACTTTAACTGTGTAATATGTCTTTTTCTTTTCATTTTCTTTTCAAATTTGCTCTCATATTTATGCTCTGGGTACGTTTGGCCACAAAAACCACTTGGTCAGGTTGAGGAAAGCATCGTGTTTGGGGTTAAAACACTTGGTTTTGTCGCCACAAACACGGCTGGAAAAATGTCCCGAGGTCACCTTAAAGAATATCCTGTGGGAATAAAAAAAAGGAATAAATGTTCACTGTGATCGCAAACACATTTCAAGGACATTTCAATTTGATTTTCTCACGAAAATATGTCTAAAATTGACTGAAATCAGATTCTGAATGTGATAAAATGATGTTTTAATGCTCCCTGACTTTACACACAAGTTGTAGACTGTCAAACCTCAAAATATATTCAGAAATATATATATGTACTTCTGCCACCAGGTGGCGCCAACCTGCACTGTTTCCAAATCACAGTAGTATGAATATGAGGGTGAACATTGTTAACTGTGTGCTTCAGATATTGTTTTGTGCACTAGATGTTCTATAAATGTCTCTGTTTGGATAAATACTGTGAAGCGTTGACGTGTGTGAGGAATATATTTGATTCTGACTCAAATATTTGTATAAATAACATATTTTTATCACACTTTGTGAGTGAACTAACAGGCTTGGATGCATTTGTGTGATTTGTTTGTGCTGCTGGACAAAATATTCACATTTTCTCTACCAGTCGTGTAATTTCCAAACCAGTTATATGCTTTGTTATGCTACAAAATAAAGCCACTTCTATGCGATTTTCACCTCTAACATTTTCAGATTGTGTTGTTTGTATAAAAGGTCACAGAATTTAAAGATTCACCAGGAAAAAAGGCATAAAAATTGACATTTTGAAGAATTTTCTAGGTTATTATTCATCCTCATCTTCTCAGATTTATCGTCTTTATCCATCCCAAGATTAAGAATCACTATACACACATATAAAGGATTTAATAATGATAAGAGTCGTTGTTTTTGATTTATTATTGAGGCCAAATTTGACAAAACATGCAGACACATGTGGGTTTTTACAAAAATGTGTCACATTTTCTGGAAATCCTGTTATCTGATTGTGCACCAGATGACCTTATCGATACGGAAAGTGATCAGCATCATAGATGAACTTTTAGTTTCAGAGCTGAAGTTACTTTCTGTTTCTCTGAAAACACGTGGTCACCTGACGCTCTTCTGCTCAGTGGCTTCCCTCCTTCAATATCTGAATTATTTTGCTTTTAATCATGTAATATATATTCAACAGATAGTGTGACAACCTTAGAGCGTATTAAACAAAACAAAGCACGTGTTTATTCATGATTTTTTTGCTCAAACTACGTGAAAAACATGAAAAACACACTGTTTATAGTTTTTATTATGGGGAAGTCTGCTCACTGACAGAACAGCCTGTTTACAGCCATCTGATTGGCTGTCACAAGCAAAGGGGCGGGCGCTTCTCGTGTGTCCTGACCTGTGGTTGGCTGACGCAGTTTCCGCACAGTTCTACACTACAGCAGCAGAAACAGACGGAGCAGCTTCCTGACACATTCGTTGCACAATTTTGGAGTTTCTCCAACATAAAACTTCATTTCTCTCGGAGGTTTTACACATTTACTCTAAATAAAAGGTAAGTTTACACATTTACTTCCTCAAAGAGTGGCTAAATGTAGCACAAATACGATATTTGTTCTCGTATTGTGATGAAACTGACGTTCAGATGTGAGTTGTTGAACTTGGCTTTGCTCGTCGCGACAACAAACTATTAGTAAAGCGTTAATATCTGTTTTTACTCCGCTAACTTCCGCTCGTGTATGAGCTGTAACGAGCTGCAGTTATATTGATCTACATTAAACTGTTAACAGATGGTTTACGTCATCTATCACCGCCCAGCACCTCAAATCTCAAACATTAGTTATGTAGCACCAACCTGTCCCAAATGTCGCACTTATACTTTATGCGTCACACCAGGTGAATTACACGTAAGCCGAATTCACAAGTGAACAATTTTCAATTAGGTGAATGTGTAGGTTTCATTGTGTGATGCATATATTTACGGCGATAGATAAGAAATCCTTTAAAACGTCACATTTCTGGGTGGAGTTTGGTTCGTGACAGGTGGCAAAGCCAGGTGGATTCAGGGGCGTTTTTCTGTCGTGGGCTATTTAAAGACTGATGCTGGAGCGAGGAAAACGAAACTTATGGACTTCTCCTGTGAGCTTACAGTGGAAAATAATATCAATAATGATGAGTTTAAATATTAGAAAGTTTAGTTGTTTTAATGTACAAATTACAGCTGAAGATCAGACTGTGTGTTAATTATCTGTCTTCTTTTTTTGGGATATTCCTGCAGAATTGCATGAAAATTATAAAACACACAACTGTAGAATCTCAGATGTTTGACTTTCCTGTCATGACTGTGAATGCATCTTATAACTTAGATTACCTATCTGTCCCAAATGTCCTATTTTTAATTAATATGCTTAATTTTAATAACAGGTGAATTACATGTAAGCCGAATTCACGAGTGAACAATAAACATGTAGATGCAATATTAAGTTTCTGTGTTTGATGCATATTTACGGCGATAAAGAAGAATTCCTTAAAAAGTCACATTTCTAGGCAGGGTTTGGTTTTACACAACTAGCGAAGCAGCGTGTGTGCAGGGATGATTTAAAGACTGACGCTGGAGTGGGGAAACTGAAACCTATGGACTCCTTCATCAACCACTGCAAGCTCACAGTGATGATGATAATAACAATAATAACAATAATAATAATAATGTTGGGTTTTAATTATCAAAAATACGGTTTGTATGTGTGTTAATTAACTGTAAGATGTTTGTCTGTCCTGTTGACATCGAATGCATCTTATAACTTGTATGAGTTCAGGAGGAAGGACACAATAATTACAGAGTCAGCTCTTCTGATTTCTGTAAACCAGCAGCCGGGTCGGTGTAGTGAAGAAAAAGGGAGAAGTGCTCTTGAGCAATACTTTGAATTTCATCAATTCCCACTGTTGCCACCATTTAGCTGCTTTTTTTAGGTGATAAATTGTCAATATTGGTGTTTTAAAAATCATGAGTTGAGAGGCTGAGACTGATGAAGCTGCTCTGTTTCCCCAGAAGATGGCGCAGTGGTGCCAGCTCCAGATGCTCGACTGTAAGTACCTGGAGCAGGTGGACCAGCTGTACGACGACTCGTTCCCCATGGACATCCGTCAGTACCTGAGCAGGTGGATCGAGAGCATCGACTGGTGAGAAGACGGAGTTACTTTTAATCAGCGTGCTGCATCTTTTGTTTTTACTGTTTTCTTTAGACTTGATTTTATATTTTTATAAATAAAGTTTTACTTTGATAAAAGACAGTTTAATGCTTCATATAAAATGTTATTCAAATGGGAAAGTTTGGACAAAAAAATACATTTGAAGACGTCAGTTTGTGCTCGAGGAAATCATTGATAATTTATCATTTAAGCAGATTAATCAGTAATTCATAATTATTAGTTACAGCTTGAAATAGACAAAACTTCAATTAAAAGTTGCTATGAAGAAAATAATAATCTGTGATAAATGAGTATTTTTTAAATATAAATTATAAGTCGGTTAAACTACTTCTGAACTGTTATCAAAATATAATAATAATATAATTAAATATTTATGCAATTTATTGTAGCCAGAATCTGTAAAAAAAGAAAAAAAAAAGGATTTTTAAATTTCGGACTGTCCTTGAACTAATCATGTGTGACAAAAGCTGGTGACTTTTTCATCCAAATCAATTAATTATAAAAAATAAATACAGTTTTGTTTAAAAAGGCACTAAAAAATAAATTCTGCACTCTTGAACGCAGCAGGGATGTGACAAACGACTCAGGTGACACCAACAGTTTTGTAACAAGAAATAAGTGGATTATCAACTGCAGTGCAGAAAGCAGAGGACAGAATGTAGAATTCTAAATGATTTACAGTGTTATTATTGTGACTTTTTGAGTGTATTGCAGTGAAAATGAGCTCAAAGTGAGTAGAAACATGAGAGCAGCAGCACACCATGTTGGATCTGTAGTCAGTAGTTCTGTGTCTTCGGCCTCTTCAGGGACACGGTCGCCTTTCAGGACTCGCTGGCCACCGTTCGCTTCCACGACCTGCTGGCTCAGCTGGACGACCAGCACAGCCGCTTCGCCCTGGAGAACAACTTCCTGCTGCAGCACAACATCCGCAAGATCAAGAGGAACCTGCAGGTCGGCCCGCGGACTTTATTCTGCGCGTGATGTTCAGTTAAATCTGGTGATAAACTCTGAATGTAGACTCGTTCTCTCTCCAGGACCGGTTCCAGGAAGATCCGGTCAGCATGGCCATGATCATCTCCAGGAACCTGAAGGAGGAGCAGAAGATTCTGTCCACCGCCAAGAGCATCGAGGTAAAACTCTGAATCCTACACACCGAGCCTTTAAATGGAGCTGGAAATAACCAGCTTCCTGTAAACGCAGCACAAGTGAATGAAAGTGTTGTGGTTCTGTGTGCAGCAGGAGGGAGAGGGGACGGTGTCGGCCATGGTGGTGGAGAAACAGAAGCTGGACAACAAAGTGAAGGAGCTGAGGGAGCGAGTCCAGGTAGGACGAGTTCTACACTCACAGTTCTGACCTCACGCTGCTGAAATGTCACGAAAGGATCCAACGTCCGCTCGTTTCCTCTCACTCAGGTGGCGGATCAGAACATTAAGAACCTGGAGGATCTGCAGGACGAGTACGACTTCAAGGTCAACACGCTGAAGAACCGAGGTGAGGAGAAGGTGGAGGCCGGCGGTCTGGTCGGGTCTCAGGGTTTGAGATGGAAGTGCAGTCAGTCTGATCGCTTCATGTTTCTGCAGAGAATGAAATGAACGGCATGACGCCGAAGGAGCTGGAGAAGGAGAAGCTGATGGTCGGCAGGATGTGCTTCGACCTGAAAGCCAAGCGACAGGTGAGCAGAGCGAGACTCAGCCATGACGACCTGCGATCAGCTGATGCTGACCCGACGACGTGGACGTTACGTCTGTTTGTGTCTCTGTTGATCAGGACGTGGTGATCCAGCTGACCGACCTGCTGAACGTCACCCAGGCGCTGCTGTCCGACCTGATCTCAGAGGAGCTGCCCGAGTGGAAGCAGCGGCAGCAGATCGCCTGTATCGGAGGTCCGCCGAACGCCTGCGTGGACCAGCTGCAGAACTGGTGAGACGGTCCGAGTCTGAGCCGAGACCTTTACACACAAACACAACAAAAAGCTCTTCTTCATGTCGTCTTCCTCCTCCTGCAGGTTCACAGCGGTGGCGGAGTCTCTCCAGCAGGTCCGTCAGCACCTGAAGAAGCTGCAGGAGTTGGAGCAGAAGTTCACCTACGACAGCGACCCCATCACACAGAAGAAGGCGTACCTGGAGGCCCGCGCCCTGGAGCTCCTCAAGAACCTCCTCTCCAAGTACGGCAGCCCTCACAGGCCAGTTACTGATCACACCATGATGGATTACCAGCTGCTGAAGCTCTGTGTTTGTGTTTGTGTTTGTCGTGCAGCTCCCTGGTTGTGGAGAGGCAGCCCTGCATGCCCACCCACCCTCAGAGACCCCTGGTGCTGAAAACAGGCGTCCAGTTCACCGTGAAGCTGCGGTAAGAGCCGCAGGAACTAATGTGGTTTTCTTTGTTTCTCACCCAAAGTAAAAGTAAAGACACAGAAACACAAACGTGTCCCACAGTGGAAATAACAAAACGAAACCAAGTGTCGCTGCAGGAGGAAACAACAAAGCCGTCACTTCCTGTTTCAGACGAACTGAACTTGTTTTTGTCTCCATTCAGGTTTCTGGTGAAGCTGCAGGAGTTTAACTACCAGCTCAAAGTCAAAGCTGTGTTTGACAAGTAAGCTGCGTCCAAAGCTCTAACTTACCTGCTCTGTACTGTTCATACTGCAGTGTGTGTGTGTGTGTGTGTGTGTGAACATGCTGCTAAATAACTCTGTATTTCTTCTTCTTGTTCCTCAGAGACGTGACAGAGAAGAAAGGGTGCGTCTCAACACAACACACAGTTTTAATATATACGAGTCTCTTTAGAAATAATGCTTTGATTCTCATTTAATGTGAATAAACTGAACAAATGAATCGACTCAGTGACGTTGTGTTTGTTGTCAGGTTTCGTAAGTTCAACATTTTGGGAACAAACACCAAAGTCATGAACATGGAGGAGTCGAACGGCAGCCTGGCAGCCGAGTTCAGACACCTGGTCAGTTTGTAGTTCTCAGCTCCTGTTCATCTGTTTTTAAATTTAAACTTGTGTGTAAAAAAATAACCGTTTGTCTCAACTTCTCGTTCTTTTTCCTCACGCAGCAACTGAAAGAGCAGAAAGTCGCCGGCAACCGAACAAACGAGGTAAGAGCCGAAACAATTGTTAACAAAACGAGGGAGGGGACAGCTGTTTCTGTAGGTGATGTCATCATAGTTCCTAACATCACGACACGTAGATTATCTCACAGTTTAAACTTTATTGTGTGTGTTTGTGTGTGTGTGTGTGTGTGTGTGTGTGTGTGTGTGTGTGTGTTCAGGGTCCTCTGATCGTCACAGAGGAGCTTCACTCGCTCAGCTTTGAGTCCGAGCTGCAGCTCAACCAGTCGGGACTCGACATCAAACTGGAGGTGAGACCAGCAGACACAAACTTATCTGATGTTGTTGTGATGTCGTTTGTGTTGCTGTCATTCAAATGTTGTTGTGGTTGTTGTTGTGGTTGTTGTAGGCCATGTCTCTGCCGGTGGTGGTCATCTCTAACGTCTGTCAGCTGCCCAGCGGCTGGGCCTCCATCCTCTGGTACAACATGCTGACCACCGAGCCAAAGGTGAGCTCACACACAGTTTACTGATTACACATGTAGTTTAGAATGTCCGTGTTTCACCTGCGTACCTGTTTACTGTTGTTAAAGAAGTTTCCTCCTCATCCTCAGAACCTGAAGTTCTTCCTCTCCCCTCCGGCGGCGAAGTGGTCTCAGCTGTCGGAGGTCCTCAGCTGGCAGTTCTCCTCCGTCACCAAGCGAGGCCTGAACGAGGAGCAGCTCAACATGCTGGCTGACAAACTGCTCGGTACGAAACCACACAGAGAGCATCATCATCATTATAATAATACTTCACCTTCACGCTGTAACACTGTGTGGTGGAAACGACTGTTTCTCTGCAGGAGCCAAAGCTCAGAGGAACCCAGAGGGGCAGATTCCCTGGACCAAGTTCTGCAAGGTAGATGTAGATCCAGACACAGTCCGGTCTGAGGTCCCGTCTCTCTTCTGAATGTACTCTTTTAGTTTTCTTGCTAAGCTGAGCGCTGTTTCCTGTGCGTTACAGAGTGCCAACGAGAAAGCGTTCCCCTTCTGGCTCTGGATCGAAGGAATCCTGGACGTGATTAAGAGACACCTGCTCTCCCTCTGGAACGACGGGTGAGCCGCGCCGACACTCTGTTTGTTTCAGACGTTTGTATACGAGGTCCCGGCTCGGTTTGTGAGTGTTTTCTGTCCGTGTGCAGCTCCATCATGGGCTTCATCAGCAAAGAGAGGGAGAAGGCTCTGCTGACCGACAAGTGTCCCGGAACCTTCCTGCTCCGGTTCAGCGAGAGCAGCAGGGAGGGCGCCATCACCTTCACCTGGATCGAACACGACGTCTTCGGTGAGCAAAGGAAACATTGAGGAGCTTCAGAGTCTCCTGCGGGACTTTAAAACACTTAGTCTTGCGTTTCTAACGTCTCTCTTTATGAACGCAGACAAGCCGTTGTTCCACTCGGTGGAGCCGTACACGAAGAAGGAGCTGTCGGCCGTCTCTCTGCCCGACATCATCCGCACCTACAAGGTGATGGCCGCCGAGAACATCCCCGAGAACCCGCTGCGCTTCCTCTACCCCGACATCCCCAAAGACAAGGCCTTCGGGAAGTACTACCCCAAACTCACAGAGAGTAAGTCACACGGCCTCGGTCTGGTGGACCTGGATCTGCGCCACAGGCGACCTAACGCTTAACGTGTTCAACTGTCTTCCAGCTCCAGAGCCGATGGACGTGGAGAACCCGGAGAGGACGGGCTACATGAAGACGGAGCTCATCTCCGTCTCAGAAGTGTAAGAATTTTACGATCATTAACGTGGCGTATTGTCGCTTGAACGGATTTAAACGTGGACGCTCTTCCGTCCTGTCGCTGCAGACATCCGTCCAGGCTGCAGGACAACATGATGCCGATGTCCCCCGACGACTACAAGGCTCTGTCCAAGTACGTCAGCCCCCGAGACATCGACGCCGTGGTGAGTTCACAGGCCGCTGAGCGCTGTCCTGCACCGCACTGACTCCTCCTCTGATGTCAGAGCCGTGAAAAAAACAGACGACGGAAGTAAATGAATGTTAAAATAAGGCTGTGTGTCCGTCTCTGTGATGTTCTTCTCGTTCTGTTTTCAGGCCAACAATCTGATAACAGGATTTGGAGAGTTTGACATTCAGGTAGACGCAGCTTTAAACTGTTGCTCTACGCTGAGTAGTTGATGTATCCGTTGTGCTGCTCTGTACTAACTGTTGTAGCTTTCCCTCCATCAACCTCCATCCATTAGTTTGCTTTTTTTGTTTCCCACAGGAACGTTTAAATAATAAACGCGGGGTGTTAATTCCTCCAGAAGCTCCTTTTGAAACATGTTTACACGTTGTTGTAGCATCCACGTTTTGTTTTTGAGCCCTGATCGTTGCCTGTTCCACCATCTCCTCCTTACTAACCCAACTTAGACGCATGAACCCATAAATCACCTTTAAGATACAAGACGAGGTAGAAAACGAACAGATTTGTTGAAGAACACTAAACGTTCTCCTTCTCTTTCCTCCTTCACAGATGAGCGCAGAGTTTGAGGAGCAGAACTGAGGACGACAGTTTCCATCCTCGTCTTCACACTGTACTCTTCCTTTTGTTTCTCTAGAGGTCGTACGATCTCGGTCGATCATGTAATACGCTCTTAAAACTCTTATTCTTTTCCGACTGTGGGATCTGAGAACCTTTTTGAGTTTGGATGCGGGTCGGTACCAGGACATTGGAGAGATAATAAAGCCCCAGTTGGACCGGATTAACGTCACAGAAGGAACGTTCACTTTGCTGTAAGCGGCTCGCGCATAGCGCAGGAAAAATCCAAACATGGAAAACATGTTGACACTTCAGAACCTGCCTGAGAATCTTCAGGTTTTTAAGTTTCCCTCAGGATCAAAACAATCCAGTGTTAGTTGTCAGTACGTGCATCAGTACGCCGGAAACAGGACCCGCTAATTGTTGATTCGGCATGATTCTGATGTCAAAATGGAACAAATTCGACACATTTCAGGAGGTTTTCGCTCTCCTGATGGCTTTATTTGACTCTGTCGTCATAATGATTACCAAAAAGCTCCCCTGCTAGTGTGAGCGTGTTTTCTAAGGTGCCCTTAAAAAATGAATCCAGTCTGAATGGGGCTCAAAACAAGTCGAGACCGTCTGTCACTTTATTCATGTACATATATTTCTTTCTATTAAATGTGAACTTTTAAACTCCATCATAAGTAAAACTGTAAAACAACGACAAACTAGAATGTGATTCTGCAGATATACAATGAAAACACGCTGATTCATAGGAGACTTTGTTCAGTTTGATTTAATGTTTGTAGGGAAAGAAAAATAATAATTGTGTTTGTGGGTTTCATCAAATGAAATGTATCATTAGCTTTGGTTTCACCAAGTGATGTAACAGCAGGCAAATAAACTACATCATGACCTCACGAGTTCTGATTTCTTCTGTAACGGGGAAACACGTCAGTAAGATGAGCAGCTGATGCCGGTCAGCGATCAGGTCTGAGCCCGGCTGTCCCGACAGTTTGAGGTTTTCTAAAACCATAAATTCAACAACGAGCCAACACGCATCAAATGTCAGGTTTAACTGTGAGATAATTTAAGACGAGCAGTAACCCGTTGATCTTAACGAGGTGGTAACTGGCTTCAGGTGAGCGCCAACGACAGATAACGGACAGTCTAAAGATAAATGAAGGGTGGGTTTAAAGGTTTAAATAAAAAGGTTCAGTGATATTTTACCATTTCATCAGTGCCAGAGGATCTACGGCAGGATCTTCTTCTCACAGCGCAGCAGGCCGAGCTGTTTGATCCGACAAACTTCAGATTCAAATCTTTGAGCTTTTTAGTTTTTCTTTTTGAGCAACTGACTTGAAAATGTACAGACACGAGCAACAAGGATCAAACTAAAGTCCCTAACGACTCCAGAGAGACCTGCAACATCTTAAACTATTTGATCAACAAGTATTCAGGATTCTGGACTCCAAAATTCATTTGAGCCTCATTAGAACTCCTGATCGGTTTTGGACAGCAGACTTTAGCACAGATCAAATCCAGCTTCTTCAAACTGTCACGTAAACCTCGAACATCTCGAGCTTTTTGATCAACATTTTAGGACTGTTTCTTTGAGATTTCAATCCTTCCGCTTGGTGTGGCAGTAAAATGCTGACAAGCCAGCCCGAACGAACCTTCATAAAAATATAAACAAAAACCGTGTCAATCTAGAGGGGATGTCCAATGTCAGCGACTTGGACAATAAACAAATGTCTCTTCAGGGGATTAGGAAACTGAAATGTGCAGCTGCAAACTTCAGTGAAATAAAACGGGCAACTAGACTGACGTGGGGAAGTCAAGAAACCAGGAAACGACCAAAACGGACCAGAGTTTCTGTCCATTAATCTAAGGTGATGAGGTTCTCAGTGAGTCAGGGACAGATCCAGATCCAGAATGAGCATCAGAACCACCTGAGTGTCATTCCTCACCTCTTAAGGTTTCACACACACCATGACTGGCTGGGAGAGAAGCTGCTTCAGTCCTCCATCAGCACCACCCACATACGGCTGATCTGGATCCACTGCAGTCAGTCTGAGGGATTCGGAAAATCGCACCGAAACAAAGATAACAAGTCTTAAACAACGGGAACAATGGTGGCCATCACACTCGTTCTGCCACAAGTTCAAGATTTAGAGGGAACCAAAGATCGTACCTGATCGAGCTCGGTCTGAGACAGCGTCGGATCTTTAGATCTTGGTGTTTCTTCGAGCTTTCAATCTTCTTTTTGGACTCACCTGAGAAGTTCTCATCTCTTGGTGTTGGACTTAAAAATGTGAAAAGTTACCAAAGGTTTGAACCTCTATCCTAAGAACCTGAGATGAGTCTAGAGCGGTTTGACCCAGAACATTTAGTCAGAATTCAATATCAGATTAATTCATTAAGACGTTCTTTTGTCAAACAAAACACAGAAGTCGGATTGATTTTTACACTTTTATTAAATGTTTGATCTGTGAATAAATATCTGAAGTGCTGCGACACTCAGGAAAACCGTCCAACGTGAGCCGAAGCAGCATAAATATACATGAAGAAGAAACAGAACGACACCAAACACGTTACATTCAGAACACGTCAGTCGCGGCTGCACACAGACGTCACTTCATACGTACGACGGCTGAGTGAGCGGAGCTGCAGGTCGGGATCAGTTCACTTCAACTGAAAACACAAATCCATATTGCTGATTCTCATCTTACAATCATCACATTTCTATTGCTAATTGTTGCATCAAATAGTTCAGTTTTTTGTGCTTCTTTTCTTTTAAATCATTTCATTCAAACCGAACGAGCTGATCCCAACCTGAGGGATAAAAACGTTGCACTAAGTCGACTGAGGATTGTTGATATCGCAGACGGTGATTGCCTGGTTCAGTTCGTACACAAACAACATCCAAACTTCTGGAACGAAACAAACACTTGTCACAAAAACCACAACTCTTCAAGTATGACAGATTTAAAAACAAAAACTCCAACAACAATCTGTCTGCGTCGTAAAGCTCCTTCGGTTTAGTTCTTAGTGTTTCAGATCTGCCGTGCAGACAGACCGGACCTTCCTGAGTCCTCAAGTGTTCACACAAACTTTCAGAAATCATGTGATACATTACAGTCGACACTTTTCTGCACAAAACCGTGATTTTAAGAAAGAAATGATTAAAGTGTTACAGCGTGAAATGAGAGGAGGCGGTGCACTCAGCCAAGGAAAATATTTCAGGTTTGTTCAGAAGAAGACGTCTCTACGACTTTTGTAGATTTAACATTTTTTATCGCCTTTAACTCCTGCTGCTTCCTTCAGAGCATCGCTGCAAGAAACAACCAATCAGAGAGCTTCAAAGTTGTTTCTGAGGTTGTTTGATGAATTAAAGTTTGCTTAAATTATCTTTTGGACCAGTTCAGCAGCTGTAGTGCAGTTCTGTTGGGAAGAACAGTCACATTTTGAGGATCTGAGCGAGGATTGAACTGAAGTCCCTAAAAACTGCAAACAGACCTCTAACTCAACCCAACCGGTCGAGGCAAATGGCCGCATACAATTCACCACTGTGAATAAATTAATCAAGGTGAATGGTTATGATCTGCTCAGTTTGCAGAGATCAAGGGACGATCTTTGTTGTGAATTGTAAAGAAGCAGCTTTTTCTTCATATCAGCTTCAGAAAATGTGTGTTTAGTTCATTTTAACTGAGTTGAATCGGCTGTTTTAGTGTTAATATTTCACTTTAAGACATTAAGAGTTTGGAAACCAGCTGGAAAAATATTCATCTTTTCTTTTATCGCATATTTTTGATATATAAATAATTATTTGCTCTGAGATAAACTGACTGAGCAGCTCTGCTCTGATGATCTGGTTCACCAGTTCGATCGATCATTAATGGGTCAATAGCTGGTTTAAACAATGTTTGGCTGCACGAAACTAGACATTTTCTGTTGTTGAGTGATTCTCCTTTGACATAATTTCTCATAATTGAACATATAATATGCAAAATAAAAGCTTAAATCTAACGTATTATGAAAATGTTGTGAAAGCTTCTGTCAGTGCTGGCAGTGTCACATCTGGTATACAAGCTCAACTTTGGCTGACTTCATCACGTTTGTTTCCTTCAGTTACAACAAAATAAATATCAAACAAAAACAGTTTAATGGTAAAAAAAAAAAATCCAGTTTTTGGGGGTTAAAAAAACAAACAAACAGCTATTAAATAGCAAAACAAAAAAATCATTTTTTAAAAACTCATTTTCTGTTTAAAGCGACAAAAATGTAAATATTAATAATCTAAACCGTCACGTTTTATTGGTTTTTAGGTTATTGGACGCCAGGCGAGGACTTCCTGTTTCAGACTACAGAACTACAACTATACACCTGTACCTATTTACACTAATGTATCCTCACACACACACACACACACACACACACACACACACACACACACACACACACACACACACACCGAGTGTTTGGGGGAAGATACATTCCACCATGTTGTGATGAAGTGATGAAGGTTTGTAACCGTCTTTAAATTCGCTCCTTCCTGCTTTTCAAAATAAAGTGTATTTCCCAGCCGCAGCTGAATTTACCCAGCATTCAGCTGTGTGGCTGGCGACGTCCTACAGAGCTACAGATGGTTAAATACAGAAGGAGAACTGAAAGAAAAACATCGTCCTCACTCAGTTTACACACATCAACATACAAAAACCGACAACATCTACTAACACGATGAGGAGCTTTTACTCTGAAGGGCCGCTGGCTGCTCTAAAGGGAGTTAATGTGATGTTTTGTAGAGTTTCCTGTCTGACCTCTCTGGTTTAAGACCTCTCTCCCCTCAGAGCGACTCGTCCTGGTTGACCTTGAACATCAACCGTCCGGCTTCCTGTCTGGAGCCGCGTCTCGTCACAGCATCCCATCCAGGTTCTTCTCTGCGTTCTGCTTGTCGGCGGTCGGTTCCTGAGGGCTGTACTGGGTGTGGTAGTCGCGGAGGATGGTCACCACGTCGTGGTGGCCGAAGTGGACCGCCTCGTCCATCGGTGTGTTTCCCCACCTGCAGCAGAGAGAGCAGTGTTAGCTCAGTTAGCCGTGCAGCTAGCAGGCCAGGACATAAAGTCAAAACGTTTCCTCACATTCTGTGGATAATTTTTATACTATTTCTTTATGTTTTCAACTCAAATTCGGACATGTTTGCACCTTTAAATCCAGGAGAACTACAACTACAGGTTATCTTTATCATAAAACGATCTCTTTAGTCGTTTTTTGGGTGCATTTTTAATGACAAATAAAAGCAGCAAATCCTCACATATGCAGTTGGAGAAATCAACTAAATCTCCAGGACTTCCTGTTACCTGTCTTTGGGGATCGGGTTGACTTTACAGGCCTCCAGCAGGAAGCGAACCACCTCGGCGTGTCCTGAAACACACACAGAAACACACACATCAGCTCCCTGAACACACACACACTGATCATCAGACACATTAACGGCGGTATCATCCGTGTTTTCACCTTCAGCAGCGGCCACATGCAGCGCCGTCCTGGAGTCGTAGTCTCTCTGCTCCATGTCCATGGAGGACAACGCAAACCTGGACAAGACGACAAACGTTAGATAAAAAATGTCTTCCTCTGTCAGAGATGAAGAGAGAGAGAGTTGGTTTACCTCCTCAGAGCTGACACGTCTCCGGTGTAGGCAGCAAACAGCAGATTGATCACCGACTTCACCTGAAAAACAACGACAAACACGTTAAACAGACGAAACTTAACAGTTTTTCCACTAAATAAATACGTTTTTGTCGCCTGCGTGTTACAGATATTTGCCACCAGATGGCACTGTGCATTAAAAAGCTCCACACAAGGTCAGTGAGCCTCCCGGCCGCTGAGGACAAGGTGGACGGAAGTGACGCAGACTGTCTGAAAAATGTTTTACTGCGTTAAAGTGACGTTACAGAGACTAAAAATAAACCTCCAGAGAGTGAAGATATCACATGATTTCTGCAGTTTGAATACTTTAACAGCAGGAGGAGGAGGAAGAGGAGGAGGAGGAGGAGGAGGAGGTGGAGGAGGTCAGGACTCACCCTCTGGTCTCCTCCCTCCCTGCGAGGATCCAGTTTCTTGGCGAAGTGTCTCAAGTTGTCGTAGTTGTGAAAGTTACAGACAGAAACCAGATCCTGAAACAAGAGAATCAACTCATTCATGGACTGAAACGACTTCTATGAAAGTACTTTTTTATAGTTTCAATATAAACAGAAGAAAAGTGAAACATGCAGCATCGACACTTCTATAACATATCTAAATAAAAAAACACTGTTGAACGTGAGACAGTCGTCACCGTGCAGAACTGGATGCCTCTGACGCTGTTGCCCAGCTTGTCCAGCGGAGGAGACCAACACATGATGCCCATCACGTTTGGAACGACCAGCAGGATTCCTCCAGCGACGCCGGATTTAGCCGGCAGACCGACCTGAAGAAGAGGGAACAGAAGAAGAACGACGCGTCGATTAAAGAGTCTGAAGTATTCCAGGAGTGATGTTGAGGTCCGATGAGCGAGATACTGACGTGGAAAGCGAACTGTCCCGAGAAGTCGTACATGCCGCAGGAATGCATCAGACTCAGAGTGTTTCGCACCGCCTCCGGGCTCAGGACGCGCTCGCCTGTGATTGGACAGAAGCCGCCGTTGGCCAGAGTGGCCGCCATGACGCTGGCGCTCTCACAGGTCACCTCGATGGAGCACAGCTGAGGGAGACGATCAAGACAGGGTTTATTTTATTTGATCTATCATCACTTATTGATTTATATTATTCTTATCTTATGAGGAGCTTCAGCTACTGTTGTCTTCTTGTATCTTGAAACAAAATCTGGATCTTGAAGGACGTTTTTCTTTTTGTTTCCGAGCTTCATTCACCTGGAAGTAGAAGTCGAGGATGGAGGTCATGTCTGTGCCCTCCGGAAAACACTGCAGGAACAAAAACACCGTCAACAGCTGCTGCTGCTTCTCTGCAACTAACAAACAACCTTCATCGCTTTAAAGGACAAAATCAAATCTCAATCTGTGCGTTGACTTTACCTTCTTCTCCTTCAGGTAGTAGCCGATGGCAAAGTTTCTGTCTCCAGACTCTCGCTCTGACTGGAAACTGGGACACAGAAGAAGAAGAAGAGGATCGTGACTCAGCTCAGGTTGTACAAAAACATCGTCAACATCGATGAGTTTGATCTGTGGCGATGTGCTGGTCGACTCACGTGGCGTTACTGAAGCCGACGTACTCGTTTCCTGCCAGTTTGTTCATGAAGTTCATGACCTGCAGAGCGAAGCAGCAGCAGATGTTAACGACCCACTAATCATCTATATCGACGTTTTAAGGAAAGTACTGACGGTGTGAAATATCACAGTGACACAGAAGTGGTTTTAAACAGGCAGTAACTGATTATTTTGGCCACTAGGGGGCAACAAGTTGTCAGAACATCATCGACACATCAGCAGCAGATTAAAATGTTTCTGAAATCCACAGACGACCAATATTTTCTCTTTTAGCTCCGTTTTTGGTCTCCTCCACCTCCTGAGAGAACTCTCTGCCTGTTTAGCAGCTAAATGCTACGCTATGCTAAGCTATGACAAATAAACTGTTGAGATACTGTACAGATATTTTCTTGATAAATCATTTGAGCTATAAAATGTCCAAAATAATGTGAAAATGCTCGTCATCATTCCACAACGTACATGTTGACCAACAGTCCAAAACTAAAGATTACAAACAAGCAAAAATTCACATATAGTTTCCATAACGACTCATTTTTGTTGCCGTTTTTGCTTTTTAAATGGACAGAAAATATGTTTACAAGCTGATATTTATTATATCTATTAATGTTTTTTATAATATCCTGATAACATTTGAGTTTGATTTCTGTGCGTTTGTCTTTTAAACATCAAACTTTTTAGGATATTGTTATTTCTTGTTGACTGTCCTGAAGAAAAAACATTTATCTTCTCAAATAATAAAACAAAAATCAATGTCAACATGATAACAACGAGCATTTCTCACTTTATTTCACACATCTTATGCATCACACATAAATCTGCAGTCTATAATCCTCTTGCTTAATAAAAAAACAGACACAACACCACAGTGATACTCACATAATCGAACTTCTCGGCGTTGCTTGCTCCTTGCTGAAACACAAACAGAACAAACAGTATTAAAACTGAATCTCGCCGCTTCACACTGAACATCAAACAGCGACCCAATCATGACATTAGCACTACCATGTATGATCCATGTCTCTATGATATTAACACTACGACAAGTGCAAGTTTACATCACTACGGTTTGTAAATCAAAAGCTGAGTCGTCAGTCATGTGACCAATCAAACCAATCGATGAATTAAGATTAGAGGTGGGAGGCTAGCTGGAGATGGAGGAGGAGGAGAAGAAGAAGGAGGAGGAGGTGAAGTAAAACAGTTAATCCACTCAGATAAAAAACATGGAAAGTATCAAAGGAAAATATTTCAACTAAACTACAGTGACAGAGGTTTAACTACTGATCAGGTGGCTGTCAGTCTGCAGGTGTGTTTATGTGGAGTGTGTTACAGCAGGTGAGCTAGTTTCACTTTAAGGTGCGTTCACACTGCGAGCTACATGATCAACGAGTCACGAGACGTCTTAAAGGGGCACTCCACTAATTTCAAGTCAATCTGCTGGTCATGTCGAGGCCGAGAAGTTAATTATTCCAGCTCGTTAAAAGTGAATATTTTCTGGTTTGGTTCGTCTCCTATAACCCTGATTATGTCACTGTTTTCAGAACAAAAAGCCTGAGTTACAAACTGAGGTTTAGCATTTAAAATAAGTGTGTTTTTAGGCAGATATGGTCCAACAAAAGATGCTATTTATTGCATGATTGCAAATGTAGGATCCAGTGTTTTACTGTACAATTAAAAACTAAACCTCAGGATATTTTGACCTCTATTGCTTCAGTCTTCTGAATCTGTGTCCTGTGATCCCCGAGACTAAAGCGTAATACAATGATTAATTACTGGAATCCACCGCTACGGCAATCTAAACACTTCCTACAGCTGCCAGTGCACATTAAAATGGCATTTTGTGGACTAAAACAACAACGAGCAGCTTCATTTAGCAGTTAGCAGGCGGCACACCTCCAACTTCTCAGTGAGGTAACTGACTCCTTCCACCTCAATAACGTTATCGGGTTCCTTGTTAGCAATCGATTTAAATCAGGAATATCACCAAATATGCATTTTGAATAAACAAACTCTCCTTATTCTTGTCACGTGATAATTGAAATCTTAATCCTGCTACTCTGTTGCTGGCGCTGTACGGGGAAACACTTTCAGTTTGAAGCTGTAGTGTCCGTCAGTCAACTAAAAGTTTATTAAAAAAGCTAAATACGTCGGGTAGGTGATGTAATCGATCTAACGCCACGGCTTAACTTTGATGACCGATGTCTGCCGTCAGTTTCAAGCTTCCTCTTCCTTCGTCACTGCAAGTAAATGTCTTCAAACTTATAAAAAACAAAACCTGAACAACTCAGACTGAAACATTAACAGTAACAGAGGTACAGCTATAAGTATACAGGCTGGTCTGACATGTCGCTTGCAGTGTGAACACACATCTTCAGTTTATCGTCTGCAGCTAGAAACAGATTCTTTTAGGAGATTTTATCTACGAGCGTCTCTACTGTCGAAACTCAAAAGGATGACTGATAAAGACGAACAGAATCAGTTAAAATCTGAGGAAATTAAAAACATTTAAATCAAAAAAAACAAAAGAGGTCCTTCTCTACAGAAGAATGGAGTATGATATAAACCCAGCGTTTATAGCTGTGCTGTTTATAATCCAGGCGTATAAACAGCTTTGGAGGATGCAGGTGAAAAGTATAAAAAAAAAGCCACATTGAAACATTCATAAAACAGCCATGTGAAGGCTAAAAGCTTGTCACAAATCCAGACAAAAGAGGGGAAAAATAATTAAAAAGGAAAAATTACCAACGTCATTGACCTGTTGCTGTGGTCATAATTTCCCAAAGATCCTAATGCTGTAAAATATGCAACAACACATAAAACCACACAACGAGCCTTGAAAAGGTAACATTGCAAGTGAGTGTGAAATCTGAAGTGTAGGTCTAAGAATCAGAGGAGAGAGGAGGCGGGACGCATGCACAGAGAAACCTGGTTCGATCAACCTGCAGCTACGCAAATCTCAACAGTGATTGGTTGGGATTCAACAGAGGGGGAGTGGGATTGGCTGTTCACATCAGGCGGGAACGATCGACTGGATGTGGATTTCTGATCAAGCTACAAATCTCAAATTTAGAAGTTTGTCCTGGTCATCGCTCCCGTTAGATGTGAACACAGCTGGATGATTCCTCCGCTCATCCATTTATCCACAGCTGGTGTGAAATAAAACACAGATACAAAATAAAATAACAGCTACTGTAAAAGCTTTGTTGTTTGAGACACAAGCCTTTTTCATTACATCCTCTCACATGATGTTCTGTTTGAGTTCTGAGCCCAGTTGTGGGTCATTTTCTAAGATGAGGCTAAAACCTGCAGTCTGGTTTTACTCTTAAAATCCATTCAGCCGGTCAATAAGTCTGGTGCTGAAATCGGCCTGTTGCTGAAGCTGACAGAGCAGCCGACACTGGAGCAGAGATTTAATTTAATGTCTTTCCTGTCTTAGAGATTGTTTAACGTCGGTCAGGATGTTTAAAGACAAAGCAAGTGTTCCTCTCCAGAGACCTGAATTCAGAAACTTCAGTTTAGGAGAAAACTGGATTTATGGTATTAAGGGAGATAAAAATCTTAGGATCGCAATGTAGCTGCAACAAAACTGTCTAAACTGAAGAGTTTCTGCTCAATTCAAGGTCTGTATCACAAGACAGTGAACAACCTGAACTCCAGGATGTCGTGATTAAAAGGCTGCTCGCTCTAAAACTATACAGAGAAGCTGTGGATCGTCTCTCTGTGTAATTAAACTGCTCATCGCTCTGCTGGGAAACCTTCCTGATCCTGACTGCTCGCCGGAGGAGCGAAGGGTCAGACACACCGACGGTTTTTAATTTTTCTAACTGAGGTGTGAAATCAGCAGGTGGTGCTCTCGTGTCTCTAACCGCTCCCTGAGTGAGCGTGAGGCGGTCAGACGAGGACGCTCACTGAAACACTCACAGGTGGACGAGCAGTTTCTCTGATTAAAGCTCGTAACGCTGCTCGCCATCTCCGCCCACTCTAACTCTGTGTGTGTGTGTGTGTGTGCAGGATATCCGAGCGATGCTGCTTTCAACCAAATCCCCTTTCAGCATGATTATCTATAACCTTAATCTCCCCGTATACAGTATAATCTGGCGGAAACACGTTCTCCACACGATTATAATTCTATTTCATGCAGTTTCCTCTGCAGACTCGACTTTCTCTGACTCTTTCTTTTTAGCTGCTGTTAGAAACAGAAACAACTTTCAGGATTTTACTCTACAATCACAGACAGTCACGAGGGCCTGAGCCCGATTTATTCTCTTGTATCAGCTTCTAAAATACAAACTTCTTAATGATTAATGATGTGGTATGTTCATGCAGCTTACCTTAATGAGGGAGGTGCAGACGATAGCGCCGGCATTAACCATGGGGTTGTGTGGTTTATCTGTGGAGACATCATACAAGTTATTACCAGCGCAGAGAAATGTTTGGAACACTTTCCGCCGGAGGTGAAAACACGTCTGAGCGCACATCAACCTAACAAGGAAGGTAACACCACAACATTACGTGGTGATGATCCCACACTTCCCCTCTGTGGTTTAATCTTCTTATGCAACAGGCCAGAACAATGTGAAAAAAAAGCATCTATAAATAAACAGCTGGAATATTTCCGCTGCCGGCGAAGTTCTTTGCTCTGTTAGAAAACAACAAAGAGCGGAAACCTGGAAACTTTCTCACCAGCGTCCATTCAGAAATACAACGTTTTTACACAAACTGCAGGCGAACAGGAAGCAGCGACACGTTCACACGCAGGGTTCTCAGTAATGTTCTGAAAATCTGATTCAACGTATACTACATTTCCCATGATGCAACAGGACAGGGCTTTCTGAGATGACCTTGATGACATCACTACAACCTGACGGGAGGTCACGAGCTCAAAACATTATGCAACTGTTTATACAGGCTGAGGGGGACAAAGCATGACCGGTGCACTGACTTTAAATTGTGAAGTTGGTGGAATGATCCTTTAAAATCCTGTGAAATCTCCATTGATTTCCTGCTTTTTATTGATTGTTTATCAGAGGAATTCTTCAGTTAAATGTTGAATACAAAAAATGTTAGAAAATAAAGAAGAAGATGATTCAAGGAGTCTTTAAACGTCACAAAAACACATTTTGGACATTTTTGGCTTCATAAATGACTTAAATAATTAACTGATTATCACATTGGTTCAACTTTAAACCTTAGAAAATGTCTAGTGAGACTGCGTCACCTCACCTGTCGACCTACAGGTGTTGCTGATTGGCTGATACAAACAGAATTTCCAGGACTGATATGAAAGATAAAAACCTGCAGATCTGTTTGAAAGCTAAACATCTTTTTCCCAAACGTTACAGAACCGTCCTGGCCGGGTTCTACTCGCGAGCAGCTTGTTGTGCTTCATCTGTGATATCGTCTGTTTCCGACTCCTCTCTGTTTTATTCTGCCGCGCTGCTGAAACCTCTCATTAACAATTCATCCCGGCTCCATAGCAACAGGCCCGGAGACGGATCCTCTTACAGCGAGAGAGTGTGCGAGTGTTTCCTCACCGTCCTCGTTCAGGAAGAGCTTGTTGAAGCGCAGCCCGCTCGGCTCTTTGCCGATGAAGCGGTGCACGTACTCCGTGCCGTGGTCGTGGACGGCGATGGCGTATTTCAGCGGCTTCACGCACGACTGCAGACAGAACGGGACCTTGGTGTCGCCAACGGTGTGCCTGAAGAGGAGACAGATATTAATCACACAAGATGAAACTATTCCACTGTTCCTAACAATATTCCATATTTAATTTTACTCTGAATATAGAGAAGTTGTATTTTAGTCTGTTATGAAGCACCTGAAGCTGCATTTCTTGCATAGAAGTTGCTCTAGGAATAAAATTTATCATCATTATTATTATTATTTCAAATGTCAAAGATCGCTACTTGGAAACAGTGTTAACTTTGGCAGCTCTCTCAGATTTAATCTTAGTCTTTAAATGAAAATGCTGAAGTGATTTTCATCTCTCATAGTTTTAGTCGTTGACGGACTGGAGGCACAATTGTTTGAATATTCAGCAGCAGAACACGGACATGTTCGTCTCGTCTCGTCAATGAAAACAAAAACATTCTGTTGATAGTAGTTTTTATCATCAAAGATCTATTTTCAGCTCGTCATCGTCTCGTCTTAGTCGTGAATAAAAGGCTGATGAATCGTTGAATCAGCAGGTCGGTCGTACCGCTGCCCGTCGACGGTGCACAGGGCGACGGCCCACAGGTCCGGGCTGAAACGGGCCAGCTGGGGAATATAGTCGGCCACCTACAGCAACACATGACACGCAGAAATCCTCTTTAAAAGCACATTTTTATAATCAGGTTCATCACTTTTATTACGGCACACGCGGGATCAGTCACCTGCCCTCCTGACATGCTCTTAGCGTTTCCGTAGAGATCGTCGATGTGGGCGCTGAAGGACTGGAAGTCCGGGACGACAAACTTCTTCCTGAAGGCCTGAGTCAGCAGGACGATGTTGCTCTGGACACACCTGAGACAGGAGAGACACACCTGGTGAGGACATGTTTCTCTTCCCTTCAACACTTTATTCATTAGAGAGAGAGGTTGGCTCTGTGCAGGTGAGTTTTGAAGGCTTGTTCTGTGGTTAGAAGCCTCACAGAGCTTACAGTTAAGCCTAAAACTAACAGTGGCTTCACACTCGTCATTCAGGGTCATAAATCTTCCCTGAACTGGTCCAGCAGCTGCCACTGAGAGACATCTGCTCCTGGATTTAAATATCATGTAATCAAGTGTTTTCTTTGGAAACCTGCGAGCAAGCACTGGTTCACTGCCTTCATGTTTTTCTCTGAGCGATTACGGACCCCGGACAGTAAACACACGACTCCTCTTCACCAGGTGGGGAGGAGAGATTTGTGGCTCAGTTATCTCGCTGCATCAGACCCTGTGTAATCCCTGTAGCACAGACAACACACGCTACGCTCACGTGCTTCACTCTGAGCTCTATAAATAAGCCTGACGAGCGGATGTGATGGATCCCGGCCAGGAGAGGCGGCGTCGGGGTCTGTTGGCTGAGGATTCAGCTCCCCGGTGAGCCGTCATATGCCCCGACTCGCCACGACGCCGCTACGCAAGCTGTCACCCAGTTCTGTCCCAGCATCGTTTCCCCTGGCGGCAGCGGTGCTGCTGCAGCGGGTTTCATGTTGCTTTACTCACACAGACGAGTTTCCAGCTGTGGTTTCAGATGTTGTATCTGAACGTGATTCAAACTGGTGCCGTGTTACAGTTTCCATCTAATTATAGCAACTTTTTTAATGTCATATTACAAAATTTTAAAAAGGAAACTAAATCTAAATCTGGAAACCATTAATCAGTGTGAATTTTGCCATCTATCTAGATAACAATAGATCATTTTGTGTGAGTAAACTGAATATCTTTGTGTTGTGGACAAAACAAGACATTTGTGGACGTCTTCTTACTCTTTAGGAAACACTGATCGACCTTTTAAATGTGTAAAAAAAGGTGTAACGTCTCCAGAAGGAGCTGTGTGAAGTCTGATAAATGTCTCTGAGTCAGCGTCGTTTGTCTGAAACTGAAACAAATCTGAAAGTCTCTTCTGCAGCTGACGCAGCATAACAAACCCTAATCTCTAGCTAAGCTGCCTGAGGTCAAGTTGCATTGTGGGTAATGTGGTTTTGACCAGCAGGAAGTATCCATTTAGTAAAAAGGATGATGCTGCCAGCGACATGCAGATTTCTCACCAACACAGACGACTTCCTGCTTCTTTTGATCATCGTGACACTCAGAATGCTGCTCCGCCACACGAGTCTGTGGTTTCAGAACAGCCACTTTGTGTTTCACCGCACGCTCGCAACGGAATTGATTCGACCTTTGGTGTAGGTCAGGCGAAGGTCGCTCTGTGAGCCCGATGACGGCGCTCGTTTCATCTTTTATCAGTTCCATCAGAAAAACCACTGATCTGCCTTTAAATGTCTTTAACAGATGTTTAATTTCATCTCCAGACGTTAAGATGCTGCAGTTTACACAGTCAGACATTAAAAACACCTAAAACATGCTGGAGAACTGAAAGCTTTTATTCCTCAGCCCCTGGAGCGGAGAGGAACATTAAATAGAAGCCGTTAATCAGAAGTTACTGCCGTTGCTTTAATGTTCATTACAGAAAACACACTCAGGTCTGTGTGTGTGAAACACCCTTAAAAGACGTCTTGTGGGAACATTAGCGAGGGTTGCTAATTTTCTAACAATCGTATCAGATAAAGCTCTGATGTTAATCTCACTTCTTCGTCCTTTTGCTTTGTTTCCTCAACACGAGTGAATCCTGCAGGATGAAAAGCTCAACAACGTGCCCGACGAAGTTCAAACTGAGGAGTGATGAATAATTAACGTCGTGCAGGAACCTTTTCCTGCTGCAGGACTCTGACCAGCATTAATAATTCTTTTAATAGACTCTTGATGAAAGATTGATGCTGATAGTAAAGCTGGAACAGCAGCAGGATATTACTGGAAAAGATAAATACAAGTTTCTGAGTCTTTATAACCTTGAAGGATCTACGTATCAGGACGATGGCAGAGTTTTAAATTTAAACAAACGTCGAGCTGCACATCCTGCAGGGATTCATCTCCTCGGCTGCACATGAAGGGTTCGAATAAAAACCTACTTTTTGAAGAGGTGCCGGTCGAGCGCCCCGTCAGACGTCGTCTTCACGGTCACCTTCAGCATCTCCATACATTCTTTCAGCCGAGGGTCTCCTGTGCGAAGCCCCGTGGATTTAAGAGCCTGCAGAGAGAGAGAGAGGAGGGAACATGATGATTGGGACGGACCTGACAACAAATCAATGAAGCTACGAGCCGTGAACTGAGACTCCTGAAGAGCCTGACAGGAGGAGTTATCCTGCTCATAATTCAACCGGGAGACATTCACTGCCTCCAGTGAGCCATAACTCCTCCGGTGAAGGCCTCTTCTTTCTTTTTTATAAGGATCTAGTGATTCCAAACATTAATCCTCGGCGATGTTTCCTGTTCTGACGACTCACTGTGGTGAATTTGTGTGCAGGGATTTTCTCCTGGCCCTCTGCGATGGTGTAGAAGAGCAGGTCCTCCAGGCTGGGCAGGATGCCGGCCTTCCTTCTCCTGCAGGAAACACGAAGAGACAAAACACACCGACAGAAAAGTGAGAGGAGAAAATCGACAGTTAGGTGGAAACAAGGAGGGGAAACTGCAGCAGAGGGAGGAGAAGAAAAAGCTTTTTGACAGCAAGGAGAAGCTGTGAGTAATAATCAAACACTGCACTGGAACACATGACGTCACGCTGACCTTATTCAGTTTACAACCAGTGGAAACGACTCGCGCTGTGCAGGTGTTTCCTCAGGTTAGTACGCTGGAATAAGGCCACGGTAGCGTTAACTGTTTGTTGTCTACTTGCTAGAACACCAGCCAGGAATGTTTGTTTTTAAAGCAGATTAACTTGACCAAGAATGAAACTCTGGATCATTTCTGAGGACAAGAGCAGCACATGAAGACCAGGAAACTACAAATATTTCATGACAAGTAACTCAGTGCTGCTGCCTTACGGGCATCTTCGTCCACGCTGACTGTGAGGTGGCGTGTCGGTGTGGATAGTGATGACCGAGCAGCTGTGACGAGGCCTCTGGCACATCAGTGCAGAGTTGTTCAGTGGCAGAGAAACGACCACCAGCCTCAGTGTGACTGACTGACTGTACAGTCTGAGCTGAAATAAAGCTCCTAGCAACAACATCACCATCACCAGTCAGCGGAGGTGTGATTATTACGTCTGGAGCTGATGGAGCAGAACCAGACTGTGATACTTCGTTTTATTGTTAAGTGTCGGCTTTTGTCCTGTACTGACGTTGGCCCAGTGAATACAAGTTGCGTTGGAAAGACGTAGTGTGGTAACTGTGCTGGTATTTGATGAACAAACATAAACCACACTGCGTTTTTCCAACGTAAAGCCATCTGTGCTCGCGGCGTTCTGGTGAACGAACCATCTGTTATGTATTCAAACATTTTTTGTATATGTTTTTGTATTATCCTCTAAATAAAATACCGTGTAGAGTTTGAGATCGTTCCAGTTTTATGTCATGAAATATCTGCTCAAAGAAAACAGAACGAGAGTCTGACCAGCGTTCACTGTTGAAGCTGGACACACATGTTGCTCTGTGCTCACACAGCTCTGAGCTTCAACATGCTCACAGGCCTCACTGTGCTCGACGGGCACTTAACATTTGATTCTGAAGCCTCTGAATGTGTTTATTATCTCCAGTCCTGTAACATGCAGCTGCATCGTTGGGTTAATAAACGCTCATCTTGGCAGCGTCTGATGGACGTTATAACGTGGCGTTACGGCCCGGCTGGTGTTCTGAGCTTCCACTCTAAGTCGTCTCTGGGAGGAAAGTTAGTAGCGTGTCAGGAGGCAGACGGGGCGAGCAGCTCACAGCAGGCTCTCTGCTATGATTCATATCAACACCAAATTGGATTTGTGCAAAGCTCTGGGCGCCCAGGCGCACGCTGTCCTGCAATGCATCATGGGGCACGGGCCTGCGCGCTGGGAGAGGATGTCTGGAGGTAAAGCTTTAGTCGGCAGGCGGTTCCTCGCAGCAGCAGATATAAAGCTGAGTTTGCATCCTTGGAGACGTGAGAGCAGAAAATCTAGCAGGTTGTCACGACAGCCTCGGCAGAAACAGGGTTTCCTCTGCAGCCGTTCAGGAGCAGCGAGTCATCAGGAAATGTGCACGACGACCGTAAAGAGGTCGACTGAATCTGGAGGTTTTCATGCATTAATAAAATCCTCCTTTTCTTGAGTTCAGACAAGAGGAGCTTATTCTATATTTTATATTCCAGCCAATACAGTAAATGTCTTTTAAACCCACAAAATGTTTCCTGGACCACTCTGGTGAAGAACAAACAGAGGAAACACTGAGAAGTCTTTGACAGGTCCACTCAGAGTCGGGCGTCAGAAATTCAGAGGGAGAAAAACTGGGCTTCAAGCGGAAACTAAATAAACTCTCTCGCTGCAACACACACGTATTTACCTTCAGAGCTTTACGTGCTGTTCCCAAGCTACATGTTACATGACACGACAACAACAACCTCCACGCTGGAACAGTAATCTGTTCACTCAGCACATGAATGTAAACAAGCTAGCAGCTGTTTCTCTTTCTCTCCTGATGTCAGCACCGTCGCTGACATCATCACAGCTGTGGGCGTCTCAACTAATCTGCAAAGTTCAATAAACTCTCTTCGCTTTTAAAATAAACTCACAGGATTTCAAGAACGTAAGAATGAAAGTTCACTCAAACTTGACAGACGGACTCACTAAAACACTTCTTAGTTTTTAATTACATGTGAAAGTATTGTGTCTCTACACAGACGGAGGCCATTAAATCACCAAAATAAAATGACAGAAATCACCCAAGAAACCCGACGAGCAGCGGACCTGACAGCTGATATTTCTGTCCAATCAGCAAACCAGGATGTCAAACTGAATTCTTGACTTCTCTACGTATGAAACCTGAATTTCTGACTCCAAGACTCGTGTGTGGAGTGCCAAAAAGTTACAAATACAGTTCAGAAGTCTCCGGATAGAGGTGGGCGATCTGGCTGAGAAGTTATGTCATGATCTAAGATCTAAATTGATCTGCTGGTCAATGAGGCCTCGTGGTGTTTGGCAAACAGATTGTTGTAAAGGTCTAACGTCAGATCGCCCGCCCCGACTCTGGATCATCACGTCGCTGCGTCTTTACAGAACCTGCAACTCTGTCCGTTAATCGTTAGCGAGCTCGAACCTCATTAATGAAGATGCCTGCTGGTGAGGAAGGAATTCACATCAGAGAGTGTGTGTGAGGAGGGAGGGAGGATGGGAGGATGGAGGTGAGGTAGAAAGGGGGAGGGGCTTCAAGCGCAGCCGCTGGGAGGAAGTGAGGTCATTTCAAGGTAAGAGCGTTAATCGGCTTTCTGCAGAAAACCTCTACTTCTACAGGAAGACAGATCATTAAAGAAAAACCACTAAAACTAAAATAAAAATAGAAACATACTTACAAATGCAAAGCAAGCAGATCAACAACAGGGAGAGAGAGTGCAGAGGGGACAATACTGAATTAGTAACAGTGAAAATGGCATTTACAGAACAACATGAACACTGAAGCAAACACACAAATACTCTGAGGATCATTAACGATTAATCGATTACATTTGGAGTCCAGATTGTCTGATTCCAGCTTCGTATGTGAATACTTTCTGGTGTCTTTCCTCCTCTTTGGCAGTGACCTGAACATCTTTGGGTCGACTAAACTAATCGATTAATCCAGAAAGTAATCGACAGATAAATAAATAAATAAATAAGTGATAAAGAAACATGGAAAACGATGGCGTTGTGTCATAAACCTGGAAGAAAATCACATTAATTGATGAATCAAAGAATCATAATGTGCAGTTTTTTCACTCTGGACCAACATGAAGCAGCAGCGGCTCGTTTAGCATCTACAAATAAACATTAACCTAAACCTTAAAGTCAGTACGGTTTGAAACAATACTGAAGTAGCATCCTTGTTCTGTTAATGAGGCCTGCGAGAGCACCAGGTTAGAGGTGTCGCTGGAACATCTGGACCGCCTCATTAATCCACCTCAGCTGCTCTCGTTAGCGCTCTGCTGCCTCCCGCTCTGTGTTCTAAAGGTCAGCAGTGAGAATAACTCGCTGTGCTGCAGAGAAACTGAGGCAATTCCTGATATTTAAAACAAACCAGGCTGAGAACAGAGACGCTTTCAGCGCTTTGTCTCAGTCTGCTGGAAGTGCGTTTGTTCCCAGGAATCTGTGGTTACGTCTACGCAACAAAAAGCACTTTGGTTTTAGGTTTAAGTTCCTGAAACAGTCTCAAGATTGAAACTTCAGGATTCACTTTGGTTAAAGTCGAGAAAGAAGGTGATTATATTTCAATTAAGTGTGCAGCCTGAGGGATAATCGTGAATATCCTGACATGAGAGGAGTTTAGCTTGATAACATTCAGTCCTAGAAGTACTTCCTGAAAAACATTGGCTGTGAGGAAATGCTCCAAACTGAACCGATCAATAGTTTGGATGTTTGGTCACAGGTGAAGATGCCGACAGCTGATCGGAGGTCAGAGCTGGTGTCTTCTATCTGCTGTGAATCTGGAGTTTTAAAGTTTTTCACCAAACATGATTTGTTTAGAGCGGTTTCTGTCATTCTTTTACAGCATTACGTCAGTTATTCTGTGTTTCCAGCTCCTCCAGTTTGATGGTTTGCTGTGTATTTTAGTTGCAAGTCATTGTGAATTTAAATTGTTTGAGTTCTGGACAATAAAAGATATTTGGGGACATTTAAACAATCAGATTCATATTGACTCCTCACTGTGTGATGTATCAATAATGTGGATAAAGACTCCAGTAACTCGTCTTCAGATGATGTTATTTCTTTTATCAGACAGTCAGCAGCGTCTGATAGAGCCGTCTGCAGCGCCGGCTGGATTTATTGGACCCGATCGATGCTGCTGGTCTCGCGGCCTCACACACACGTCATGACAAACCGGCGTGGAGGGTGGAGGCAGACGTTAAAGTGGCAGCGTTGAGAGGCGGCGCTGCACAAATCAATCTGTGCGAGTGACTCATCTTCTCCTGGAGGCCCTGACAACTGCCGGGCAGCACGCCAGCTTTCAGGCTTTGCTGCGAAAAACCTGTGGATGGATGATGTGGGCGGGATGAGCTGCAGCGTTACAAACACTTTTAACCCCTGATCAGCCGGAGCACGGCCTCGGGGCCTCAGGACCAGACTGGAGTCGAGGCGGAACGCTGTCGGGGCCCTCGGGACCTCGAGCGCCCCGTCCTGGATATTATATTTAACAGATCTGGTCTAATTTAATGATTCTGAACCCTCGTTACTCTTCATGTCTGAGCCCACAGCAGAGTGGGAGAGTCCTCTGCTGCTCGAGGACGGACAAAATCATCTGTTGATTAATCTGTTTGTCTAGAAAATGTGATTATTTAATAAAATTAACCCCGAGAGCATCGACTATAACACTTCTACGTCACTAAATTTTGACCATTTTTGTATGAAAACACTTTATAGTTAGTGTTTATCCTGGTTTATTCAATATCTAGTTATCTTGTTTAGGTTTTACATGTTTTATTTTGTGTATAATACATGTTTATAATGTTTTTAATATTCCAGGAACACACAGTTACTTTACTGCATCTGTGACGCTTCAGCTCACCTGTGTACAATCAGTAAAGTTTATCTTATTATCTCATTAACCTGCCAGTTTGATTCAGTTGTTCAGCCAAATCACTCACTTTGAATTGTTCCCTTTGAGTAAGAAATGTCTTTTTTATCCACCAAACAGTTGAAAACCTGCAGATATTCACTGTGGAGGACAGAAAACAGAGAGAAGCAGCTCACTCTCACATCAGAGACGCTGCATCTGCTCGATAAACGTGATAAATTGATTTTCAAACCTACACACGACCCAGCAGCACAAATCCACCAGACCTTCTTAATTCAGGCCAGAAGACTAAATGCCTCAGCAGGGTGTTCAAACCATGTGATGACTCACCGCCTTCCACAAACTCAGAATAAACAGCCAGTGTGTGAAGGTTTCGTTCAGACTGCCGGCACAAATCTCCGAGGAAAACAACGACGACATGAATCCAGAGTAGGGACGTCTGTTCTGGTTAGTTTGCTTTGATAATCACAATAACTAACTGGTTCATTATTCTGACAAAAAGCACAAATGTTGTGAAATACGAGAGGTGCTTTTGTTAGCTTGACTTTTAGCTTTTCTTCCTTCTTCTCTAGGAGCTTTTCCGGCAATCAGTGACGTGATCTTTGGCTGCATCACCTGCGTCTGCAGTTACTGACGACTAAAAAACAAATGTGATTTGTCTGCAGAGTGAGCAGAGCTGTTGCTCCTCTGCTGCATCCTGCGTGAAGCTGCTGCTGAGTTCTCAAACACTGATCGTTACTGCGAGCAGAGCGAGCTGAGACTCAGATGAACCTCCGGGGGGGAAACCAGACGCTGCTGAACACCAGTCAGCTGAGCAGAGTGACGGCCTAAACATGGCCGACCGCTTAAGCAAATTGTCCGTGAATGGAAACAAATGGGACAACGTGGGCCTGCGGGGGCAATGAGGCGGTTCATTACCATAGAAACTCTGTGAAGGGAGGATCGGGCTGCTGGCAGCTGCTCTGATAATAAACCAAGAAAACTGACACTAACATCTTTATTTGGACTTAACGTGCTTCAGCAGCTGAAGCTAACAGCAGAATATCTCCACACTGTGTCTGATACATAATCAATAACCAGATTATTGTCCATTCAGTCCAGATTGTGAGATATGTGAAGCCAGCCGCCCGTCAGAGGAAGCATCGCATCACACTCCAGACTGATTTCCATCTCATTAAAACAAAACACACATCAGACTGCATGCTGGGAGAATACTAATACAACCACCGACCAACCAGAGCCCGGGACGTGAATAACCATCTGTTGTACCTGTCAGGGAGGTCAAGGACTTCTGGTTCTACATGTCGGGCTTCAACGTGGAAGAAGGATGCTTGTAAATATAGAGATTCTTGTCAGCAAACAACGAGCTGGTGAGCAGGAATTTAAGATTGTAATATTGTATTTCACGACCACAAGCGGTCTCTGGTTGAAGCTTCTCAGACGTGAGGATCTGCAGCTTTTCTTTATTCCATCTGTTTTTTATTTGGGACTGTTGGGCAGAAAACGAGCAGCCTGAAGATGCAACAAAACAATAAAATGATGAGAGCCTGGACTGATATATCGAGTGATAACGGCCTATCACAGATACGAATACTGTTTGTTTTCTTCTTGTGGTTATTTACCATCTTTAAACTGGCAGCAGAGTTTAATGTTTATGGACAGTGATGCCGTTAAACCGTGTAACATCCGGCTTCTGATTCACAGCTTTGTCACGACCCATTTAAGAAGCTGGAATCAGAGAGTTTTGGCCATTGTTTACGTTACGTTATGTTAGAGCTACATTTAAGTAATAATGATGAAGTGATGTGAGTGTGTTTGAAGAGGAATCAGGAGGCCTTGTGTTTTGGTGATTGTGGTCACTGAACACTTCCGCTGAGAGGACTCTCATCCTCTCTCCTCCATCAGCACTCGCTGCTTCCTCCTGTTGAACCTCCGTCACACACACTCCATTACAGCCTGACCGCTCGACTAACAACACCGCAATAAAACACTGATAACAACGACGTAATGATCCTCCAAACAACACTTAAATGTCAACAATGGCCTCTAAATCATTCTGCTTATCAGACACACGAGCTGAAGTATGTAGCTGAATGTTTTGATCCTCTTATTGAACATTAATAACTGATTATCTATCAAATATGGAGATTAAACTGAATATCTTTGTGTTTTGGGCAAACAGAACCAGTAAATTAACACCGTCAGTCGCATCTATACATCCTATAAAAGCACTTTAACCTCATTACTTGTAAAACCACTTGGTTATGATCAGGTTATCAGTCTGTTCTTGCAGATTGTCGCTCAATAGTTGATCTTCTTTTACCATATTTGCTTGTTAAAGCATCACAAATGCCAAACCAGGACTCCAAAAAATCAAAACAAGTCACTTCAACACATCACGATCCACTTTGAGGAACTGGAACAGACATTTTCTCAACTCTCTGACATTTAAATCACTTCCTAAAACACACTTTTTACTGCTCTTAGTTTATTCATCTGTGTTTACATCCTCTGATGTGATCGTCCAACTCTGTCTTTTTCTGGGATTTTGCCTGTTTTATGCCTTTTTACTTGTGATGACTCATATTGTCTTTCTGTGTTTTTTTTACATTTTCTGCTCCATCTTCTTGTTCTTACTAATTTCTTGTGTTTGGCTATATTATCTTGCTTTTGCTCGTTTCTCAAAGCAAAAGTAAAGTTTATCATTTTAGAGACGAACAATCGACTGATTAAATGACAATGATTGTAAGTTGTAGCAGTAAAACACTCTCTGCTGTTTCAGCCTCATCATTGCACAGATTTATTGAACTTTGACTTGTTTCTGTTGATTCCTGACACTCACTGCATTTGATTAATAACTAGAAATAACCTTTAGATGTTTTTCTTTATTTCCAGTGATGACTGACCTTCATTAGACATTGAGTTGAGGCTTGCTCTGCCTGCAGGCTGCATCACACTAATTATAGCAGACATGTATGTTATTTCTGTGGTCATATTATCATTGTCAAACGTTAGAGGAGCTGGTAGCAGATTGATGAGTTTCACCTGCTGGACTGTGGATGAAAGCTTCTTGCTGCTAGTCACGACACCTGGAGAGCTGCGCATGCATGCTTCCATTTTCGGACACAAGATAATTTATCGCCTTTTTTCCCTGTTTTTACATCCATAAAAGTTTAATCAGAAGCTTTTCTCTTACGTGCACTGATTAACATCACAACTGAATATGAATGATGCTGCAATAACGATAATATAATATGTTCTTTGAGCTAATTAGCCCTCACGCCCTGGTTGCTAACTACCGGCGCGTACGGAGCTGTTCACCGGGTCATTCCTGAGCTGACCCCCGCGGATGAGCGAGGTGTCACCGGCCGCTTCTGGCCGTGTTCCCGCTCCTCTGGAGCCATGACGAGCCGTGTTAGCTTAAACCCACAGTGCTACATTGGTTAGCTGGCTGGCTAGCTCGTCCATCCGACTGCACATAATCTGAGCTAGCTAGTTAAAGAGCTAGCCTCTTTGCGTGGTGCGCTTGTAGACACTCAACGCCGAACTCCGTTGTAAAAATCAACAACTTGATTTTAAAGTAAAAAGCTAAATGATTAATTCATAACATTTACTAAGAAGTTAACATTGGGAGCAATCTTTCATTCGGCACATGTTCTGCATGTAAAAATACATGTATTATCATGATAAATTACATTTAAAGAATGGCTCCCAGGTGTCATCAGCTTTCCATCCAAGATAATCGCTCCACTAAATTGTGAGTTTTTCTTATGAGGTTCTGTAATTAGTAGTGCTAGCGGCTGACATCTTCTCACAGACCTGGAGGGTTAACGTTACTCACTTTTCCGCCGCAGAGTCCTTGGACGCTTCATTCTGGCCGTCACCTTTGGAGCAGTAGCCTCTCACGGCGTGCCTCCTGGAGAGCTGCGGCGGGGCTCTCCACCCGGCAAAAGCCCTCCCTCTGCCCGGCGACCTGCCATCCAAAGCGGCCGCGCCTATCAAATCTTCTTATCATCCTTATCTCAAACCCCTGAACACTTGTAACTTGCTGCTACTCTTTTATTAAAAACACACATTTATCTCAACCTATCCCTCACAATTCAAAAACACACTCCTTCAATATCTCTATACTTTGATTTTATATCTTTCTTACCACCCTCCTATCTTCTCCAACCTACTCCTTCCCTTTCCTCCACCGTTTTACCACACGATTTTATTCCTGCTTCTAATAGTTCTTACTACCTTTACTCTAAGTCTTAACCACTTATCCACACTCCCTCTCAACCCTCCCCTTTCCACCCCCAACCCATTCCTCTCCTCTTCTCTAATTATCAATGTAGATATGTACGCTGTCGTGAGAGAGACGCTATTTACGAGAGAAGTCCCCTGTCTCGCGAGCAATTGTCTCCTTCGGGTTAGAGTGGTAGATTCATGCCTTTCACGCGGTGTGACTCCAGATATTATATTATTAACCGACCCCCCTCCACACCACACCTGCTTCGCTTTATATCTACATACACTCATACTGATAATATATTAAAGTTGAGTGTGTGTGTGTGTGCTTCGGCTTCGTAGTGTGGGGTAAATATACGACGCTAGAGATATCACAGAAACAACTCACTACTGATGGATTTTTAGCTGCCAAACAGAAAAGTTTGATAAAAAAAAAAAAGTTCAATAATAACCAGCAATTCATAAAAAACAAGAAACAAACCCTTCCTTCCCTTAAAAGTTGACTAGTATGCTTTTAATATAAACTTTGAACATGAACAATTAACTTTGACCCAACAAAGCAGGTTAACATCAGGTAATGTTCCCTCAAGGTTCCCTGAGGAACATAAGTTAAAGATATTTTTTTATAAAAAATGTTTAGAAACATTCTGTTAAGATTCACTGAGAGTGTTTTTGTGTAACTTTCAAAAGACCTACAGAGAAAGTTCCCTAAAATAAGCTTCAGATAACTTTTGGAGAAGCGTTCCCTAAAAGTTATCTTAGGCTACGTTCACAGAACCTTTAGGAGACGTTCCCTGAGGGCTGTCAAAAGGTTAGATTTGAAAGCTCTGTACAGAACCTTTAGGGAACATTCCCTGAAGGTTCTCTTAAGTAGCCTTCAAACAACCTTTGGGTAATGTTCCCTAATAGTTCTTTAAAGCGTAGAGCTTTTCATGACTGTTCCCTAACAGCTCCCTAAAGCTTTTTTTTGTGTAACTTTAAAAGGTTGTTTTTACAAAAACCTTACAGAACCTTCAAGGAATGTTCCCTAAAGGTTCTTTGAAGTGAATTTTTGTGTAACTTTCAGAGAACCTTGAGGGAACGTTCCCCACTGTATGGAGCAATCTTTAATAAGGTTGTCTTTACTAAAACTTAGGGAACCTTTAGGGAATGTTCCCTAAGGGTTCTCTAAAGATTATATTTGTGCTTGCTTTAAAGAACCTTTAGGGAACATTCCCTGAAAGTTCTCTTATATAGCCTTCGAACAACCTTCGGGTAATGTTCCCTAATAGTTCCTTAAAGCGTATTTTTGTGTAACCTTCGGAGAGCTTTCCATGACTGTTCCCTAAAATCTCTCTGAAACTTTTTTTTTTGTGTGTAACTTTAAAAGGTTGTTTTTACAAAAACCTTACAGAACCTTCAAGGAATGTTCCCTAAGGGTCCTCTAAATGTTATATTTGTACAACCTTTACAGAGTCTTTCTGGAACATTCCCTGAAGGTTCTCTTGTGTAACCTTTAAGCAACCTTTAGGGAATGTTCCCTAAAGGTTCTTTGAAGTGTATTTTTGTGTAACTTTCAGAGAACCTTGAGGGAACGTTCCCCACTGTATGGAGCAATCTTTAATAAGGTTGTCTTTACTAAAACCTTAGAGAACCTTTGGGGAAGGTTCCCTAAGGGTTCTCTAAAGATTATATTTGTGCTTGCTTTAAAGAATCTTTTGGGAACATCCCCTGAAAGTTCTCTGAGGGTATTTTTGTGTCACATTCTTGCTCTGAAGTTTCTAAATTAAAAGCCACTTTTGAGGACTTCATTATCGACATCTGTGGAGCTTATTGCTGCACCCCTAAATGTTCTTTTATTAGAAATGTCTTTTATATTTGATCATTTGTACGTTTTTACCTGGATTCTGATGTAAAGGCAGCTTCTTGTATCATTTAGTTTTTTAATAAAGGCTTAAAATTAAACAACAGCCCTGATGAAGTCTGAGTGAGATCTATGTTTTCATGTGTTGTCTGAGTGTGACACCATCTGGACCGGTTCGGTACTGCACTCACTCGAACTGTTCCCTCGGCAGATGGCGTCGGTGGACTGAAGTGAGCCCTCACAGCACCACCTGCTGGTGAGAAAGAGAACAGCAGCTTTGTTTTATCACAGACATGCAGCTTTGTTCTCTGTGATTGTATTTCTTGTACTTTCATATCTCATTGTCTTTTATTTTTATTATATGCAACATTCAACATTTACTGTAATAAGAGCTATTTCTCCTTTTAGCTCATAAACTGTGGAGAATCAGGTTCTTTCCCTGCTGGTGGTGAAACAGACTTCATGATGTCTCCACTGAACTGGACCTGAGTCAGATGGCATTTTAATGTTTGTTTTGACCTCCATCGCGCCCCAGGTGGGTGGAGTTTGACTCGCAGTATAAAATAATGACCTACAAAGGAGATTACTCACCGGGAAGTATTTTTGGTAAGTGCTCCAGTTTACTTTTCACTGCGGCTCCTCAACTTTTTATCTGACTTTATCTCAGTTAACTCCGCCCACCTGGAGCTCCAAGGAGGATAAAACAAACAGATTCGTGCTGACTAATAACGCCTCACTTGGAGCATGAAACAGTCATGAATTTGGACTGAATGCACTGGAGGAAGCCCAGAACCTGCTGCTCACATTTCCACGTAATCAGGTCGAGCGTTAAAGGGGAATTCCAAAGAAATGTTCTCGTTATTTTACTGGAATCCACATTTTTATGTAAAAAATCCAGAGCTTCAGTCTGACTCAGATCAGCAGCCTGGTTGTTGCTGCACACTGTACGGCCAAAAGTATGTGGACACCCCTGTTAAAGGGACAGTTCACCCTCAAATCAAAAAATACACATTTTCTTCTAACTCGTCGTGCTTTTTTAGCCATCTATGTAGTTTTGTTGTGAGTTGGAGACGTTCAGAGATCTCCGCCTTCTCTCCGATATATTGGAGCTAGATGGCACTCGGCTCGTTGTGCTTGAAGCAGTTTCATGGAGGAACTATTTAACGGTAGTGACACCTCTAACCCCTTCAAGTGCTGTGATACAAAGAGCAAAAGACGTCCAAGTCAGGAGTTTGTGACCCGTTTGTGACCAAGAGTGCAGAGTTCCCTGTTCTGTCGACCTTTTCCGAATCCTGACCTAACCAGGGTTTGTCGTGTTAGTAAGCTGAGAGTGACAACGTGTTGGCTTCTACTCATGGATGACAAAACTAACTAACACCTCGCGTCCATGAGAAGTTTCCCCTGTAACCTCTCCAGGACATTCATAAGAACAGTAGATAAGAAAATCAGTTAAATTGAACATAAATCAAACTTAGGAACAGTCGTGTCGTCTCTCAATCTACAGCTTAGTGTGATTTATTTGACATTAGTTATTTATCCATCTGTAGCAAGAGGTGACTGAATGAAGTAAAACTTGTAATGTAAGGACACAACTCAGCAGAATATACAACAAAGATCGAGTTGTTTTCAGACGTCTTGATGCAGAATTGCTTCATTTTTCATCTTTAAACGTTCCTCTTCTGTTCTCTAACCGTCTGTCTGTGAGAAGTCTGTGCTGTAATCTCTGCGTGTCACTTGTTCCAGCCAACAGCAGCTCTCAAAGTTTGATTTTGTGGCAGAAATCCCCCGTGAGCAGCTGCATTTTCACTGCATGCAGCAGCAAAGCAGAAAACAAAGGAAGGAAGGAAAAGGGAGACAAACAAGGCGATCCCTAACGAAGCTGCAGGGAGGAGAGGCGATAATTCACCAACACCCACACCTTCTCAAAAGCAGTCAGCTTCCTGCTCCTTTCAAAATGAGGGTGATGGGTGCGCTCGGCAGATCCCTCCCACGCTGCTTAGCGGCTGGCTTCCGCCCACCGCCCGTGGAGCCGCCCACCTCCAGCCGTTGCCACGGCAACACATCATCATCAGTGACTTGCACTGGAGGAGGAGGAGGACAGGGAGAGGGAGGGGTGGCTGGTTTGAGCGCCGAGCCGGGCTGCCACTGTGAACGCCGAGCAGCATGGGTGTTCATGAGGCGAGCTATTCTCTGGAGACGAATCCGAGTGTGTGTGAGTGTGTGTGTGTGTGTGTGTGTGTGTGTGTGTGTGTGTGTGTGTGTGTGTGAAGGGGGGCGAGAGAGGGAGGGAGAGAGTGAGAGAGAGAGAGAGAGAGAGAGAGAGAGAGGATGATGGGAGGTATGTGAAAAGGACCTGCGTCAGAGTGAGTCATCGGCCGGTTTCACAATGTGTTGATGTGACGCTGATGCAAATGGCCTGCGCAGGGATTCATCTCAGTAAAAGGAAAAAAAAGAGAAGAAGAAGAAAAAAAGAAGAAGAAGAAGAAGAAGAAGAAGAAGAAAGCAAACAGAAGACAGAGAAGCTCCTTTAAAGGAAGCTGCACTGTCCTCTGACGGTCTGAGTGTGTCACCGCCGCCTCCGACTACCTGCTTCTTCTTCTTCTTCTTCTTCTTCTTCTTCTTCTTCTTCTTCTTCTTCTTCTACTTCTTCTTCTTCTTCTTCTTCTTCTCTGGGACCAGCGAGCAGTTTTCGGCGTCCCTGCTGCTGGATGAGTTCAGATCCTGCAGCCAGGAGGACTCAGCTGGTTTTATGAGCACGACACTGAAACTCCCCCAGCTCCTCCCTGCAGCGAGACACTAATATGTAATTTACCAAAACATTATTATCACTGCATTATAGTGTTACACAGACTATAACCTATTATCACCGCGCTACAAAGGCCTTCTCTGCCCCATTAGTCACTGCACCTCTGACTCGAACAATGGCTGCAGAAGATCCGTCTGGAGCTCTTTAGCAAATATTATGTGAATAATTGGAAATAACTGTCACCAGACATCCAAATATAAGCCTTCAGGATAACCTCAGGCCGGAGTTAGCACCCAGAGAACACTGTTCACCAGCAGTGTCGGGTTTAAGGACAACATATGAGCTTTGGGCTTCAAAAAGCTGCCAGATTTGGGTCGGTTATGTGCGGATTTAAGTAACTTCAGTCCAGTTAGCAGCCTTCAGCTAGTTTTGGGCCGATGTCAGCACACAGAGTCGAGCCAGAGAACTTCAGTCAAACATGGCAGAAGTCTGGTCATCTACCAGGTCGGCTTTAATCAATTAGCTGACTGATTTGGGTCAAATTTGTCTGTTTTTAGGTCCAGTTCGCAGCCTTCATGGTAGTTTTTCATCAGTTCGGCACCAGGAGTTGGACCAGAGTTCTTACAGCAAATCGTTTTTTTATCTGAGGTGTGCTTTGGCTCATGATCAGCTGTCAGATTTAGGAAGGTTATGTGTGGATTTCAGTCATTTATTGTTTAAAGTTAGCTCACGTTAGCAGCTTTGAAGCTAGTTTTGGATCCGTAATGGCACCCGGAGTTGAGCCAGAGCGCTTAAAATCTTTAAATATCCATAAATAAAATGATCTAATTGTTTGGCTCAAGTTCCAACACATTCTTACGTGTTAAAATGTAAGTTTAAATGTGAGCAGACTGTCTTTTAAGCTGTAAAATGTCCCAGTCAGTAGATTTCTTACAGAGGTTCTCATCATCTAAACACACACGACAGGTAACCTGATTGATCTGAAGACATTGATCACAGAACGCACCTCACAATAGAGTTCAAAAAAATAAAGTTTAATGTTTATGTGCTGTATAACAAATAAAATATATTAGTGTTTAAAAAAACAGGTGCATAACTAGGTGAAGCCTAATCTATCACTTTACAATAAACAGTGAGGAGAACAGTGATCAGTGAGACGGCAGGTCAGACATGCGCTATCCTCCGAAACATCGCACAACAGTCACGCTGAAACTAGGCCGGTGTTGGAGCCCCGACCGGCACCTCCCCGACGCCACCGGCTAGCTCAGCTTTAGCAAACTAGATTCTTTTTTTTTTTCTTCTTTTTTCTTTTTTACAACAGATCACAAATCCTCTCTAGTTTCCTCTGATGGAAAAATGTCTTTAAATACAAATACAGTGACTAAAAGTGAGACGACACACAAACATTTCCCAAGTCTTAGGTGAATTCCCACCCTGAAGTTCATGACAGACGTACAGTTACCGAGCACAGAACAGAACGATGGATCCATACAGAATGCAAATTGACTTATTACTTACATAAATATTGCATTGGTCTGTCGTTACGCTGAGTGAGACTAAACTATCTGCAGGGGAGTCGGGTCGTCTTATCATCGTGGAGCAAACAGACGTATTTACACATAAAAACACAGTGAACACTTATTCGTTATGTATTTTACCTCTAAACAGCAAAAACTTTGAAATATGCACTGATGGCCATCACAGGTGGATTAAACACTGTTAAGAGCTAAGGCTAATCAACATTATCATCATGTAAAGCATGTTTTTATATACCAGACACTTTCACACGGTTGTATTTTTTCCTCAATGACACTTAAGAAGTTGTCTTTTTTTGTTTTTGCTCTACACATAAACACTGTATTGACACCAAAAAATCTACAGCAAAGTTACACTTGACAAAGGAAAACCCTGGTTGAGAGATTAGGCTAGCACTATTTGTTATCTTGGTACTATTTACAGACCCCGGGCTGCTGCTGCTCCGTGACGAGCAGCAATAAACAGGAATTTTGCTTTTTTCGCCGCCGCTGTAGAGAAACCACACACCTGCGATCTTTAATATTTGATTCAGCCTTTAGTTGGAAGTTTTCATGCTGCGTGGATTTTACGACCTGTGGGGCCGCGCTGAGAGCTCGTTGGATCACTTCTAAATAAAAAATAAAACACAGGCTTGATTCCTGAAATACTCCCCGCTCGCAGATGCGTGGTTTCACTTCAACAGCAGTGTTTTGCTAAATTACAAAGTGAAATGAACCAATTAGCTCAGCCTCTGGCATGCCAGCCCAGCCATCCTGCCAAGACAAATGACAGAGGTACCCTGCTGTTATTCCACAACAGCTCCTATACATCCTCTGCTTATATTACCTCCCATAAATATACACAAGACAAGAGCGAGGACGGGAGGATTAATCCCGCCTCTCCTGTTTTCCCATTTGATGTGAACGACAAAAAAACTAACTGCGACAGGGGCTGAGTCCTAACTCCATCTCCCTACAGTACTTCTACACCTTCGGCTTGAGTTACAGTACAAATGCAGACACCTACGTTGGGTTTGGGAGAAAGACGGAGGCTCAGAGGACCTGCGGTGACAGAAACTGCTAAATCTTTGGCTTTTGCTGCTAAATTTTAAGATCAACAGGAGTTTAAGTTGCCTTGTTAAGATTTGAAAACTGATTTCCAATGTCCAATGTTCATTTTTATATATTTCTATGTAAAGTTTGACATAACTTTCTATCTAAAATGGCAACAAAAGGCATCAGTAAGCACTTTATGAATGCTTTAACACGCTTGTGTAGCTTTAAAGGGCCAGTGTGTCAGATTTTGGTGACAGATTATAACCAAATGACAGTCATGGAGTATAACTATGTACATTTACTCAAACACTTGACATTTGTAATCTTATATATCGGCATCAGATCTGATATTTGTCCAGGTCGATAACGCCAAATTCAAGTCAAGGCCAAGTATACAGTTAAAACATACACGTACATGAATGTACAATTTACTTTAACTTGTACATAAGTACATTTATTGCAAGAAAATTATAGCTGGTTTTCTTTTTAACCAATGTAACATTTTGTTTCTGGACCTTTTCTTGTTTTGGTGCTTAAACATTTGCCTAAATCCAACACACTGGATCTCTAACATTGTACCTGAATGGGTTCCAAGCTAAATGCTAACATTTAGCAAGTAGTTTTTGCCACAGTCAACATCTTAGCTAGCGTAGCAGTGTTGTTTTCTGGATATAATGGCTTCACAAGTTCTGAAGGAGAAACACTTGAAATGTTTTGAAATTTGAAATTTTAGGTTTCATGTTGGCAGCATCAGCAGCTTCAGTTTTAGCGTCCAAGTGACTAAAGGAAGTCTTAAAATATTGGCTGTATGGTGGTTATATAAAGTGGTCCAGCGAGGCTGAACCCACCACAGCCAACATTTCTGATTTTGCCTCGACTCTGAATCTACGCTTGAGTTAAGACTCAGCCCCGGCGTATCAGCCTTCAACCTGGCTGTCCAAAGAAAGCAACACAAAATACCACCCAGGCAGAGGTAAAGAGTATACAAATGTCTGCAACAGATCACTCTTAAATTACAAAGTACATCTAACGTGTACGATTAATCAACAGACAAAGACCTGTAGAGCACTGAAGGACTTCTCAACATGCTCTCTCGGTGCTTTGGCAAATACCTTTTAAACAAAAACAAAACAAAAAGACAAAATCAAAGAAAAATAAATGCTATTCATGAGGCAACATTGGTTGTTAAGGCTCTACTGTGGCTGTGCTTGCTTAGTATCTATAGACGGGTAGTAACTGCATACTGTCAAGTGTGAGTAGAATGAATTGAGGGTTGGTGTGAGGGGGAGGAGGTGTTTCAGGGCGAGGCGGGAGGCACTATGTGGAGTCTTCCGGCTCTGACTTGATGGTCTTCTTCTCTGTGTGGTTTGATGCGCGCTGCGACGTCCCGTTTTCTACAGACAAACATAAAACAGGGTATCATCAGCAAAGAGGTTTATAACGCCGCGTAGAAATCTAGAGTAATAACTATAGAAGATGTGAACGCTGTTTATGTTTTGATTCTATGTGCAACGTCCTGGTTTCTGGATGTGAACTGAAGGATAAGGGACTGTATCATCAGCATAAAGCTTTATAAAACTGCAATAAGTTCTCAGATTTTATGTGCAACATCCAGCGTTCTGCAGACGAAGACAAACATAAAGGACGGCATCGTCGGCAAAGAGGTTTATAATGCAGTAGAAAGTGACTCACGTACCTGTTGCTGGTGTTTTGGTCTCGTCTGTGTTGTTGCTGTTGTTGTTGTTGTTGTGGTTGTGATGGCGCTTCAGTTCATTGGCTAGCTGCTTGCCCAATGGGAGGTCGCCTTCCTGCATGTTCTGACTAACCACCCGCAAGTTGATTGGCCGTTCGTCTGGAGGACAGAAACACACAGAGACGCAAAATAAACACTCAGAACTTCATCACATGCCTCCGATTCAGCTCTTCCAACAGTACAGAATTCTTAAATTATACAAAATAATACTGAATTCAACGGTATTATCATCAGTCAGAATTAAACTGAAGTGAATCCACAGCACACATCAGCCCAGATGTTGTTCAAACACCAGCTTTGTTTCACATGTTCAGTATTCCCAGTGGAAACGCAGCCTGTGTTTGTGCGAGTTAAGCTGCTGTTGATCCCTTGTGTTTGCTTTTTCACTTCCTTTGAGAACAAGAACGTCAGAAGGAAAGAGAGAGACGGGAGGGAGAATCTACTGTAAGTGCACACAAGAGTCCCAGACTTATTATCTGAACAGTTAACTGTCTCACATGCAGCGCTCCACAGATATTTAATGTTATATTTTGTTAACTTCTGTGGTTTCTACTTTGCAGGATATTATTCATCAGTCCTGTTCAGTGCCGACCGGTGCAACCGGCTCAGGTGGAAAAGCTCCACCTCAGCGATACAGCACGCAGTTTATTTTCAGACGCGGTGCAAAAACAACGCGCTGTCTAATTTAATGTTATCTGAAAATAAACTGCGTACTGTATAACGGAAGCGGAGTGTTACAGTCTGTCTCCATACCGACCGTATGCCATGAGTCATCTCACCCGCCCCAACACAAAGTATATTCACCCGGCAGCTTTAACGGCAAACATGCAGATGTTTACAAGTAGTCTTAATATAGTGCACTCACATCTGCTGTTATTTATACAGAATTTAATGTGAAACAACATAAATAGGCTGGGATTAAAACGTGTTCTCCCGAAAAATAAACATTACAATAGATCAAAATAATAAATAAGCTCGACTGCGTCTTAATAACAAACGTTCTGATCAGTCAGGCATTAATTTTAATTTTACTAGCTTGTTAATTAATACAGTGTGTGGGCTGGAACTTACAAAAAGTCGTATTTTCCTTTTATAATAATTCACTACGTGTTTCCAATCAGGTAGACGTCTAATTTAAACATGCAGTAATTAAAATAAATTTTCTTTTCCATTAATCAATTAACTGTTGCAGCTGTGATCCGTTCCTGACCTCCATCTTTATCATTTTCAGCCATTTTCTCCAAAAAATACATTTATATTCAATCTCAGGCTGGTTTTGGAGATTTGTGGTGATACTGAGTCGGTTTTACTTCTTTAGTCGAGCTGTTCTTATAGCGAGGATATAAACAAGAGAGGACAAACAGAAGGAAACAAGAGTCACAGTATGGAGAGGACACGGCGGGATAAAGAGGAGAAGACGGTGTTACAGGAGAGAGGTGGAGAAGAAAAGAAATGACAAGTGACGGAGAGAAGAAAAAAGAAAAGGGACACGAAGAAGAAAATGAAGGAAAGCAGAGAAGAAGAGGGGGAGGAGAGAGAGAGGTAGACAGAGAGAGAGAGAGAGAGAGACGCCCCCCTCCAGGCAACTGGCTGGAGGTAAACAGGCGTGGGCGTGATAATTACAGGTGCATTGTGGGATTTGTGGGAACAGCGATATAATGAGCTGTCGGGAGTGGGTGAGGGAGGAAAGGGATGAAAATGAGATGAGGCCCTGAGGAGAAGTAAGATCCTGAATAATGATGTTTCTTTTCTTCTTCTCCGTCTTCTTCCTCGCTCTGTGTTTGAAGAGTCGAAAAAATGTTTAAAAAAAAAAAAAGTGACAGCTGCCACGACCGGCTGTGGAGAATCAGCACCTTCATCCGTTTGTGACATGAAGTAAATACTCTTCAAATTAACCTCCGACAAACATCGAGTCACATTAAGCTCCGATGCAGTTTGTCTCCTGTCGAGCTTAAAAGGCGACGACGGGCAGCGATTTGGCTGAAGGCTGAACCCACAGCTGGGTGTGATTCCTCTGGTTGGACTTCAGGGGCAGCAGAGAGCCGCTTACAGCTCGGCAAAACAGAATTCAGCCCAGACGAGCCAAACCGAGGTGAGATTTATGCTTCAGTGGAAACTTTAAAGACTCTTTTAGGCTTCCAGTGTCGCTGGGAAACATCAGATGTTGTTCCTCAGACGAGAGAAAACAGATCCGAGGACAGCAAAGTAGCTCCAGTGACTCGTCTTTGTAAATAATCGGTTTCAGTTCGTAAGAAAAGAGTCTATTGGCCGAATATTAAATGGATCACCCTCCCTTTCTGTCCCCCAGTAAACTGAATATCTTCGGGCTGAAGTCATTTATAGATCAAACAGCTACTCGATTCACACAGGAAATAATCGACAGATTGATCGACAGTGACAATAACTGTTAGTCGCAGCCCTGATAACAACTCAGGTAAAGCGATCTTTAAGATGTTTTAGGGGACGCACTGGGACAAAAACACGTTTTGTAAATGTTCTGAGCATAAAATACAACACGTCTTATTTCCCAAAGCTGATTCAAACTCCTCTCCGCCGGCTGCTCGGGCTCTACGTACCTTGGCTGTCTCTGCTGGCGTCGGCGGCCGCTCCGTTGGTGTTCTGGGCGTCGTTGAGGTACTTCAAGGCGGCGGGGGGGATCCTCCAGTCCAGAGCCTGGAGCCGCTCCTGGACTGCGGCGTCCTGCAGGATCTCCATCTGCCGGGCCAGCAGACGCTCCAGCTGCATCTGAGGACGCAATTTTAATACCTCAGATTGTTTCAGAGACAAATTTCTGTTTCACTTCCGCTGCTTCTGAGTGGACACAATCCTCACAGATGTAACAGCAAAGTGTCCGAGTGACACCCGTGGACGATCGCTTACATGCTGCCTGCGGAGGAATAATCCCTCTCCAGGCAGTCGGCGAGTGAAAACAGAGGAGGACTCAAACCCTCAGAGTCTGAGGAACGTCGGGAATAAAAGCAGCAGTGATATCAGCTTATTGTCAGTCTGCACATCACTGTCAGCTCACATTATGATGGGACGAGCTGCAGAGGAGCGTCTGCTACGAGCGGCAGCTTCAGACGGCCCGCGGTGTGAATGCAGCCATGAAATCTCTTCTTCTGCTGCTGAATGCGATTTCAGAGAAATCACATCAAACAGACGACAAGTGTAACTGCAGCCGCACGAACAGCTGATCAGCAAACAGCTCGTACACAGACGCACGAGAGCAGACATGTTCACACATGACGAAGTGAAGCAGCGCGCGTCACGTGAACATGTTTCCTGCGTAATTAGTTATCATAAAGCTCTCCTCCTACACTCCGGCTCTAATTAGGAACAAGCCACAGCAGCAGAGAGGACTGGAAACCAATAAAGGACATTACTGGGATCAGACTGGATCTTGCTGCCACAAACATCTGCTGACACGGGAGTCTGTCTCCAGATCTGCTGCTGGTAATCCTTCAAACACGACAGCTGAGGAACATTTTAACATCCCATAATATGTCACCATCTTGTTTATTTACATTAAAACAGGAAACAAAAGCAGTGAGATTTTGTTGACGTCGGACAAAAGGAGAAGCATTTTTTTGTAGTTAGCTGGATTTCCTTAAATAGGAGGAAATTTGAATGGACTTTGGTGGAAAGTTCGGCAAAGACAAATATGACAACAGTAGTTGGACACAGAAACCTGAAGCCATCTCTATCCACTGATGAAGCCGCTGAGATGAGTTTGAAAGCTCTGATAAGAGCAAGCAAGTGGCCCTTGAGCTTACTTACTTTAATGTGTCAAACAAAGTGTTATGCAAGAAATCCCTCTTATACACCACTGCCAAGTTAGTAGGATTTCTTTAAATCGAAACAAATTTGAATGGAGTTTGGTGAAAAATGAAAAGTGACTTTTCTTTGTTTGAAAGGGCCTCAAGTGGCCCTTGAGTTTACTTCTCAACTAAATAAAATGACTTGTGCGAAAACGCTTTTTTATCTACATGTAACAAAACAAGAAGGTAAACATTAGCAGTTAGCCGGATTTCTTAAAATCGTAAGAAATTTGAATGGAGTTTGGTGGAAACACAGTATTCTGAGGCTGAGGCTCCCAGTATTCTGATTGTTTTCCTGTTGTTGTAAAGACAAAAACAACACTGTCTGACTTCCTGTTTGTGGCTGAAGACGTAAACCTTAAAGGTCTCGTATTGTAAATGATTTGCTGTCCTTGGATTTATCTTCCAGTAACTCTAACATTTACAGGAATTAGAAACACTTCAGCTCCCTCATTTTGTTACGGCGCCCCCGACATCCCGTCCTGAAACACGCCTGTGGGTTTGGGATTTTGGGGGAGTGTAACAGAATCAAACAGCAACAGTTTCTCTCTCTACCTGCAGGTTGCGTCCGACGGTTTCTTCTCCTTTCGACTTGGCGCAGGCCAGCTGCTCCCTCAGCATCTCCTGCCTCATGTGGATCGCCTGCAGCGCCTCCTGGATGTCGAAGAAGTTCTCCTGAAGGATCACAGAGAGAAACGTTCAGCGTTCGTCTTATTGCTGCCTGTTGTGGTATTAAACCTTGAGAGGAATTACATGTTTTTCCCCCTCATGATACCTGATTAAAGGACAATTACACACAGATTATAACATGTTTTGTGACAGATGTGTTCTGATATTAGCTGGATTAAAAAATCCTTTAAGACTCATAAAGAAGAGACAAATTCAAACACGATGATCAGTTTTATTGTAATTATTTTGTATTTTGTGATGTTGATTATGTGTTAAACTTAAATATGTGTCTCTATTTTTATCTTCTTTAACTGTTTTTTGTTGCTTTAATGTATTAATTCATTAATATTTTGGTAACACTTACAATAAGAATCATTAATTAAAGGTAAATTTGAACTTTAGCTGATAGTTATTTCACTGTTAATAACATTAAAATGCTTTATAGAATATTTATGAAGCAATTGTAAAAGTTTAAAACTTTGCAGTAAATAATTTATTAATTATTGCTTTGTAAATTATTAAATTGTTTAATTAAAGATAAATTTACAATTTATTAATGATGCTTCATATAAAACAGAACCATATTTTTAACATTCTCCACTTGAATTTGTTTTATAAGTTTATATAAAGACTATTTTAGAATAGTGAGCACACAGACTGTTGTTAATCCAAGAACTGGATCATTTATTTCAGTCATATTTGTATTTCCTTTGATAAAACAACAACCGACAGAACAAACTGGACTTTCTGTGAGTTTGTTCTGTTTGGGGCTGACGGTGGATTCTGGCAGCAGCTCCGCCCTCCGGGAGCTCCGAGCAGTTTCCGTCAGCAGGTGTCGGTTCATCTGCGGCTCCTCGCCTTCGGTTAGAATCCCTGCAGAGTTCGCAGCCACCACATGTTTTCGATCATCGGTTTACAAACTGAGAGGAGCCATTCAAAGACGGAACTCGGAGCCAAGTGTGTCAGCGGAGGAACGCTGAGAGATCGCTTTGTACTCCGTTCAAGGCCGGTGCTGCTGCGTCCGATCTGTTTCTAAGCGCTGCACACTGAGCAGCGCCATCTGCCAAGCAAGTATCCTCTAATCTTAAGTTTTAAATACTGAACCAAAGAGTGAGATTCTTTGTTCAACATTAGTCATCAGAAGCAAACACATTTAAAGCCATGATTGTGGTGGATTTAAAGGAGACCTCAGGGGGAATGTAAAGACGTGTTTGTGGTGACAAACAGAGATGTCAGGAAATCTGCAGCCGTGTTTGTGGAGAGCAAAGCTGGCTGATTTTTAAGGAGAACTCAGGATGATTTCCAGCTGCGTTTGTGGTAAGAAAAACAAATATTGTTGACGGGAAGTCGGGAAATTTGCAGCCGTGTTTGTTGAGACTAAACTGAGCGTGTTAACGAGACCACAGGACATTTCCAGCTGCGTTTGTGGAGACCAAAACCGGCTTCTTTCAACATGACCTTGGAAAACCTCCAGCTGTAATCTGACTGCAGGGAAGTTTCTCTCACCTCTGTTTTAATCCTTTTAGGGGACGGCTCGTCTCTGTCTCCACAGCGAGACCTGCAGGGAAACATCAGCAAACACACTTTAGGACTTCATACATCGGAAGTATTCAAACCCAACAACACAGCTGGAGTCTTTGAGACAGGAAACATTGATGTTCTGAAGTATTAAATCAAACCGAGCTCTTACTTGCTGGTGCGGTAGGTGTACTTGTAGGTAACTTCTCTGGAAATCTGGCGGGCGAGTCCAAACAGCTCGTCTCGACGTGTCAGCAGAGCCATGTCCCTCATGCAGAGCTGAGCCGCCGCCTCGTTCACTGTCAGCTGCACATCACACACAGTGAGTCGGGTTAGTTTGGGAAAAACACAGAATCAAAACCTCAAACAGGACAAATTCTCCTGTCAAACGTGTGAAGCGAACCTCGTGCAGCGTCAGGTGTTTGCCGTCCCTCCTCTTGGAGTCGAAGCGTCCGTAGATGGCGCTGTATTTACGGATCTCCTCTTCCCTCCGCGGGTCGTCGTCGCTCATTTCAAAGATGTGTCCGATCATCTTTGCCATTTTCTTGTTGTTCTTCAGCTGCTCTTTGACCTCAGCGAGGTCGGCCTTAGGAAGTCCCGGTGCCATCCTGTCCACACACTCCAGGACGGACTGGACGGCTGCGGCGTCCAGAGCCTCCAACGCGTCCCTCGGCGAGGACGGGGAGCCGAGGTCTGACGGCGACAGGCTGTGCTCGCTGTCGTTGCTGTGGCCCGACCAGAACCGAGCCTCGCTGCTGCCCTGCAGAGGCGACCCGGCCGACACTTTGTCCCGTGCCACGTCCAGCTTCCCCGGATCGGAGCAGGCAGCGGCGACGCCTTTGGGCATCTTGACGCTGGCGGTGTTGGCTCGGTCCTGTCCGCTGAGCAGCGTGGGCGAGCCCTCGGGCAGCTTGTAGACGGGGATGCTGCAGACGGGCAGCGACGTGAGCGGCTGGTTGAAGATGGCTGGGTTGGTGACCCAGTCCCGCAGCGCCTTCTGCAGGCGGCGTACGTGCAGCGGCTTGCTGGCCATGCCGACGAGGGCCATTATTTCAAGGAACTCCTCCTCCCCGGCCTCGCAGAGCTGCTGCACGTCGTCGCCGCCCTGCTGGATGAAGGCCTCGTAGTAGTACAGCAGGTTGGCCCGCTGCAGGATCCGGTAGAGCTGCAGCTCACCCAGGGTTCTCGGCAACACCGCTGCCATACCTGAGGGAGGACGAACAACACATTAATGAAAGTGAGCTTCTTTTAACTTAAAGTTTCCACAAGGAGCTTTCATTTGTTGGCTTTATCTTTGTTTTGGTGCCAACAGAGCAGCTTCTCTGCTCTCAACTCATCCTCAGCACTATAAATCCCACTCAAAAAAATCAACAAATTGGACCTTTAAGGCTGAATATCTTGCCCAGTCCTTCAAAAAAGTCGGATGTAGAAATGTCAGATAAGTCATTTGCTGACTGAAATCCTCCCGCTGGGCACCAAATGGTGAGAAAACCAAGCTATGGACAAGTCAGGCAGACATTGATCCAAGGACATTTACTCCGAGGCGATTTGCCTTTTTCGTCGTTGTCACACGGCTCTTAACAAAAACCGTTTGCGATTTCGATTCTCTCTCTGAATCCTGAACAAAAGCAGCTCTTGACCTTGGAGACAGTTTGACAAAAGAAAAAAAAACATCACATTTGTAACTGAAGCAGCGACAGAGGCGCATAAAACATCGACCTTGATCCTCTTTATCGTACGTTCTGCACCAAAAACCCGGCTGTGCGCTGACACGGAGACACGTTTCTGTGAAACTGTAAAGACTTATATTTGGACTGTATATGACTCCTGGCAGGTGCAGGAGTGCAGTTTATCAGGCCTCAGCAGGTGCGTAGAAAGGTTCAATTTGGCGACTGGATGGTCGACGTTTCCATCGAGAATGCCACGAGTGCCTGACATTTTTAGAGTGATTAGCACAGGTGGGATTTCTGCTTTCAAACTGTTTTTAATCAACACTTTTACAGGTGTGAACGTGAACATGTTCATGTTTTCTCTCATGTTAACGAGGTAATTTCACAATATTTCTTGCAGGAGTGCACAAAGTAATAAAATGCTGAAAGTCTGGTGTTTTTATTTTGCTGTTGCTATTTTAGCTCAAGGCAGATTCCACATTTGCAGCACCCCGTGAATAAACCCTGTTCTGGATGCATCTTTGGCTGTTCGCTGCCCTCTCAGCTCGTCAGATTAGTATTTATCTTCGCTGTCATTCACTCTGCCCAAGTCTCCAAAAACCTTACAAAGCAGAGAAACACGCACATCCGTGCCAAATACGTGTCACTTGCCACCCTGAATTTTGAGAAACAGCGAGCGGAGGTTCTGAAAGAGGCTTGTTTTTGATTCCTCCTAAGTGCATGTGAGGCCCTGCGGAGGCCCAGCTAACAGAGGAGTGGCAGTCAGCAGGCCCGGGTTGCTGGGAGGACCACATGCCTCTCTCCACCCCTGCAGGATGTGTAGGTGGTGGGCTCGCCTCGCCCAGAATAGGCCCAGGGAGCCAGGCAGGCCTCGACGAAATGACAAAGACAAACGCTGCCTGAGAGGAGACGGCGACCATCGATACTTCAAGTTTAATCCCAACTAGAACCACAAATATTACTGCTACTGATGCTTCTAATAGAGATTTTGCTGTCGAGTAAAGTTCTCATCTGTCGTGTGTTCAAGTTCACCCTAAAAAATGTAAATTCAGTCATTATGTCCTCACCACCACGCTGACGGAAAGTCAAGTGAAGTTTCCACAAAACATTTCTGGAGCTTCACAGCAAAACAGCGTTGCAGCATTTCTCCTAAACAACTGAAGCAGCTGCAGGCTTGTTTTAAAAACAGAAAACAAACAAGGAAAATACTCCAAAACTTGATCAAAACTTTGCCGAATTACTTATTAGCACTTCCTGTTTTCAGTGTACTCACGGATGAATGAACAACTATGTCTGTGTTACTTTGATACTGAAGAAAACTCAAAAATATGCTTTTTCTAAGGCAAGTTCTGCATGTATAAGAGATTTTTTAAAACAACCAACAAAACATGAAATGGCTGTTTTGCTGTGAAGTTCCAGAAATGTTTTGTGAGCTACGAAACTTCACCTGACTTTCCATCAACAAAAGAGGAGAAGACAAGAACTCCATGAATCAGGTTTGGAAATCCTCAAATAGAGATGCTCCTTACATGTGCAGAACTTGCCTTAGAAAAATCATGTTTTAAAGTTTTCTTCAGTATCAAAGTAATCCAGTGATCGCTGTCTGTACATCCATGAGTTCACTGGAAACAGGAAGTGCTAATAAGTAATTCTGCAACATTTTAATGGAGGGTTAGGTTATTCACAATGAATTGCAAATAAATGTGTAGAATGAGTTTTAATTTGTGAGTGAGCTCATCCTGTAAATACTACAGCTGAAAACACTTGTTAGGATTTAAAAACAGCAGCTCCCATTAAGGTTTTAAAGCTGATCGTAACCTTTCTAGCTACTGTTTTCCATAAATATGTATATTTATATATGTGTGTGTAAATCATGTTGCACAGATTAAGATGTAGTTAATGAGGTAGTGATGAGAGGGTTGGATTTAATAAGTGTTTACTTCGTCCTACGGCTTTCCAAGCTTCTAACTCGTGTTACAGAGTTTCTTGTTGTCGAGGTTTTCTGTCCTCTTGTTATAATTTTGATATTCTTAACTTGTTTTTTGTCACACAGCTTGTTTTTATCTCCGGTCTTCGCCGTCTGAAATATATCCACAGCACACCGTTTGACTTTTTCGTCAAGCTGCTGACCTTTAACCCGCACAGCTGTTGGCTTGTGAAACTACAATAAGGAAATACGATTCTGGAAATTACAAGAAACAAATGAGCAACTGAATTAACACGTCGGAAAGAGAGTGAAGACGGCAGCTCAGTGATTTACAGTCTCTATTTTAGCTTTTATTCCAATCAATGATCATTTATTTTGTCTGAAAACATACAATTAAACTAGATCTGCAATGATTCATCGATTAGTTGGTAACGTTTGAGTCCAGAAGTCAAAATTCTAAATAATATTTTCTGGTTTCTTTCCTCTGTGACGATAATCTGAATATCTTTGTGTTGTGGACAAAACGAGACATTTGATGACGTCATCCTGGACCAAACAACTGGTCGATTAATCTTCTTAATCTTATCTTAATATAGCCTTCAAATGGAGAAATTTAGGGTGATTAGAGCAAGAAATGTGGCTCAAATCTGAGGTGCTAGGATTCATTAGCACGACCGGATCCAAATCAAAAAGAAGAAACTAGAGAAACGACTTTCCAGTGGCTCAACCTGCTGAATTTTCCATCTTTATCACCGCATTGTTGTCCCGCCTGCGTCAAGCGAAGCGTTCAAAATAACATGAGGGTGAAAGAAAGTAGTGACACAGCGGATTCACTGTGGGAACCTGATCTCATGTGAGGCAGGAAGCTCAGCGCGAGCATCGTGATGCAACAAGTACAAACAAGCGGAAAACATGACCACTCAAGTTCAGACTAAAGGTCAGCGACGAGCCGAGCACTCGTGGTGAAAGTTGGATTAAAGAAGAGATGTAGGGCTCCAAATCAGTTGAGTTATCTTCTGATTGGAGTTAAATGTACTTTAGGTTACATGTATCTGTATCCAACATGTAGCTGCAAGACAGATGCTGATATCATCTCAAGTTCCTCATGATGCCACGAAACACGTCTGCGAACCGGCCAATCAGAGGACGACACGGAGAGACAAAGACTGAACAAAATGGCGTCCAGGAGTTGAAGTAACTGAACACTCTGAGTCGTGTTGGAGAAGATATTTTGTTCTTTTACATCACTATTGTGCATCACGATCACAGTGTTGTCATGTCTCTTTTTCCAAATTTAAAAAAAGCAGCGAATGCTTGAAACAAACTCGCTGGTACAAAGTGTCGTCTCTCGGCTCGCAGCCTCTCCCGGACATCCAGAAGACAGTCTCAGTCTTCCAGGCCGCCAGTCCTCCGTGACATCACAGGCGTTGCACTCGTTCGTACATGTGAAAGGATATAAAAGAAGCTGACGTAGTCGTGCTGAACTGGCCAGTGTTAAAGAGGGCGTGGCTGCCGGTTTGTTAAAGGTTGTGGCTCCATGATGAGGAAGATTTTCCTGCCGTTCGTGGCGCAATCACAGATTTTATTAGAGCCGTTTCACACAGAATGGACCTGCGAGATCACCGCACCGTACGCAGGAGCATCGTCTCTGGTTCTGGTTCTGGATCATTTCTGTTCTGTTCCAGTATTTCTATATTTCTGGTTTTTAATCGACACTATTTCTCACAAGGCCCGAGATCTTTGTGGGTTAAAGGTCAGCAGCGTCATGAAAAAGTGGAAGAGACGACTTTTTAAAGGAGCGTTTGTTTAATAGTCTCGATGTGGAAACACCTCACAGGAGCTGCTGTTTCTGCTGCTGCAGGCATTTTAAAGGAACAGTTCAACCAAAAGTGAAATCTCAGTCTCGTGCTGATGGAAAGTCAGGTGAAGTTTCCACAGCACATTTCTGGAGCATCACAGCGAAACAGCGCCGCAGAATTCTCTTCAACAACTGAAGCAGATGGAGACTTGATTTAAAAACAACCAAAAGAAAAAAAAAAATCCATTAAAATGTTGCTGAATTACTTATTAACGCTTCCTGTCTGCAGTGTTCTCATGGATGTACAGACAACGATCACTGGATCACTGTGAGACTGAAGAGAACTTAAAAACATGATTTTTCCAAGGCAGGTTCTGCATGTACAGAATGTCTTTATTTAAGGTTTCTAAGCAGATTAATGGAGCCGATCGATGTTATCGAGTAAATAACATCTTTTAAAATCAATGTGTGATCTCAGGACTGTTTCTGGTCGTTTTAAAGCACGTCTCCATCTTCTGCAGTTGTTCAGGAGGAAGTTTTACTGTGAAGCTCCAGAAACGTTTTGTGGAAACTTCACCTGACTTTCCATCAGCACGAAACTGAAATGTCACCTTTGGGTGAACTTTGCTGCTTCTCTCTGACACGTGACAGTAAACTAAACATCTTTTTATGTTATTTTTTTATATTTCTGAGACTTTACAGACATGAAACACACAGAACTTGTGAGCTGCAGCCCTGGAGATGATAATTAAACAAGCAGACGCTGCTGCTTTGCTGACTGAAGCTGCTGGTTTCTTCACAATAAAGTGTAAATAAACGTGTAAACTGAGCGACTACATTTAGCCGCTGTATGTAACATGTAATCCCGCTGCAATAAAAGCACCACAGCGTGTTTCCACTAATAGACGCTGGATTCACTTAATTCACTGAGGAAACACTGCAGCCTCACAACAGCCGTCTGCACAAACACTCACAGCCTGCCATCTTACTCCACTTTTATCACAGCAGACGTGTGTGTGTGAGTGTGTGTGAGTGTGTGAGTGTGTGAGTGTGTGTGTGAGTGTGTGTGAGTGTGTGAGTGTGTGTGAGAGTGTGTGTGAGTGTGAATGGCAGCCTCTAATTGAAGTCCTGCTCCACAAAGCGAGTTTAGCGAGTTCGCCTTTTCACCTGGAGGAGCGAGGCGTGCGCTGGCACAATGGCGGCACACACACACACACACACAATCACATATAAGGATTACATACACACACACACACACACACACACACACAAACACACACAGAGGCGGATGTGTGTGTGTAGTTTTCCAGGTGAAGTGCCACGCAGCAGCAGCAGACCAGTGAAGAAGACTTTGACTTCACGGTGGTTCAGGAGGGGTGTGTGTGTGTGTGTGTGTGTGTGTGTGTGTGTGTGTGTGTGTGTGTGTCCTCAGAGCACATTAACATCACAATTAGCGCGATTATTGATTGCGTATTGATCAAAATAACATCATGGCACTTTCTTCCTGCAGTAATTCCTCAGACAGTGCGTTTACTAAGACACTGTCACATGTTGCAGCAGTTTAACTCCAATAATCTGTTTCAGTTTGTGACTGTTTGTTGTGTTTTCATCTCTAATATTCACGTGAAGTCTTTCAGTTTGTGCTTTGGGCTCTAAAGCGAGTTTACAATCACATTTTTACTGTTTTTTTGTGACACTTTAACTCCAAAAACTATCCTGAACACGAGTCTGTAACTGAGCTTCAGGGTGTTTTTATCTTTACGACAGTCACATGATGTCTCACCGTTTGTGTTCGGAGCTCAGTTGTGAGCACTTTTACATTTTTTGGCCTTTTAACTCCAATAATATGCTCATTATCTAAAGGTATGATGCATAAAAGAGGCTTTAATTGAGCTTCAGGGGAACTTCATCCCTCTAATAGTCACATAAAGTCTGTGTTTGCTGCTTTAAAGCAAGTTCACAGTGACAATCTCACATTTTTTGGCACTTTAACTCCCAAAAAATGCTCATTAACTACATTTTTCATACACAACAGCGACTTTATTTGTGCTTCAAGGTAACTTAATCTCTCTAATAGTAATATAAACTCTGTGTTTGGGGATCAGTAGCAAGTTAACAAGGAAGTTGTCACCTCTCATGACACTTAAAACGCCCAAAATACGTTTAAAATCTACATTTTTCATGCGCCCGCGTGTCTTTAGCCGTACTTAAAGGAATCTTCTTCTCAACATTCTGCATCTGGAGCCATCTTATTGTGACATTCTTATACTTTCTGGCCTTGCAACTCCAAAAATATGCGTATAATCAAATTCTGCATGCACACAAGTGTCTTTAACTGAGCTTCAAGGTGGTTTGACCTCCACAACAGTCACATACAGTCTGTGTTTGCTGCTTTGTAGCGAGTTCACAATGACAAGCTCACAATTTTTGGCACTTTAACTCCAAAAATATGCTCATAATCTAAAATATCAACACACAAAAGTGGCTTTAATTGTGTTTTATCTCCATAATATTCACATGAAGTCTTGCAGGCTGTGTTTGGAGCCACTTAAACTCCAGTAACATGCTGATAATCTGGACGCATCGTGCACATGAATGCTGTTATCTGACTTCCAGGTGTCAGGTACAGTCCGACAGTCTCTGTCTGGAGCCCAGCAGCAGCTTCATCATCATCAGTTATTTTTAACTCACAATATTTCATAGTATTTGTCTCCAACACACACAGGAGAAGTTACAGCCCTGGCTGTGATATACTTCTAATAATCTGACTCCAGGATCAGATGTTCAGCAGCACATGCAGGATTAGATCCGAGCCTACCTGGTGAGTTTCTGGCCCCCTTTGGTCCGCCCTGGTCCAGCTCGTCTTCTTCTCTGTCCCCTTTATTGTGGACTGTTTGTCAACACAGCGCCTGCTGGCTGCCTGTCTGTGCAGAAGGAGAGCCCGCAGAGAAGGAAGGAATCCCCCGGAGCCGCGCCGCGCGTAATACCAACACAAATGTACAAGTAGAAGAATAATGTCCAGAACCAGAACCAGAACCACAGAGCTGCCCTGCGTGTCGACACTCCTCTCCTCTTCCTCTCCTCTTCCTCTCCTGCTGGAAACTTTTTCTGTCTCCTGCCGCGGACAGAGAGAAGGCAGATATGAGAGAAACAGGCGCCGCTGACCTTCGTGCGTCTTCTTCCTCCGAGTGTGTGCGCGGGTCTGATGATGATGGTGAGTGTGCGTGTGTGTGTGCGTGAGTGAGTGTGTGTGAGTGTTTGAGTCCTCTCCCAGCGTCGCTCCACTCCCCTGCACTATTCATCACACCGTCAAACCGCACGCAGGCGCACACACGCACGTCCGGCCGGCGCCGCAAAAATAAAAGCACTGGTAATAATGAGCATCTCAGGCTGGATGGTGTAAATACACGTGAATATA
>OZ023178.1:2766838-2866838 GCA_963678695.2 Diplodus puntazzo
CATATTGTCGGATCAAAGAAAGCAGGCAGTTAGCTTAGCTTAGCACAAAATCTGATGTGACTCTGGGTGTTTATTCCTCCAGTTCTGGCTCTGCACCCGACTCTCTCCTCCAGCGCTCCCCTCACAGCATTAGGCAAATGTTGAACTACATATTGTGCATTTAAAGAAAGCAGCTGGTTAGCTTAGCTTAGCTTAAAGACTGGAAACAGAGGGAAACAGCTATACGTTGGCTGTGTCCGAGGCTCCTCTAACAACCCTGAGAGTCACATCAGATTCTGTTCTGATCCGGATCCGTTTAGCTTCAGACTCCAGGATGTGAATTCATGAGCTTTAGAGGATCCAGGACGGGAACTCTGGAAACACTGGATGAGTAATTTCCTCCTGTTTCGTAAGACAAGCTTACAGGATGTAGCTTGATATTTACTGTACAGACATAAGAGTGATATCAATCTTCAGTCTTAATGCTAAGCTAAGCTAACAGCTGATGGACAAATTCTCTGTAACAAAGCAAATTAAGTGTATAATCTTTAACTACTACTTTACGTTGAACTTTCACACTTCAATAACGATTTGTAGTAACATTTTCTTACTAAATGTATATTTTAAGTTAAATGCACATTATTTTTAAAGGTAAGTCTATGATGTTTATGATTTATAAGCCGTAATAGCTAAATTAGAGAAAATAAGATGTTTGGAACAGTACGTAGCTGCATGAATTACAAATAAGTTGAATTTGACTCAGCTTGGCATCATTTTCCTACAAATTAATTCACTGTCAACCTAAAAGTTGTTCACCTGGAAAACGCTTAACAAAAAAAGATTTTAACGAGGGTTTTTCCAAGGTCACAAATGAACTTTCATGCAAACATTTGTGATGTGTTTTCCAAACGCACACATGGAGCAGGTAGGCAGGTAGGATTCCTGTCCGCCCACCTTCAGCCTCTAAATCCACGTCTGGCTGCTCTGTGTGCGTGTGTGTGTGTGAGTGAGTGTGTGTGAGTGTGTGTTATTATGCAGATATGACCTTCTTACGTTCCCACAGATCAGCCTCCGAGCAGACGGGGATCAAATCAAACTCTGAAAGAAGCAGAGAGGAGAAGGAATATCAGCTCCGTATCTCTGTTCTGACCTCCCTCCCTCTCTTTCCCTCACCTACACACACACACACACACACACACAGACTCAATATCTAACAACAAGCACCAAACAAGAGCAAATTAAAACGAGAGCGCCGGCAGGAAATAGGATGTCCACCCACACTGTGAGGTAGGTCGACACCCAGGCTGCCTGTTCCCACAAGTCCCAGTTTTCCAAATTTTACACCAGTGCCCTCCGTCTCAGAGCTGCAGCGGCTTCCTTTCTGCACGCAGAGTTTATTTACATGATTGTTTTCACAGAAGACAAAAGTCAAGATCGTCACTCGAAGTTGCACTTTTGTCTCGCTTAAAGAAAAGAAAAGCTCATTAACATTTTCAAAAGCAAACTTATCGTCCTTACGACGGAGAGGAAATACCAGGATACAGTACGGCTCAGTTTGGAGGCTAAAGCCAAGAAATAGTCCAGCTCATGACCGCCAGGAAAACCACAAGTTGCTGCTTTCACAAGTAGATTTGTTCATTTAAAACAAAAGATATTTATGCTGCCAATATGTGAGTTTTACAGAAGCTGGTGGGCTGTTTTTATTACCTCTGGAGGGATCCGTGCTACGTATTTCCAGTTTTATGCTAAGCTAACGGTTAGTAGCTCTAGCTTGATATTTATTGCACAGATATGAGAGAATTATGGAGAAAATCTTGAATCATCCAAAAATGCGCATCACACAAGACCAGTAAGGGTGTCGCACTGGGGAAACAATGCACCAGCTCGTGAGATCTGATGGGGAAGCAGACTTAAACTTGCTGCAGTAACAAAAAACACAAAAACAGAAGGTTAAACGAGTCTGGACGAGCGAGGAGACACGTCGACACGGGTTTCTGTTCTTCAGTGGGAACTGGAGGTGATATTTTAAGTTTCTGTCAACAGCAGCATGCCAGCTAACGTTAGCCTCAGGGGTTAAATCATACTTGGCAACTTGAAACCTCAGAAAATATGGAAAAACTTTCAGTTCCAGCAACTTTGTCCCGATAAAAAAAACAATTTCATCCTTTTCTTTACTTGGAATATTATCTTGTGTGACATCATGTGTGTGATTGATATCACCGATCAAACAGGATCAATAAATTATTTGTTTCTCTTCATTCACAACCATGTTTTTATGAGATAAGGTCCCATGAGGTCCACGTGACGGGGCGTGACTCCGGCTCTCTACATGCTGTCGGGCCCAAGTTTAAAAATACCGAGCCTTGATAGATGGATTTAGTAACCAGAACCTCCCGCCGGGTCGTTGGATCAGCCAATCAGCATCCGCACTACCACTTTACCCATAACACCCTTCTCTGCCGCAGACGTGGAGGTGAATATATTCCTGCTCCGGTCTTGTTTTGAGTTCATTAGATTATTTTTAAATTTGTTTGACTCGTCCTTCAATTTAGTCCCAAAAAAAAACACAAAAAAAAAACCATTAAAACTGCCGAGAGCAAGAGTTACAAGGTTTCCACATGACAGCACCAATCTGCTTTCATGTCGTCCTGTCAATCATCGGCAGCGAGTAGGCGTCACTTTATGTGTGTGTGTGTGTGTGTGTGTGTGTGTGCTCCTCTCCAAACAGTGGATGTATCTCATTTGGCACCGAGCCGCTTCATATTTCACTTTTCAGGAGACGCCTGTTCGTTTAATTTCTGCGGCGGCTTGCCTCTCTCTCTTTCGCCTCTTCTTCTCTTTTTCTTTTTCCCTGCAACTTTTTCCCCCCCTCCCTCTTCCTCTTCCTCTCCTCCTCCTTCTTCTTCTTTTTCTTCTTCTTCTTCTTCTTCTTCTTCTTCTTCTCCCCCCCGGAGTAGAAACACATTTCAATGACACGCCCACGCCTGGGCCTGTCAGCCCCTCGCCCTGTCAGAGCGCCCACGCTGCTCTGCTCCCCTTCTCCCTCCCCTCTGTCTCCTCCCTCCCCTCCTCCTCTCCCCCTCTCCTCCCCTTCCCACCAACCCACATCCTCAACACTTTGCGCTCTAAAAAAGCAGCTCTTTTCATCCAAGTTCCTCTTTTGCGAGGAAAGAAGAAGAAGAAGAAAAAAAAAAAAGAAAGAGAGGAGGAACAACAGAGCGGCATGATTCAGTCTCCAGGCGGTGGTAGTGCTTGTCATGGAGTGTCCCTTTTCATTTGGAGGGAATATGGGTTACAGGATGACGGCGGTGCCAAGAAGAAGGAGATAAAACATTTGCAAAAGGGAAAAAAAAAGGAGTGTGCTGCCTCTTATTGTCGTCTCCACCCGTGTGTTTGGGTGGCAGACACGTTTTAGACGGGCGTGGATGTGACTTCACTCCAAATGTTGTGAAATCAGAAAATCTGGTCAGAAAAGTATTTGAAGCAGCCGAGCAGGTTTTGTTTCTATTAAAGCTTGGCAGGTTTTTTTTTTTTCTTTATTTCTTTATTTCTTTATTTTTACGATGCCGTTCAAGGCCACAGCTCGTGTGTGTTGGGAGAATGTGTGTGTTTGTGCAGGCTCCCTGGTTAGCAGAGTCTTACTTTGTGTCTGTTGAGAAAGTGTGGGATGGTATGAGCGGCTTATGTCTGACTGAACACGTGTGTGCCTGCGTGGGCGGGGAGTGTGTATAGGGGCGATGTGTGTGTGTGTGTGTGTGTGTGTGTGTGTGTGTGTGTGTCTTTGCACACAGATTACACTCGCGTGGGCGTTTTGGGCAAGGATGTGTGTGGGCGTAGCGAGCGTAGGCGGAGGTTATGTGACATACAGATAGAGACTGCAGTGTTCCTGCAGTGTGTTTATGTGTGTGAAACTTTACTGCAGAGTGTGGACGGCAGAAACAGCTATAGGGGCCCTGCTGCCTGCAAATGTGCCAGCGTGAAAATCTGCAGCCTTCACACTCATCTACTACCACCTTAAGACAAAATCCCCTCCGTGAAAGATCCAGTCTGAAAATGTGTCACGTCCAAACTGCTGAGAAGGACGCCTCACGTTAGCAGCGGTGGAGGAAGTTCTCAGATCTTTTACTGGATTGGAAGCAGAGACTATAAGGTCACCAGCAGAAAACTATACTGATGGAAAGTCAGGCGAAGTTTCCACTAAACCTTTCTGGAGTTTCACAGCAAAACAGCGTTCTGGAAGCTGCAGACTTGTTTTCAAACGTAAACAAATACTCAAAAACTCCACTAGAACTTAGCCGAATTAGCTGTTAGCACTTCCTGTTTGCAGTGTACTCGTGGATGTACGGACAAACTATCGCTGGATCACTGTGAGACTGAGAAAAACTTAAAAACGTGATGTTACAAAGGCAAGTTCTGCATGTTTTTAAGGATTTCTGAGGATTAATGGAGCCATTAACTCCGCCCCCTCCTGCTGATGGAAAGTCAGGTGAAGTCTCGTAGTTCACAAGAAATGCTCATCCAAATCTACGGAAGCCCTGAGGTTCAAAATGTATCTGAAAAGACCACGCCCCCAGGAAGAGCGCCTGGTTGTGAAGCCAACTTTTATAGATGCCAAGCCTTTCCCATAAGCTTACATGTGAAAGAAGCAGCCATGGCTAATACCTCGAGCTAGCGCCTGAAAGATAAATCTAGCTAGCACCGGACGTCAGTTTAACATCAGTCGGAAACATGTCGAATTTTAGTTCAGATGTCAACCTCCAACTTTATCACTTCTCTTCTTGCTTCATCTAACAAACTAAAACCATGAATCTTTCAGAGCAGAAACAGGAGAAGAAAGTTCTTTAAGCTCTCACAAACGTACAACCGCGTATTCAACGCTACGCGGCCGTGAGAAACACGAAACACAAAAACAAAGAACTGATGTAATTCATCACATCATGATGTAAGTGTGACTGCTGTTTGACACACTGGCAGTGACCTTTCACCTACAGCAGAGCCTTTAACCACAGAGCCGCGCTGCTTCACTGAGCTCACTACAGAGGAGGTGACTCATGTTCTACATGTGTCAGACTCAGATGGATCTTAAACCTCAGACGTGACATTCTACATATTTAGAGGAACTCTGGAATTACGAAAGGTGCAGATTTGCTTAAATTAAAATCTAATGATGGGCGTTAAATATCACACATTTCCACAAGAATCACATGCAAATCCAGAAACACTTAGTTAATTTTTAAAATCGGACACATAACGCTGAAGAAACTGTCCAAACTAAGACTGGAGGTTTGTAAACTGGTTGCAAAATGGCTCCAAAACCACCAAAATAAGGTCCGATATCCACACTAATAAGTTCTTTGGGTACTTTACAGTCTCTGTGATGAAACTGTTTCTCAGTGAAATTCACTTGTTTGCTGTAAACAGACAAACTTCAGCCGCAGTCACTGATTCATCTGAGTTTGTTTTGGGATCTCGGGGGGTTCTGGAGACTTGGATCACAGCAGACGAGCTGTTTGGAGACATTCGATGATTTTTTTGTGGTTGTTTTTCTGTTTTTAAATCACATCTCCAGCTACTTCAGTTGTTTAGCAGAATGCTGCAACTCTGTTTTACTGTGAAGCTCCAGAACTGTTCTGTGGAAACTTCACCCGACTTTCCATCAGCGTGGGGGAGGAGGGTGCACATTTCTGGGTGAGCTGCTCCTCTGAAGGTCTGATTTGTAAGAATTCACAACTTGTCAAGTACAGAAGCAAATCGTCAGTATTTGACGAGCTGGTGATGAGATAAAAATACATGTTGTTCCTTTGATATTTACAGAAATTACAATCGAACAATAACATTCAAAATGAAAATATAAAATCTTGGGTTTGTTTAACATTGACTTTCATGTTTACAGGGCTGGTCGTGTTACTGAAGTTAATAATATTCTTCACCTTTTATTATTTTAACTGTCCATATTTTGTTGCTGTCTTGTTGTGCATTCGTCTCTAAATACATTTTTGTTTTTTTAATAACACAAAGCTGCAAATATCCAGTAAATACAGTTGGTCTGATTGATTGAACTCGTTACATCTGATGTTCAAAAAACAAAATCTGCGCTGAAAAACTAAATTAAGATTTCACGGAAGATTCACATTATTTTGAAAACATTTATTAAGTTTGGTGCAAAAAGCACCTTTGCAGTAACGAATGACGTGCATTCTGTCAGGGTTTCACTTTTGATTTGCTCTAAATCATAAAAAGGTCACATCGAGAACAAATGTGGATCATTTGCGGCGTAATGAAAGCAGTGGGTTCAGAAAAAAAAGAGGCCAGGCGTCATTAGCGCGGTGGAGTTTTTACTGCTAAGTGTTGCATCTTTAGGGCTTCAGTGGGAAGCCCTGAGCCTCCTCGCTGACAGGCCGTGGGCTGACGTGGAGGGGATTTGCCCATTTTGGCCACGTACAGGCCTCAGCGACCCTCGCCGCCCACGGCATGCTCACCCTGAGAGTGCTGCTGACGTCTGACATGTCTGCTATCTCCAGGCGGAGGCAGACGCTCCCTCCGCCACGACCACACACTGCAAGTCAGAGAGAAACCAGCCGGCCTTCGATGTGGTGTGACGTGAAACACCTCGGCGCTGAGCTTATCTGCCGGGGTGATCAATCTGTTAAGTGTATTAATTTGTGGAGAAAAGGTCAGGACAGCGTATCAGATCGCCTGCGAATGAATATTAAATGGGGAAAAAAAATCCCTCGCAGGAGACGAAGGAGAAGAAAAAACGGGTAGAAATGATGAAACAATGCGAGCTACAAGGGTGTGAGCAAAGTTGAGGCAGGCTTTGAAGTGAAGCCACACATTTTGCATGATTATTGCTGTTAAGTTTTTGATCTTGAGCCAGCAGGCACGAAAAACAACAGCAGCTTGGGATTAGTCTCCCCCCCACTCACACGCCTACCTTGCCAGCATAAGTCCCTGACTCAATTAGAAAAAAACCTCTGCAACTTAGGGCTCCTCACGCACAAGTACCCACATCGCCCTGCCCACGTCCCTGCAGCACATCACAACCAGCATCGCTTTAATCGCACGGCACAATGAATGCACGGGGATTTGTCTTGGCGACATTAATGCAGAGACGTGCTGACAACTAATGTACACACTGATGCGACGCAGCCGAGACGACAGGGCCAAACACACAGAGGAAATAAAGATTTATCTGACTTTAATTAAACATCAGATTCATCCGAGGAGGCTTCACGGAAACTGACTGGAACGTCAGAAATGTGACAGTCGAGCGTCTTTGCGTGAATGAATCGTTTCTTTCTGCTGTCAGAAGAGTTTCAAAAAGGGTCAAATACTGAATCCCAACGCTCGTTAAATTACGTTTACGATATCGGAACGATTCTACAAAAACTCACGCTTTCTGGAATATCTGTGTGTGACGACGACGATACAGTTCAGTGTTCAGGAAAGATCTCAGCGAGGCCTTTAAAGAGATCTGCAGGTTTGAGACAAGAGGTGAACTCCTGCATCAAAGTCCAACCTACACATCCTCAGCTCACGCTCTGCCAGCTAAACTGCTTCCTGTACCGACGCTGAATGTTCGCATCGGACGCGAGCTTAACGTTTATTCTGAGCTTGGAAAATGTGCTTTTAGTTTTTGTGCATCAAACACGAAATTATCTACAAAACCTTCTCAAGACGATGAACTCTGAACACTTCACCTCAGGGTGCAAATGTTTCCACTGAGTGTTCTTTAAGATGTTTTATGTTCTGTATCTCGGCATCGTTGCAAAGGAGCGAAACCTCAATGATTTAAGAGGCTCAAACGAAGGTTTGAATGAAACCATGAGCTGCTGAATCATCCGAGATCGTCTCATGTTGAGCTGAAACAGTTTGGCCAGATTTGTTTGGAGGAAACGTGAGTGCTGCTCGGATTATGACCGCTGGTTCGTTCCATTTCCTGAGCTGCAACATTCTTGCGGTGCACAAATGTTGTTTTCAGTCCAAAACGACAGCGAACACTTTCAGACGTTCCGTCCTGGAGCTCAGTTGTTTACGCGATAAGTCAAAAGAGACTCGATGAAGAACGAACCCTCTGAAACATTTTATCCTGCGACTACGCCGACGATCTTTCAGGTGGATTGTCGGCGTAGTCGGCGAGATAGAATGATGGCAGATAACGTTTCTGCAAACCAACTGTACGTGTCACAGGCTGCGTATCAACATCTGTAAACACGATCCCGCCAGACATTTTAAAGCAGACTTCAGGACGTAATCCAGCCGAGTTCAATGCAAACAAATCCAGATCATTTTCATCAGGAGTCGAGTAATATCAGCCGTGTTTGTAGCGGCAGAGCGTTTGTCTGTCAGGAGACTTCAGGACATTTTCCAGTCGTGTGCTTGGAGACAGAAAGACGTCAAACATGATGTTTTTCTCGCCCTAACAAAGTATATGTTGTGTTTTAACCTAACCAGAGCGTAAGAACAGGTTTGTGACACCTGAAGAAACGTTTTTGCAGAAAGCGTAAGAACAGTGTTGTGACACGTTTTTGCAGAAACTTACTTTGACAACATTTATTCTGGGACTGGGTTGCGATTGCTGCGTTACGTAGACGTCAGATTATAGGTTGAGCAACGATTACAAAAAGCAAAGATCAGAAAAGTCCTATTCTGTCTCGTGCTTTAAATATTTATTTCCTAAACTGCAAATAAGTATTCTGAGTTTCCAAAATGTCACAACTAACCACCAGACCAGACAAATCTAGGAGGTTGTCAGCGGATGTTTGTTCAGTGATTCGACTTTGCTGTTTCCTCATTAAGTTGATAAAAAGGCTTTAAAATGTGTTCTGCTGCAAATTAACGGTTCAATCAATCTGAAAATGTTGTAAATGTGTTTTAAAGTCTGTCGAGAAACAATTAACTAAATGTGGACATTTGACCCAAACTGCCGTCTAGAAGCATCGAACACTTTGACTTTAATATAAGTTGAAATCAAACCGGCTCGTCTGTGTGTCTCACATCTACCTTCAGCCGGGTGACTTTGTGTTTCTCCTCTGAGCTGAAACTCTCCACAGATTTCTGCCGGTCACTGCTTCGTGTTCACGTCAGCGATCTATGAAGTGAAGCGGAGACGCTCGCTCGAGGTCTCTCCAGGTGAAACGGCTGCAGCTAAATGAGTAAAATGCAAATGCAAATGTGAAGGTCCTGTCATGTGGGCGATCGGTGGATCTAATCTGCTCTCTGCTCTGGACAGCAGCGTCGGCTGAACGAGACAAAGTAAATGCAGATGCGCTCGGCGTTGCTGCCTGTGATGTGGGTGATCCGGGCTGTAAGTGACCGCCAGCAAACGGCTAAATTACACATTTAAAAAGTCCTTTTTGTTGTTAAATTGTGATGTTTTTGAGCCACAAACTCATTTTACATAAAAGCCTCAAATAAACGTCACACACACAATTACATGAATTCACACGTCGTTCCTTCATGTGAGAATGAGTCCAGTTACAGCTCTGAGTACATGTGGCGTTTCTGTCTATTGGTTTTTATTGTACTTTAGTCTGTTGTACAGGTACAGGATATAATGTTAACCATTAATGTTTTATACAGACCAAAGATACGTCCATGGACGGAGTTTGTACCGGATGTGGCATCTCACGTTCATGTTACATGCGCAGCAGCTGAAGGGTTCAGTGGTGACGTGATCACAAACCAACAAGGCCAAAACTGGCTATTTTAGGGGGAAGTTGGAACATCTCCAGGTGTTTTTCATGGTGACCAAAGCTGGTTGTTCTTAACTGAAGGCAGATCTTTTCCAGCCAATTACTGGCGAGCTAATCCAGGAAGTCGGACCATCTCTGGACTTTTTAATGGCACCAAAAACAGTTATTTAACCTAAACCTAACCAGAGCATAAGAACAGCGCTGTGACCGTTTGAACTCATCTGTGGTTTTGCAGAAACGTCCTTCGTGTTACCGGCGTCCACTGTGGTAAAGGGCGATGACGAGGGTTTTTAAATCCTACGACCTTTAAATAACATTTACAACTTTTATCTTGAGTGAAGTAACGAGGTACTTCCTCCAGCACCAAACGTGTCTTCATACGTACATAAACCACTTTTACTGATGAATCTACAGCTGTCAAACTGTTCGATCAGGTAATTCACCTTCAGCTTGTAAATAACAGAAAGGACAGTCAAAGCTGGTGATGACAAATCTGCAAACAATCTGATGTTTAGCTGTCTGCTCATCTCACTCTGATAAAAGCCTCAGCTGGGCCTTTTCACTGCGCAGCCTTCACGGTGAACTGATGGTTTTCATTTACATCTGCTCTTTTTGTGCCGCTGCAGATTGTTTTTCATTTCACCTCGTTTGCTGTTTCGCTGACGGATCGTTTTTCATTTGAGGGAGCGAGAGAAATGAAGCAGCCTCCTTGATTTAATTCAAGGTGTAAATCTTTTTGTTACGGTGACACTCATAGTTTAATTTCATTCTCTGGTGTTTGCTCGGTGTAATTCGCTCCACGTGGATGACTGCCTATGACAGAAACTGTTCATGTTTAGGGTTTAGTGCCTCAAATTCAACCATTCTTAGAGTTTAACTCTTCTAAATTTAAATGTTTAAAGGCACAAACTTGTTTTCGTCCAATCAAACCTCCTCTGTTCCTCACCGTGGCATCTCATTGGTTGTGATCGATCCCTCCTCCAGCAGGATCACAATAATAAAACCTCTTCTCTCTCCTACACCGACGTTAAAAGTGTGGTCTGAAAGCTTTCAGATGCAAAGTGCAGCTCTCCAGCTGTGCTGGCCCCGGCCGGCCGCGGGGGCTGGAGGAGGGGCGGGGCGGGGCTGGACCGGGCCGGCCCGCTGGGCTGCTGGTCTACCGGCCGCCCACGGAGAGGCCTGGCTGGGTGGGCGTCATCTATGGAGCGATTGATCCCGGCCGGGACAAAAAGTCTCCCTGTTGTCCTGCTGGAGCAGCAGCAGCAGGAAAGAAGCTCAGAGTCGCTGCAGCTCACACTGCTGAAGTACTGCAGCAGGACTACGACTGCGTCAACACACTCAGAACTCATGTGTATAAATATCTGTGTGTGTGTGTGTTTGTGAAGGTGACTACAAACTTTCATTTTGTTGTGTGACCCAGTTCTGTGCAAGTTAAGATGAACCTCCTCGATCCTTCACGTGATCCTCTTGATGAGTGTCAGAGGCGGTCAGAGGTCAGAGGTCGTCCTCGGAGTCTGTGAGTGTGGAACAACTGTGTGATCAGTGGATAAATGTATCTACCAACATCAGTTCCCTCGAAGTTTCCATTAATAAGTGCCACTGTGTGAGGCCGCTGTGGAAAATGTGAAGCGAGCTGAGCGAGGCTGTGGAGGTAAACTGTGTGTCGAGCGTCGTAGTACGACTTTGGTATCACGCCAGTGCTTCAGCTTTGAAGTCCGGGCAGCCGTGCTGCTGCCGTGGGCTCGCTGTGGAGGTGTTCGCCTGGAGAAGGGGAAAGGTCGCAGCTACAGAGCACGCAGCTCGTACACTTTATAATACGCAGCACAGCTGAGCCGCGTCAGGCTGAGCTGCTTATCAGCCGCTGAGAAGGAGGACAAAAAAAAGTACCTGTAGGTTTTTTGTGGCGTAGGTTTGACGCTGAGTTTTCTGCATCGGGGGAGTTTTTGAAAGTTCTGGCGCCTGGAACCTGAAAAATAAACAATATCTACAGCAAAGACGCACGTTTTAAACTATGTGTTGTACGTCTTCTACATAAATATCTTCATGAAGGTTTATCTGACGACACTTTCTGATCCAGCTGAAGGGATCGAAACCACTGAAAATGAAAAGAAAGTTCAGCCAAACATGAACATTCGGACTCCGTGCTGATGGAAAGTCAAAGTTTCATAGTCCGCAAAACATTTCTGGAGCTTCACAGCAAAACAAAGTGATAAATCGCTTCTTAAGTAAAGAATCAGAAGACTTCGTAACTAACTCATTATGCTAACATGCTCACAATAACAAGGCTAGCATGCTGATGTTTAGCAGGTATCATGTTTACAATGTTCAACATCTATCTATCTATCCTAGTCTATCAGCTCCTCCATCAGACCAGCTGCTACAAAATGAATGATTTTTCCCACAAAACACTCAGAACGTCCTCTTGGAAAGCTGTTTTTTTGCTTCAGTATCGAGGTCGGCTGAGATGCCGACGAGGATCAGAAGCAGGAGTCACTGTTTCTACAAACTGATGGTAAAAACTTCCCACTGTGCGTCGATGATCAGCTGAAGGGAAACTTTCCTGCAGGATTTGAGAAATTATGCTTAAATATTGCAGAGTCGGTTTTCTTCCTCATGAAGTTTCTCACATTTTTACAGTTTATGACCCTTGAAATTGCAGTTTCTAATAATTAAACATGACGCATTAAAAAACGATTATTTTGCTTCTTTTACTGTCTGCTTACTCGCAATATGCAAAGTCTGACTGAGAAAGTTCAAATAGTTTTATTACATTAACTTGAAGTGATTAAGGTAACTTGACTTAAACTAACCGTCACTAACAACACTTCAGCTCAGAGAGACGTCTGCAAATATACTGTTTTTCTCAAAAAAAACAAAAAGGACAAATTTACAATTTTCTATTTTTTAAATCACTTTGCCCTTTATTATCATTTCTGTTGTTATTGTTGTTGTTCATATTGTTGTTGTTGCTGTTGTTACTATCCTTACAGTTTTTATTGTTGTTATTGATGTTGTTGTTTTTGTTGTTATTGTTATTATCAATGTTATTGTTGCTATTATTGTTAGAATTGTTGCCGTTATTTTTGTTATTGTTGTTATTGTTGTTTTTGCTTCAATTGTAATCGTTATTGTTGTTGTCACTATCATTAATGTTTTTATTATTGCGAGATATTTTTGTTATTGATATTGTTGTTGTTCATATTGTTGTTGTTGCTGTTGTCGTTGTTACTATCGTTACGGTTTTTATTTTTGTTATTGATATTGTTGTTTTTGTTGTTATGTTATTATCAGTGTTATTGTTGTTACTGTTGTTGCTATTAATAATATTACTTTTGTTACTGTTATTTTTGTTGTTATTGTTGTTCTTCCTCTTCTTATTGCTCTTGTTGTTGTTGTTGTTGTTGTTGTTGTTGTTGTTGTGAATTTGAACACTTGTTTTGTGTCTTACAAGGTGTACAAGTTCCTGACAAACGGCCCAAACTACAAACATTAGATGAAAGAAGTCATAAACATTAATAACTCTTCATATCTTCAGTGAATTGTTTCATCAATATCTAAATAAAGGCTTAAATAAAGAGTTTAGTGGTAAATAAAAGACAACACGTTGTGTATGAAACGTATAAATCAGCAGCTGTAGATAAAACGCAGCGTCCTCGCTGTCTGACTGCAGCGTCTGTCGGAGGCCGCAGATGTCGATGCATTTGGGAAAACGAGGTTCTGCTGTAATTAGTCCGGTTAGTGTCACTTCACTCTGTAGTGCTGGATCCACTGAGTTCTCATCTCCGGGTAATTATCATCGTAATCCATCATCAGCCGCATCATAGAGCCACACTAGAGCTGCAGCCGGTCGCTCTCATCGATTTTTAATGATTAATAATAGACGTCCGTGATGAGGCTGCGCTCTCTGATCCACATGAAGAGGTGAACGTACGGAACACGAGTACATTCAGCTGATGTTACTGACTTCTCTGTAATCCTCAGTCATAATATCTCAGCTTCTCTCTGAGCCTCTTTCTGATCAGTTGACAGTAATCGATATAAAATGAGACGCGGCGACTTTAATCTGTGCTGCAGAAAAATCACCAGCAGCCTGCAGCTAAGCAGCGGTAACCTCCCGTCCTGCTGAGACGCTTCTTCCTTTTCCCAAAATCACACTTGGCTGGTGAGACACTGAAACGCTCTGGCAAAATTTGGAAGGCAGCGTTCATTGTGGCCGGTGGATGGAAATGTTAATTTCCTCCCTTGATAATGACGCATGTCGTTTCCAAATGTGATTACACGAACAGAATGGTGCGTAACACGCTTGTAATGTGCTTAAGATGTTTTAAAATACATTACCATGCCTGCACACTGTGAAATGGGAGAGACCCTGAAGGAAACCTTCAAGGTTTCAGATTAAAACCACAGGGGGACCCGGAACGGTTCCCTGAGGAACCCCAGGATTACGGATTTATAGAGAAATAAAGGTAATTTGAGGCATTTGTGATATTTAAGAGAAAGGATGTCTACAGTTAGCTGGTACTGGATTCCCTGTTGCCAAACTCTTGGAATAAGTGTCTCTGTATATCGGCCATGTTCACTTCCAGCTGGTTAGCTTCTGTTAGCTTCTGTTAGCAACGCTCAAATCCATCAGGACATTCGAGAGAAATCCAGAAAACTCAATACATTTTGATCCAGTTTCGTTAAACATTTGTGTTTTCCATGACAGACTCTGCTGTCAGCGACCTCACAAGTGTTGACTTCTTGTGTTTGTGATCAATAGCTTAGAATTGATCAGGGAACCTGTGATTACCTCAGTAACGCGTCCTGACTTGCAGCAGGACTTCCTCTCCGACTGTGGTCACGGATATGATGCACTGCTTGAATCCAGCCGTACCAAACGTCTCCCTGCAGTGGAAAAAGTCTCATTAAACATAAAAAAAAGGCTTGTTCATTAAAAATTCAGCCGATGTGAAATAAATCATTGATCAGAGTGTGTTTTATGTGGACAGGTAACATTTGAGCGTCCTCTTTTTCCAGTGTAAGCAGAGGAGAGGCTGCGTGAACACAGCCAGCCGTGTGATGGCAGACCGACCATGACAGCTGTCGGCTCTGATATGTCGTAGTCTGCTGCACCGGCTTCACGCTGCAGCTCGCTCTACGCTGCACGCTCGTACTGTTAATGTTACTGTACGACCACGAGGAGCCGGGCGCCAAGAAACACAAGGCTCGGGCTGAAATCATATCACTATTATTTGTCCTGAAGTAAAAAAATCAGGTTTCTAGAGTTACCAAAAAGAAAAAACTGACAGAAAAACATCAAAAGCAGGTGTGAAGATGATATATTATTTAGCTAGTAGCAGATTCGGGGTCGTGTATTTCTGTTTGAATGCAGACAGTTTTGATCTTTACTGTTACCGAGATTTTAGGAGAATCCAAATTCCCCCAAACACAACCGTGAGAATTGAAACTCCTCGGGGTTACCGCCTCATGTCCCTGATCCTCAAACTGTCTCGGTTGAAATAAAAGCAAAGTTTATATCGACTGATGGATTTAGCAGCCTGGAGACATGAAAGTATTCAATGTTTCATGCAAAAAAGCACACAAAAAAAAATCAGAAAGATCAAGAAAATGTTTTACTCATCCGTGACCCCTCAGGTTTCATCTCTGAACCCACTGAATGAGTCTTGAGAATCTGAATCAGCCGTTAAAACAAACGACGCGTAACATCTGTGTAAGTGTGGAATAATCACGTCATTAACACGCGTCAGACAAAATACCGAAGCCTCGCCCACAGCTTTGTTTTTACTGTTTGGGGCTGTGTGTGTTTTACACGGTAGTGAAACTGGCGGCTTCACTGTTTGTCTGAAACAGAAACCTGCAGACTCTTTGCCCCCTCGAGGCGAACTGCAGGAGACCACCGAGCTAAATGACTAAACTGTGAAGTGTAAGTGAGCAGACAACAGAGCGGGTCGCGGGTTAAAGATGAGCCTAGCGCTGACACTGTTCCAGAAAGCCCCCCCAGACAAACCGGGCCGCAGCTCCTGCAGCGCTGCGATCGGGACCACCTGAGTCAAGTCTGAGTCAGACTAAAGACCACAGCGAGTCATGTTATTGGCAGGATGCTGCAGACTAAATATCAAATGGCTGCATGCCTCTTACTCTCTTTTTGGATTCAGACGTTTGTGCTTATTTTAAAAACACATACGCTGATTTTAAAGCACGACACTAAAAAACATCCTGCAAGAGCTGCAGGACACATTTCCAGCGATTGCCTTTTTTTTTATTTCCGTACAGTTTGTTTTTATAGTATCTTTAGGGGAATTATCACACAAGAAACTACCGGTGTTCAATGAAACTGATCCTGAATGCATCACTTTTAGGTTTTCATCAAGGTGGCGAGAGATCCAGAACGTCTTCTGATCAATTTAGTTTGTCAAAGGCTGTGGAAATAAAAAAAATGAACGTTTAAATGAACGCTGCTTTATCCAGATCTGCACCAAAACTGTGTCTTCCCTGATCCAACAATCCAGGGACTTTAATGTTTGACGTATGGGAGCTACGAACCAGTTCAGAGGACATTTTAAATCCTTAAAATGACCGATGTGTGAAGGACAAATGCTACTGAATCAAAACCAGAGCTTGTTGAAAAGGTTCATCGCTTTATAGCAAACCGTGGCGTTGAAGAGGTTTATAGAAAGATTGGTGGCTTGACCATCTTGCCGCACAACATCAGAAAGTCCCCGATCCCTCAGACCCGAGGAGCCGTCATCACCTTGACTCAACAGATCTCGCCAAGTCGCCTCCTCAGGGCGTCTGGCTCGCCTCGAACATCACAGCACAGCCAAGAAAAGGAAGCTAAAAATAGCTTCAGGTTGTATCTGGGCAGCGGTCGGCCGAGAGCGGCTGATTAGCATAGCATCCATGCTTCTCCTATATGGATGGTAATTGGGTACGGCTGACGAGTGAGGGCGATCACACCGTTACTGAATCTTCCTCACGTGAAGGTGAAGCGGAGGACATCGCTTTTTTGTGGATTATCTCGAAGGGGAAAAAAACCAGGATGCTAAGAAGCCGAAGTAACCCTGCAAAGTCTTTTCATTTCACGTGCAAAGAAATGATTCTGCCTCTAAACACGAAGTGCAAACAGTGATTTCGAAGCCTGTCGTAGTTTTTATAAAGAAAGAAGGGAATTCTGACAGCTCTCCTTCTAATGAGACGAGGAACAGACTGTCCAGTGGAAGAAAAGTCGAAAGAATCAGCCAAATAATCAACTGTACTGTCTGCACGTCCTGCCAGAGTGCCCACAAGCAAGACACTGAAATGATTAACATGTCCAACCTTCATCGCTCCAGTAATTGGAAGCATCTGTGAGGTCAGCGCTGCAGTAATTCCCTGCAATTTTCAGAGACGTGTCAGAGAATAAAAGCCCGTCTCGCCTCGACCCCTCGGTGCAGTTTAAATTGAAATGTGTAGCATTGTTCTGCGGCTCCGCGGTCATGACACCTCCTGAAAACACATCTATTATACCGTTCATTATTAAGGACCACGCAAGGCAAAACAACAACAGCACCAACAGCAGAGGGGCTGCTGAAATTTCTCCACGGATATCAGACAGGCTGAGTGTGCCAAGACGGTTTTGATTTTATTATTTTATTTATTTATTTCTTCTTCTTTTTTCTTTTTTTTTACGACAGCACATAGTCTAGTTTTTGAGGAAGCCTATTACTGTCCTCCCACACACACCCATCAGTAGCAGGCGCACCACGACCTCAATAACCCTCCACACACACACACACACACACAGAGGCTGCTTCAGTCCATTTCAGCCTCCATGAAGACGTGGAGACACTCGGAGCACTACTGCCACCAAGTGGCTCCTGTAACACACAACAACTGACTGCAAGCATCAGCTCTGTGCTACTGTAAGTGAAATGTTCAGTGTACGTCAGCATTCACATGTTGTGTTACTTCATATCTCCACTGAAACTCTTTTTAATCACAACTATTGTGTGTTTTACTCCACTACAGATGTATTTACTCCATAGAAAGTGTGTTGTTAACAGTGATGGAGTTATTCAGAGCCTTTACTGAAGCCAACGAGGCAATAAAACGGAGTTAAAATACTCTATTACATGTCACAGGTATAAATATTACCAGAAAAATCAACTTCATGTGGCAAAATCTACATATTTATTTACACTGCAGCTTGAAAATGTCCTTGATTTGAGAAGAAAATCATAATAATCAATTAAAGTAATATTGATCTGATTAGAAATACAGTCCAGATGATTATTAATGTGGTAAAAGACCATTTTCAGCAACCATCAGCAACACACTGTGTTAGCTAATACAGGCTATCAGGTTTAAACGTGTGTTGATCATTAGAGAAACCCTGAAAACAGCTGTGCTGATTAAAGAAGCAATGACTTTGTTCTTCGGGGAATTTGTGGGTTTAGTTAGTGTCTCAAAACGGCCAGAAATCTCTTTTTTTTGTTCAGTCTATTCTTCTTCTGGGAGATTAAAGTTATTCCATTCCATTTATTTGCCAAGAAATTAAAGATCTCATCTTCAAAGAACGGCGAGGAATGACTCCAAACAAGAGGACGAGAACATCAGAGTCTGTAGATTAACAAAGACTCGGCTCACAGTTGGTCGACTGGTAATCAAACGGTACAAACTAAACTCTAATCTCAGGGGAGGACTGATGGATGCCGGCCTGCTACGTAGCGTAGCCAAGAAATAGCTCCATCAGAGACCGGACATTATTACACTGGACGACTGGAAACGTGTTGTGGACAGACGAATCTTAAATTCGAGGTGATTGGACAACAACATCACCAGACTCCTTTAACAAATCAGATCATTTTAAGTGTTGTTGAAACTCGACAGACGTTATGAAACGGCTCCGACGTCAACTCACCTATAAAAAGTGTCAGTTTGCAGCAATTAAAATAAACTAGTTCAACTGATTTAACCGTTCACACACATCTATTAAAATAAAATAATGTTTTATTTACAGTTAGCGTGTCAAATTTTACAAACTGGCTGCTTCTTTGGCACCAGACTCCCTTTAAAAAACAGTCAATTTTGTCAATTGTTGAGTTGGAAGAAACTTTATGAAACAACGTCGCTGACAAATTCTACATTATTTGCACCTTCTTGTAAATTCAGCAAACACAATACATGAAGATATTTCTGTCTTTGGGTAAAAAACATCATGTTTGTCTCGTCCAGGTAGGTGAAATACTCCTTTAATCCTAAACTAATGTCTCAAATTAAAAAGGACAATGCACAGTCATTAATCTCAATGTGGGACATTAATTGTTAAATACACATTTAATAACATTTTCACCACTAAGATTAAGATACAGTGACACTGTGTTAAAGGGACTTCATGACTCCGTAACAGAAAAAGAAAAACAGGCAGAAAACTCGACATATTTCATTTTCTTTACACTTTTTCAAATCACCCTTTAATAATTCAATTTGCTATAAACATTTCTTCTGTTTCTGAGGGTTTCTCCACCCAGACAACACAGAAAACAGCGAATACTGGGAATTGTTTGGCATGAAAACAAAGACAGTAAATATAGTGTGTTGGTTATTGGCAGCTCGAGTACAAAAATATTGGAAGCGGGCTTTAAAAAAAGACCCTCAAGTGCGCTGCGGTGGAGACGACAGACTTCTCTGTAGGAGTGTGGGACAGTAAAGGGATCCTTTGCTTGACATCTCAAGAATATTGATTAACAGTATGTTTAAAGAGGCACTTCTTCTTCATCACCAGTCTTCAGTTAATTACATGAAAGTGCACAAAAAAGTTGGATTATCGTTTTTTTAAGGAAGCAATGAAATCTGAAACAAACGTCGAGACGTCTTAACTCGTTAGCAGATGATGCTCGAGATCAGTTAATTAAAGGTTTTGTCAAATACTGTCGTCCATGTTTTATAACATTAATCACAGAGCTAAAGAAGCTCAGTGATTAAACACCTCACTGGCAGCCTCGGATCTCTTCAAGCTGATCCTCGAATCCACTTCTAAGCTTTCAACCGCATCAAACATTTATCACATTATGACATGTCAGTTTTAAAGACGTCGGATCGCAGGTTTCTGCAGGTTTACCGAGCGAATCTTCAGACTCTTTGAGACCTTTATGCTCCACAAAATGCTATTTAAAACCCTTATTACCCAGAAGCACAAGCAATAATCTCCAACGATATAAATATTGAAATAAATAAAACCAGGAGCATGATGGAGAGGCTTTGTGTGGCAGTGAATGGAGAACCCTGATCCCTTAGACTTGTGCCATGAATCACACTCACAAAGTCTGTCAATTTAAAAGATACATTTGCAAGTCAAGAAAGTCGTAGTTTACCATGAATGTAATGAAATATAAGACTGTTAGAGAACGCCTGAGTGAAACCTCAGATAACATATCAATATGACCAGACTTGCTTTGATTTTCACCTTTTTTAATACTCCTTCTGCGGCCATTATGTGATATTTTGTATTTTACTTTCTTTACATGAAACTGAGAACCTTCTTGAGTTGCGCAATCATCGTTTAAATTTAACATCATAATTGTGTCGGGATCATTTGAGATTCGCTTTGTTTCTCGTCTGCTGAACAATTTGGAGATGAAGTAACCAATTAAAGGTTTTGCTAAAACCGACAGTTTTCCATATGAGCTTCTGAACTGCTGAATCTACAGTAGTGACAAACATGACCAGCGATATAAACAGACAAGATGGAAATTTAAGGCCTTTATAAATGAAATCTCAGACTTTTTGCGAGACGTTTCCAGACGTTACCTTCAACACGACAGTTTGAGTCGCTTCTTTTCCCAGTTTGTGTTTGTTTTTTTAAATTAAGTAGTAAATTTCTCAGCAAATACACCAAATTCAAATCCTTGTCAACCGTGTCTGAGACCATTTCAGGTTGACCTTTTTCTTTAGTAGCCATTAAGTGCGTTTACATTCTGTAGTCCACTGAAACACGTATTAATTCAGCATTATTGCTTTTAATTCAATCTCTGCAATTTAATTCCATCTATTGATATCAGTCTCACTTAACAGCTCACTTTCTTTACAGCATATCAGAGCTGGTTGAAGCTAATGCTAATGCTAACTCAACATTTCCTTTAAAAAACAATTAAACCCTTCACCCTGTTGTAAGCTGGTCCCTTTTGTCAAAGTGGAAATAAAAAACAATCAGAAACATTATTATTTGCTTCAGCTACTTCCTAATAATGTAACCACTTCAAAACAGTTCCACTGAAATGAAAATCCCCATTTGGTCAAATTTCATCTTTACAGTAAATTAAGTTAATAACTTATCAAGAGGCACATTTTTCTTTGTACATTTGAAGGATTTCCCTTCACGCTTCACCAGTAAAAGGCCTTAAATATAGTGCACAGCGCTCCGAGGTGAGTTATGATTCAACGCCACCTCCAGCTTCATCCAAACCTGCAAATACAATCCATTAAAACAAGTCTTGAGTCTCACAACCGGTTTAAAAATGAGAGAATTTCCTACTTGTTCCCAGAATTCTGGGAGATTTCCGGGACATCACCGCCTTGTTAATTTTCCTTGGAAGTTTGCTACAGAAGGCGGCCATTTCTCAGAATTTAAGACTGACAACCCGACTTGTTAAGACGGATGTTTTTGCAGAAATAAAATGTGCAAATTAAAACGTTTCTGGGTGAACAGTCAGTCTGCGTTGTCTGCTGTGAATGCTGGGTTTTCATGAGGTCCTCCGCTGTCTGCGGGTGGGTGTGTTTGGTCCTCGCTACAGTCTGTGGTGTTCGGCTGTGTGGGTGTTTGTGACGTGACGCCGTCATCATCATCGCTCGCTCTTCTGTGTGACGTCGCCACCGCCTCGTACTGGGCCGACGCCTGCTCGTTAGTCACCTGGCAACAAGAGCAACAAACAATGACAATCCCACATTTCCAAGAACCAGGAACATTTTATTTATTTCTAAGTCTAATTATCCTCAAAGACAAGACAAGAAAACACAAAGCTAGCTGAGAAAACTTGCTTGACTTGCTTCTAGCTAACCAGAACTTACTGCTAACATGTTAGCTTCTACTAGCTAACAGATCTGAGGTGCTAACTGGCTGCACAAACAAACTCTGACTTATCTGATCTGTCTTATTCTCTCACTGAGAAGCTGAAGCATCCAAAATGGCCGCCAGAGGGTGGGTGGGGTCGGGGGTGGGGTGTTACATCAGCGGGGGAGTAACTCAGGCATGCATGAACCTCGCAAGACGTCATGAAACGGCGTGGGAGGGAGGAACGCAACACAAAAACACACATGCATGCATGAACACGCCCCCACACCTCCACAGACACGCAGGTATAGATGAGTCACCGCATGCACGCAGAGGAAACCCTGGACACCCCCCACGCACACACACACGGTAGTTTTCCATCAACCTTTGCACACACAAACATCTCACCTTTCTTGAGTGTGTGTGTGTGAGTGTGTGTGTGTGTGTGTGTGTGGGCAGCCGGTGACAGGAGGAAGTGTCAGAGAGTTCAGGTTAGTGAGAGTTAATGAAACATTTACATGAAACTAACACACAACATATGGAAAAGAGCATTATTATTATTGTTGTTAATAATAATAATAATAATAAAAACAATTATATATGACACCAACCGTTGCTACGGTAACACGAGCAGTTACTACATGCATGAATATGAACTTAAAGTACACAGTTGATTATATTTCATAAGAAGTTGTGGACAAAAGAGTATTTTTACAGTCTGGTATTCGTACTTTTACTCAAGTAACTGATGTAAAAACTTTTGTTCATCACTATTTATTCTACTCTTACTAATCTTTGTTAATTATGGACCTGCAGGTTCTTAAAGGGGTTGTAAAAAGTAACACTACTTGTTAAGTTAAGACATCTGGGTGAAAACACGACATGCTAACTGTCTTGAACGTGTCAGTTCCTTCACCTGCAGCGGCTGATCCTCCGGAGGCGATCCGCCGCCCTTCGCCATGTTCATCTTCTCCCTGATCTGGAAGATGGCGAAGGCGATGGTGACCCAGGGGGCGCCGGTGAGCACCCAGGCCGGCCTGGTCACGTCCTCCTGCTCCTCCTGGTGCTTGGTCTTCTTGGCAGGCACTGCTATAGTCTTGCGAGCCGTGGCGGGGCTGCTGACGCCGTTCTGGCTCTGCACCAGGTCGATGGTGGCGATGGGAACCGGGCTGGACGGGACGGGGATGTTCTCAGCCAGCATTTTGTCCTCTGAGGAAGGAGGAGGCGGGAGGAGAGATTTAGATTTAAAGGCAGGTTTACAGAAGTCCAGTTTCTCAAAACTGTCCGGAGTGAAACAAAACAAACAAATCAATCACCTGAGCCGTTTATACACCAGCCTCCAGAGGACTGACGCTTCATGAAGTCACTGAGACTTTAAATCCAGTAATATGTCGTTTATATCAGTTTTTAAAACCCTAAACCCGGAAGTGATGCACGTGTATGCTGTTTTATACATTTTAGTCTTTGTATAGGATGTTTTTATGAGCACAAAGTTAGTGTAAACAAAGAAATAAAGAGCTATAATGAGTTTTTGCCCCCGTTTCTCTCAGGCAGGAGGATTCTGAGGTCATAAAATGCCCTAATGTTATGCCAAACTGTGTGTTTGTACAGAGGAAGTGTTCCCACCTTTCTCCTCAGGCTCTCCACTGCAGTACTGGATGAGGGAGAAGATGAGGAGGATGACGAGGGAGGCCATGCCGATCCCTCTGAACGTCTCTGCAGCACCTGCGAGACCAACAGACGGAAAACTGGAATCACATCCTGAAGTCTAAACGTCTCAGCCACAGCTGCAATAATCAGCTCTTCCGTACCAAAGTAGTTGACGAACACTCCTCCCACCATGGCTCCACAGCCGCGGCCCAGCCCGAGGTGGAGGCCCTGCAGGATGCCCTGCGCCGACGTCCTCAGCGCCGGAGGGACCGCCGCGCTCAGGAAGGAGATACAGGCGGCCCAGACTGAGGCGTGGGTCACACCTGGAGGACGACAAGGACGGACACGGGCCGTGTTTTATAGTATTTATATACACTCATCATTATCTATTAATTCTCATACATTTGCATGTGTACTGCTTGTTTAATCTTATATTATCTTAAGATTATATTAAGAGAAACGGCCGACCTCCATCAGTGTATTGTTATTTTGTCGGCTGCTTTTTGGACGACTTCACGTCTTCGACTAACAGCTGAGAGTCGTTTTGTGTTCGCAGCGTTTTGGCTCCAGCTTCAGTGGTAAAACTCACACTTTATCTAACAGGGTGACTGAAACTGAGATCACAACAAACCACTAAGTGAAAAATGATCCAACAATGGGAACGTTGATAATTCAGCCGGAGCTCGGCTCCTTAATAACACACGGCTTCTCTTCATACAGACCCGACAGATTGAGCTTCTGCTGCGTTCCCAACTGTCTTTTCTTTTATAACTATATTATCATTTTATATCAGTAAGTAAATCATGATTTTATGTTACTGTGATCTTTGCATTCTCTGTACTTTACGTCTACTTGTTAATCATTTAACTAAACGTGTATTAAAGTCAAACTTTCTACCGAAGTACACTATAATTTTACTGTTTTTTGTGTTAAATTATTACTTTGGTAAAAGTGAAAATCACCCTGAAGAAGAGTTCTGGAGTTAAAGTCTTACAGTATGTGATATTAAATGTATTTAAATTGATTAAAAGTACAAATAAATTCAATAAATGTGTATTTAAAGGTTCTGATTGGCTCCGATTCAACATTTAATCTGCAAAGTAACTAGTAACTGTAGTTATATTAATGTAAATGAGTAAAAAGTACAATATTTCCCTTTTAAAATGAAGTGAAGTGGGAGTAACTGTACAAAAACCTCCAAATTGTACTTATATATTTAATATAGTAAATATACTTAGTTACATTATAGCATTTTGAGGGATAATTAACAAGAAACTGCAGCGGTGAAATTCCAAAATATTCTAATGTTAAAGGTCCCATATTATGAAAAACTGACTTTTTCTGGGATTTGGGGTGTTATTGTGGGTCTATGGTGCTGCCACACGCCGAGAAACTTTGAAAAAAGACTATCCATGCTTTTTTGAGTGAGATACAGGTTTCTAAAGGGGTCTTGCCTGCAGTTTCCAGATACACGAGTCAAATTTGCTGCGGCTGTCGACGTCGACGGCCGCACATTTGCATATGGCTACCCCACTGCCCCTCCCTTCACCGCACGGTGTCTCCACCCACCAGGTACAGCTCCGGTCTCGGAGATCCGCCATGACGCTACTGAAATCACCATGGCCAAACTCAAGGAAAAGTGCTCTGTTGTTGGCTGCAAGGACCAGCACAACACACTCCATCGTCTCACACTGTGAGACTCACAGCTGCAGAGGACAAAAGAGCGGCATGGATTGAATTTATTTTTATGATTTATTTTTGAAGTTGGCAAAAAACTGTTGGTGTGTGCGAGCCACTTTGACACTGACTGTTTCACCAACTTGGGCCAGTACAACGCAGGAGTCGTCGGCAGACTTTTACTCAAAGGAATACATGCAGACCAAGGACATGTAAGTACACAAATAATGTGCTGTGTGTTTCTGTAGATTAGGCTGAACTCATGCCTGATGTACTGTGTGTTTTGCCATTGAGAACAAGCTAAGGTTAGCGGCTAACCGCTAACGTTAGCTTCCCTGACCACACAAGTTAACGCTAGTGCTAAAGCAGAATCATTGTGTGTAGTACGTTTCTGATCCTGCACACTATGTAATGCGTGTCCCAGGGAAATGTCTGCATGTACAAGTATTTAGCTGTGTTTATTTAGCAATTTTACACGAACTAACCAAGCAGTGTCACATAGTACCAGCTAACGCTAACCGTGAGCTTTCAAGCTAATGCTAACCGCGAGCCCCTAGTTCGCATCAACACGGTCTCCACATGCAAACCCAGAGGCGCGGTCAGTCAAGCAGTACATACACACCCTCCACCGGGTCTAAGCTTTCAGGATTTTGTGAAATAATGCATTTGAAAATGTTTTCTAAGCTGGAATATGTTGGCATAGGCCGGGGCAATACGAGTGTACTGTTGACTGCTACATAGAGTTTAGATTCTCTGCCCGAGCCGGGTCGGGCTGGGCCCTTGACCAAGCATTTGTGCTTTTTTGTTTTAAATAACTCAGCATAATGAGTATATTTCCAGCTAGGAAACACGCATCTCTCTCCTCCCTCCATTTTTGTGTTGCTGCGTGGTGTACACGTGAGTTATCCTCATGGCTAAAACGTGACTTGAGACGTACGTGACAAGAAGAAAGCAAAAATATATATTTTTACGAATGAAAATGACAATAATTGTAACGCACAGTGACTTAAATAAATAACTTTAATGTGATTACTGGTTTGGAAATATTAACGCTAGATTACTCGTTACTGAAATAAAGTGGTCGGATTAGAGTAATGTAAGGCGTTGCAGCCTTTAGTGCTTGAATTATACTGTAACAGTGCTGTCATGTGTTATCCTATCCATATCTGGGAATGCTGTGCAGGTAAATTAAACTGTGATTACTTGTTGAGAACATTTGCCCATTTCTTGCAATTGTTTTCATGTTTGTCTTTTTACTGTTCAAGACTCTGACTGGCTGCACTGCATCACAATAAGAATGCTGATAGAGGGCAAGCCACCACATCATCAGGAGATCCTCTTTTCAAACTGGGCTTTCCAAAGTCCTGGAAGGGAGAGTGCAGAGCCAAACCAGTGAAGACAGACACGACATTCTGTAAGTTTTACGATCTTTTATTTGAACCTCTCAAATTAAAATAAACATGGACACACAGGCATCACACAAAAGGTTGAACACAAACACTTAAAATCTGAATTCTTTTAAGATGGTTTTCAAAATAAATAATGAGAATGTATAAATGAGAAGTAATTAGGAGAAATAAGAGACACTTTACAACACTGCAGCACAAGGTGTTTTGGTTCTACTGCAGTTTTCCTGTAAACATGCATTTGTTTATTGCACTGCAGACTGCGGTGATGCTCTGTTGGACCTGATCTTCCAGAAGGTTTTCCAGGACCCTGCCCCATATGTGAACGAGGTGCTGAAACTCATAATCCCTGAAGACCTCTCGGACCACACAGATGGGCAGCACAACTCTCACTCTCCGCCCCAGAGAGCACCAGCACCACCTTACAAAGCTTCTGTAGACTATATTGGCTAAACACAATTCAGTATAAAGTCAGCACTGAATGTTTACACCCATGGCAACGAGATACTTTCTTTGTTATCATTTTCATATTGATATTGAAGTTAATATATAAAGTCAAACTGTTTCACTTCAGATATGTATTTTCTTATTTCATTCATGTCAACACATGTTTACAAATGTTTCTTACAATTAAAACATCTTTCCTAACTGTTCTGTGTTTTCATTGTTTGATATGTAATTTTCATGGTAATAAGTAAAAGATAAACTATAAACAATGTAAGATAGAAGAAGCAGTTATGTACTTTTAATCATAACACTTTTACGATAAATGAATAGTATTTATGTGACTAAAAGCTGACTGCACTATTCCCCTCAGACGTAAAGATTCATAGTCTGCCCGATAAATGTTCAGTGCATTCTGCAGTGCAGATACATTCAGGCAGACAGGTTCCAGGCCAGGGTGGTCCACCATGCATGATGGTGGCTCAGGAAACTGCTGTAGTCTTCGTATAACCTAGAAATAATGAAAGGTAAGTGAGTGACAATAGATTAGAGAAAAGAGAGAGCAGAATGACAACGTTGTTTGCCCAGTGTTCACACTTAATTGTGGTATTTCCATACAGCAGATATTCTCAGGTTCTGTAGGCATTTGTTTACAATAGCCACAGGAACACCTGTTTTTATGCCTTTTTTTTATTATTCATGGGAAACTATGATCACTAATGTCACATTGTTTCTTTGATAATATATATAAAGCTTATAAACCGTTTTAAATGGTTAAACAATTCTGCTGGTAGAAAGGTGATTGGAAGCAACTGTGGCTTACTGAAAACTACAGTTGAAAATTGCTGGCAGTAGCTAATTACAGGTCGTCACTGCAAATAAGAGCAGGTTCTCAATCAACTTACCTGGCTACATAAAGGTAAATAATAATATGATAACATAATAATAACATAAAAGTAATGTCGAGGTAAAAAACTTAACTACTAACCACTGAGAAACACCAATGTTCATTCTTGGCTGCTTACTTTCTTCTGGAGCCTCTTGTTCTGGGTCGGACCGCAGTCTGTTGTCCGGCAGCCATTACTCCCAGAAACTCCGCCGTTGCCATGGTCACATGATGCCGTCCTCACGTCTTCCGCAGGCAGGAGGAGGTGGGCGGTACCGTGGGCGGCGCGCAGTAGCTCATTAGCATTTAAAGGGAAAGGCACTGAAACAGGCCACCTGGAGCAGGGCTGTGAAACTGGTGTTTCAAGAACCCTGCTGTGCTCAATCCTTCAGCTTTTTTCGACCAAAGCATGTTACTAACATTCCATTTAGACATCAAGGAACCATGTCAAGAAGCAGAAATGACCATAATATGGGACCTTTAATAACTGATAATTCAGATTTAACGTCTACATTTCACAGTTTGTCCACCAGAGGGAGCTGAAACCTGTAAAGTCTGTTCAGTGCAGATTCAGGCCTCAACTTGTAGAAGTGAAGTGCAGATAGAAAGTGAAGATAACACCTTTTATTTTGGTGACAGTTGCGCTTCCTGTCTGAGGTTTGAATCGCGTCACATGACCACCACACCTCCCAGCAGCTCATCGCACATCACAGTAAAACTGAAGCTCTTCCTCGTGTTTGCTCTTGTTAGAAATGTTTAATTCTCCCAGAAACTCCTTTTTTAAATGGTTAGACTCGTTAGTTTCACAGTCAAAACAGTCGCTGAGCTCGAGGTCGAAGTGTTGAAGTAGTTTTGTTGTTTGTTCTGTGAGCCGTCAGTGTTTCCTCAGGGCGGACAGCTCAAACAAACCAGCCAGACTCTGAGCTGCTTCCCACCGATCAGCCGCTTTACTTTCTATTACCACTGTGTTCTCTGAGTCACGTCGCTGCTGGAAACACTGATGATATTACAGCATTAACAGACCTTTTCTTACTCCAGTTCAGCAGACTGCAGAGACCAGCGAGAGAAAGATGAAGTAGATTATAAGCAACTTCTTTAATTCACAGTCAGCTGCACTAATGACCGATCAATCATTAATAATATGTGAATATGTCGGCCCTCCTCTCATTGGCTTGTTCCATGTTTGGCTGCACTCTCGCTGACCTTCTTGTGCCATTCGCTGGCTAATAGCTTAGCGTAGCATTGAACAGGGATTCTGCAGGTTTGAACAAGTCAAATTTAAGACTCTTTAAGACCTTTTTGAACTAAATTTAAGAGCTACACGAAGTATGAAAAAGTAAGTAAAAGTGCAAGAATGTTTAGCAACGGTGTTCAAAATCCAAAGCACCTCCGCTTTCAACGCCGAGCCGAAGATGGTTTGAATGTCGCTTAAATGCGGCAGAGGCGAGTTCAGGTCGAGCAGAACTGGATGAACTTGGACCAGGAACTGGTGTCAAAGCCGTACAGAAGTGTGTGACTGTGTGACTTCACTGGAGACTTTTAGAAGCTAACTGGTGTTTTTTTTCTTTTCTTATTCAGGTCAAGTAAGACGGCTGATAAGACGCCTGCTACAGCCACAGGTGCTGGATTTCTTTACGTTATCTGTCAGAGCATTTAATATTCTTTGTCTTACATAGATTGGGATGAAAACAATGTTTTAGGTTTGAGAGGAAGTTTGATGTTCGATGCCAGAGAAGTGTAATAATATGATCTGGTGTTAGAGGTCATTCCAGCTGACTCGTGGGTGTTTTGTCTTCTTGTCACCTTTAACTTGTCGTTTTCGTCCCTTTCTGTACCAACAACATGTCACAGTGATAAATGTTGCCGTCAGCTGTTCGACTTTATCAACGCAGGTCCTGTGAAAGCACAAAGTTCATGTGAGTTCTAACCGGATGATCCTGCTTTGCTTTCGGAGGAAAACGTCCGTCTGATAAGCCCAGTTAGACAAACACACCCCGGTTCCCGTCCCCTCCCCTGGGTCCTAGCTTCCCGACCCTGCAGGAGCGAGTTACCTTGAAGGACCTCCATGGGCAGGACGGTCCAGGCGTTCTGCAGGTACGAGATGTACAGGTAGCGGGCTGTGTTGCAGGCCAGGCCGATGTAGAGCACCCTGAGAGGGGAAACATGGAGGAGGAGGAAATGTAAAGTTTGCTAAATGTGGTTTTCAACTAATCAGCTGACAGCATAAAACAGGTGAAACAAAATACAGATGGAAGCTTGTTTTAACAGTCCAAAGCCCAAAAATATCAAATAACGTGGTGAATTATGACAGAGCTCTTCTTCTGTGGTGCAGCTATCCGGCACACACTTTCTTCGCTCCACACAGGACAAACAACCGGACGTGAAGGCGACGACACGCCCTCACAGTGTTCATGTGTTCATCAGCTCATGAGACTCAAACTTCACTGTTTGCTGAGCACAAACAGAGACAGCTGACGTTCGTCTGACCACAACTCACTCTTCTTTAATACCGTGAGCTATTTGAGTTGCAGCTGTTGGAACACCATGTTAGCATCACCTTAATGAAGTTAATTAACAGCTAACAGCTGTTAGCTCGGGGATATGAGCTCAAACAAAGAGCGCTAATAAAGCTAACATGTGACAGATTACAGCGGTTGTTATCAGATACGACCGACTTATTATGTTGACACATCAACAGTCAGACAGCTAAACTGAAGCAGTCCTGCAATAATTATGATTTACTGTTTATTAAGGCTGCAACTATGATGTTCTTTATGGATTAATTAATCAAAGACTCGTCATTTACTGACAAAGATCACAAAGAAAACAGCAAATCCTCCATTTAAAGAAGCTGCAAACAACAAATGTTTAACATTATGGCTTAAAAAAACACTGATTATCAAAATACTCGGCAGCTATTTTTCCTTCGATCGACTGATCAATGTCATACTGAATATTAGAAACTTGTAGTCTGCTGCTTATGTTCTGGAATGATTCATTGTTTGTCAGAAAAGCAACAAAATCCTAAAATATTTAGAGGCTGGAACCAATTAAATCAACAGTTAATCTCTTCACAATAACTGCTGATTAACTGTCTATTGATCAAGTAATCTATTACATCATTAAAGAAAAAAACAGTAATATCAAGGCAGCAGGGGTGAAAACAATACTGTAAAATAACAGAAAATAACTCACTTAAAAACCTAAAGTACAGTTTTTAGCTGTAATTGTGCACATGTGGTTTAATATTTAGCCCTTATAAAGTTTTATTACGGATATTAACAAAATTAAAACAACAAAATGACCTAAACTCAAATAATCAGGGTTAAAATTATGAAAACTTCTGTATGTTTAACGTCAAAACACTGTTTAAAACACATTTATTCAGAGTGTCATCTACACACCTCCACAATTCTTCTTCTACTGTTAGTCACTAATTATATCTAATTTAATAATACATGTGATTACAGTGTTAAACTTGAATGCGACATTTTCAATTTAAAGTATTCTTATGTTGAAAATAATGAAAATGTTAATGTAAATTCAGTAGTTTCATGTACATTTGTGGATATTTCTGTGTATTTCAAAATAAAATGCAGGTAAAAATCAGTGAAATAAACAGGAAATATTCTGTAAATGTACATTAATTAAGGTCGAGCAGGAACCATCACTTCCTGTGTAATATATGTTGGTCATGTTGTTGTTTGTATGAGCAGCTGAATCACACTTGTAAATTGTATTATTGGTGTTAATTTTTAAAAACACCTAACCGACATAATTTGTGTATTTCTGAATTAAATAACATGAACAACACGTTTTGTTGGACACTGAAGAATAAGAGCTGCTGTTTTCTATATTTTTCTGTCGTCTGCTTTAACCTCGTTAATTTCCTCGCCAGCTGCTCACTGGAGTTTCTAATCAAACAATCAGGACGAGCTGTTTTTCAGGGACTAATCTGAGCGGCTGGATTAAAGCAGTGAAGCACAAACTGACAACAGGGTCAACACAAGACACCTGCAGGTGACTTATTAACGCCGCCGGTATAAAGATAGCTCAGATGTTTCTGCTCAGAGTTTCCAGTGAAGGAGGAAGTGAGTCTGCAGCAGAGCAGCACATCCTCACACAACACGAAGGAAACACCGTGCGAACCGAGGCAGCGCAGCGGTCGAGCTCTGAGGATGATAGTTTCAAATATTTGCATCTGTGTGTTAACATTTGTAAGTACAGTACAGCTACAGTACAGCAACAGGAGAATGGGCGGAGTTTCCCTTTAGGCAAAGAAATGTCAAGTCAATGTTAGCAGTCAGCTGCGGCTCGAGGGCGAAGCCGCGTCCACTCAGTCGGGCTGGAAGTTTGTGAACCAGTCTCCCTTAACAAATCGCACAATTTAAGGAGTTAAGAGAAACTTAAACAAATTCTAAATCTTTGGTGCCTTCTTGTGAATTCTGCTTTAAATGTTTGTTTTCTATTTAAATAGTGTCTAAAAGAACAAAATACACCATCATGAAACATACGAGCAGAAAATATAAAGGTTGGTCTCCAGCTGCAGGACAAGAAAACATAGTTAGGAGAAAAATAATTTTACTCAGGAGATGTTAAATTAATCAAAGAACGTGAAATAACTTGACCTCTTGTGTTTTATGTCTCCATGTTTTGTTATTTCTTTTGGTTCTGTAGTTGCTGCTGCTTGCAGGACTGGACTGTTTTCTCCGGTGATGTGCTTTTTATTTTATTTTGGGTGAATAACTGAAGAGAAATACAGAAACTTGTGACTTTGGCTTCTGTTTTAGATTTGCCTCGATCGTCTGAAGCTATTTTTATCTCTCCAGGCTGCTAAAAATAAAGGCAGAGCTGAAGAGTGAGCACACGTAGACTTTGTGGATGCCTGAGTTAAACTGATAACAATAGCGACGGAGGCGCCACTCCTTTCTCTGCAGCTTCACCTCCTGTTGAGTCACGAGTCGACAGCAGAGACGTCGAGTGTTTCCTGTGCAGATGAAATCTAACACCGCGCTCTCGAATGTCCCCGCCGCCTGCGAGCTCCGGCCCGAAGTCGCTCCGGCAGAAAACCCCGAGCATCAACGACGCCATTGTCTCAAACATTCACTGCTCAGTTTGAAGCACTTGATGCAGAAACACTATTTACTGTGACCCCATTAATCATCGGGCTGGACTGGAGGCAAATAAGGTCAGCGGAGACGAGGAAGTGGCGGGTCGTTATCTGATTTTTACTCTCTGTTCTCAGACTCAACGCACCGAAACTGAATCTAACACTGGTTCAATTTAGTTTTCACTCAGAGGTTTGGAGACTGAAGACATGATGTAGAAAAAAACGGCTATTTTATATTAAAATCATTGAACTAAGCTTTAGTTAATAACTAATGAAGCAAAAATAAATGCAGTACAAATGATTTTTTAACCTTAATGAGGAATTGTTCCTGCTTTAGATCCATTACATGCAAAAGAAAGAACTCTTAATTGTTAAAAAATGTATAATTAAGTGTATATTTATCGTAATAAAGTAACAAAAAAGCTTAGAAAGGGCTAAAAAATTAAAAAATTAAATTAGGACTTTAAAATAAATAAACTTGAGCACAACATCTCAAGTTTTTTTTAAAAATATTAAAGTTGCTGCAAAGCTTTCTGTTCGGTCTCTTCTGTGCATGTTTGAACTTCCTTATTTAAAATACAGCACTCAAATCATTTAAAATATTTAAATTCTGTCCAGTTTAAAAAAAAAATGAGTCTGTTTGCTGAGTTTCAGTCGGTCAACATCACACAGTCCAACAACGAGAAACTGTAAAGAAAATTATTCTTACAATCATTCTACGTTGTTTTCCCTCTTTTATGTGATTGTAAATGGAATATTTGGGATAAAGGAGTAAATTCTGACTTTAAAGACGTCACTTTGGGCTCTGGGAACTTTAACGATAAGAATATCTGATAAATTAAGAGATAAAAGTAGTTATGTGTGTCTTACCTGACGTGTCCGACGAGCTCGATGAACTTGTGGCTGGTGAAGTAGGCGGCGAGCTCTGAGACGTGGCTCAGGATGGAGCAGACCCCGAACAGCGTGGTGGTCCCCTTCAGGTCCTCCAGGTGCCAGTACAGGAAGGTGAAGACGAAGCCGTAGCCGAAGCCCATGAACCAGGCGACGAAGAGCACGGAGCTGTAGCGCACGCTGCACAGCAGCTTCAGCAGGTCGCTGTAGTGGAACTCTTCCTGGGCGTCGGGGCTGATGGGAGTTTGGTCGGAGGTGGAGCTGGACTCGGGTAATGCTCTCGGGCTGTCCGCCTCCGCCACCACCCCCTCTGGGACCTCCTGCTGGTAGCTGGCACCTTTTTCGAAGTAAAACTGCGTGGCGACGATGAACGCCACCCCCATTAGCACGCCAAACACGATGAAGGCGATGATGTAGTTGTGCATGCGGACTTCGGGAATGTCGCAGCCTTTACCGTCCATCACGCCGGCGACGTGCGTGTTGTCGATCCAGATGCCAACCAGCAGCATGACGAGCCCCCAGCCCAGCGAGCCCCACATCCTCTGCAGCCCGTAACGGTCACGAGCCTTCCCCAGGTACTGCAGGGTGATGGTGTCCACGATGGTGATGGCGGGGGCGCTGAAGAACTCGCCCACGATGATGACGAGCAGGATGAGCAGGAAGATGGACTCCACCTGGTCCTTGTTGTAGATGATCATGTACTCCTTGGCTTTGGTTGGAGCAGGGGAGGTAGTGGTGGTGGTGGTGGTTGTGGTTGTGGTGGTGGTGGCAGTGGTAGTGGTGGTGGAGGAGAGGTTGGTGTGCTGAGTGGTGTTTGCTGCTGTCATGGGAGGAGGTGAAGTCACGTTGGTGTCCACGCTTCGCACCTGCCTGTGGAGCTCCGTGATAAAGGAGTCCAGGAGTTCAGGGAGTCCCGGGAAGTCGAATAAGCTCCGGCGGGTTCTGGTGTGGTTGGTGGAGTTGCTCGGCTGCGTGGTGTTAGCGTACGGGAGAGTCGTCATCAAGGGCGACGCCGTCGTCAGAGGAGCCGCACCTTTCTCCACACACTTCATCTCAGCCGGTTTGACGAAGCCGATGCCGCAGTTGAACACCAACCAGCAAAAGACAGAAAATAACAAAACGGCTTTTCCCTTCTTGAAGCGGTCCGCCACGACGCCCCAGAAGGGGGCGCTGCAGAACTCAATGAAGTAGCGAATACCGACGAGCAGCCCGCTGCGACTGGCCGACAAGCCGAGCTGCTTGTAGTAGACGGCCAGCAGAGGGTGCAGCGAGCCGTAGGCGGCGTAGAAGAAGAAGTAGAAGACTTTGGAGACGAGGAGGTGGCTGTTGATGCGGAGGCACATCCGCTCGCAGCAGTCGATGGACTTCGAGGCCGGCGGCTGTTCAGGCGGGGCGTCGGGGGCCGGCGCCGGCGTCTCGGCGGCGACACCCGCCTGCCGCTCCATCGTCAGGGTGTTGAACGGCTCGGCCAACACGTACCTCCTCTTCTGCTCCTCCTCGTCGTCGGTCAGGATGGCAACCTTATCGTCAGCTGCCATATCTGGAAGATAAGACGATGAGGGTGAGAGCGGCCGAGCAGCGTTCAATAACCAAATGATGCAGACGTTCTGCTGAAGCTGCCTTTAATGATTGACGAGGCGTCTCTTTCTCCTACAGTTACACCGTTTAATGGCTCCTTAGTGGAACATTTGGGAGCTTTAAACTCTGCAAACAGGAACACGACTGTCATCACGCGTCTCTTCAGGGTCGTAACGCTTCAGCGATGTTTCCTGTGCTTAACAGAACTGTGAGTGCAATTTAAGTCAATAATGAATAAACAAATATGTGTATAGGAAAATTCCTAAAATAAATAAATGGGGTCATGAACACATAAATTATCTAAAATATAAATTAGTCAATATATTTAAGTAAATAATGTATTTAAAATTATATTTTTCAGAGGACATGTTTGTGTCTATTCAGTTAATAATGATTAAAATTGACTTTTCCATACAAATAATTCAATATTTTGATATTTTAATGTGTGTTATAAAGAACAAACTCTCATATTATAAACTTTAACAATGTTTACTTCTATGAAACCTGTATTTTACATATACAAACATTAAAAAAGAGCAAAGGCCAATGAAATCATGCCTTTTATGTGTTTTCACAATTACAGTAAAGGTTCTATTAATCTAAAAATGTTTGTTACACTCTCTCTGGAGTCTAATTGTGTAGATTTTTTAAACTATTGTGGTCTGGATGGAGTAAGAACAGTCACATTTGAGTAACTTGGTACTCTTTGACTGATTCAATCTCATTTTAAAAGCTTTTTAACAATTCAGTTTTGTGAAACCTGCATCTCATCTACAAAACACACATAGAAAGAGGAGAGGGAGGTGAAACACACTGTTTGTGTTTACTCAGGTAAAATACATGTTACAGAACTCTGAAAACATGTTAAACAGTCTCTGGAGTAAAGACAATGACATTTTTTGTAATTTTGGCCATTTGTACTTCCTGTCAACCTGTTCGTAGTGTTATTGATTAAGATTTAATACTATATAGTGTTATTTAGTAGGACAAATGAGTGTAAACAGTCTTTTCACCTCTAGTGCTTTAATTCATGTGGTCTGGATGGAGTAAAAACAGTCAAATTTAGGTAATTTTGGACATTTTGACAGATTTTTATTACGCAAAAGAGGCTTAATTAACCTGTTTGTAGTGTTATTGATTGAATTTTAATACTAAGTAGTATTATTGTGGTCTAGATGGAGTAAAAACAGAAAAATGTAGGTAATTTTGGACATTTTGACTGATTTTTATTACACGAAAGAGGCTTAATTAACCTGTTTGCAGTGTTATTGATTGAATTTTAATACTAAGTGGTATTATTGTGGTCTGGATGGAGTAAAAACAGAGAAAGCATCTTTTTTCTGTTATCAAAACTCAAATAGTATCAGCATATGTTGCTGTGGACCTTAACAGGGACCAGGACCAGGACCACAGTGTGAGACCCAGTGCTTTGTCCCTAGAGCACTGACCCTGACCCTGACCCTGAACGCATCACCGATCACTGATCAATACATATTGAATCGCCGCCCGGTGCTGTGGGCCTCCGCGGCCCGCCGCAGGTCCTCGGGCCCCGGCTTGGAACCCGTCACTGACTGTCACTGACGGTCCTATGCGGAAGTAGCTGTCATCCCGAACAAAGCGACTTTATTTGAGCCGGAAAACAAAATAAATACAACATATTTCAAACGGAGAATGACGTTAATTAGCTAAAATGGCGCCCGTCATTTAAACACAGTGTAACCGGCCAGACGAGCGGGACGTTGGCGCACGTTACAGCTGTGACGTGATAACATCAATTAAAGTGTTTAAACACATTAAGGCAGACTAAATGTTAAAGAAGACATTTCATTTAAAGGTGAATTAATTGTCCTACCTGCTCAGGTCACCGCTCCCATTAAACTATGACTGCGCAGTTTCTGTTGAATTTCTCTCCTCGTTCGGACGTTTTTCACACAAAAACCGCCATTTTTACGACTTTAATTTAGCGGATAATGTTTGAAAATCAGCGACACGTCTTCTGGATTTTATTTCCACAGGAGTGTGAAGTGTTTTTCTCCCGGCTCCGCTGCGTCTCTTTGTACAGAGAACAACAGCAGCAGCAGCAGCCCGTCGGACCGGAGCTCCCACCTGTCCTCACACCGCGCCGTCAAGTCCGCCATGACGGCCGTTACAGCTTCCGGCCCGGGCTTCCAAAATAAAACACCCAACTGACGTACTCGACCGTTGGGAACATGTTTAGCTAATTAACTCATTAGTATTTGTTTTGTTTGTTAATTATGAGTGTTTTATAGTATTGTAATTGTTCCGAAACAAGAAAACAAGGATTTTATGAAATTATTTATGGTTTTAAAATGAGTATTGATCGATACTCAACTTCAGGATTTACGTGAAATTGTGATAGCTGTATCAAAATTCTACAATGTATTTATTCAACAATTTATGGCAGTAAAATGTATCAATCAAAACACCTTTCAAGCTAAAAAACGCACAAAAAAGCCCCAAAATATCCAAACCTCACCAAAAGATGCCCAAAATAAGCCAAAAAGTGGCCCCCAAATGCCCCCGGCCACCTCAAAATTGACAAACACGCCCCCACAAAATGCCCCTAAAAAGCCCTAAAAATGCCCCTCCACATACCCCAAAATATTCCCCCAACACGCCCCCAAATTTCCCCCCAAAATGCCCATATAAAGCCTCTAAAATAGCCAAAAAATTAATCTAGCTCCAGCTTACTTTTTGTTTTAAGTGACACATTTTGTATTTTTGTTGCCTACATAATTGTTATCTATTGAATTCCGTGTGTATGTCTCCACCCTTTGTTTCTTTACGACACACAATCACTATGCTTTTAATTTGTTGACTTCCGGTATCCCTCAGCGGTAACTTCTGATGTCTTGGAGCAGCCGACCGACTCCACCTAAAGGTCTCCTGAGTCCCAATTAAAGGGAAACTTCCACTGATCACACATGAAAACATTCCAGTAATTCGCTTTAAATTGACACAACAGACTATAGGACTCTGGTCACAGTCCTCAGGGGAATATCTGGGGTGGAAATAAAACATTTAATCACCATAAACACTTGGTTGAGGAGCACAGATGTATTATATGAGGACATATTATGACATTATTATTCATTAATGCTGCAGAAGTATGAAAATGTGACTCCTCGTGATGAGTTAATGCTGTTTTGGAGAGTTATTGTTCAAATATCACATAAAATAATATTATTTTCTACCAGAATTCAACATATCATTGTTAGTAATTTGGAATATGTATATAAGTTGTTAAATTAACATGTTAGAGGTGTAAGAAGGGTCATTTTGTGTTGCTTTCAACAAAGAATAGGTCACATTTGTTACATAACTAGTCAAATGTGATGTTAAGTGTCAGTTTTTATGTCTTTTTATCATAGAAAAATGGCCAGAAATTGTAGTTATAGCTGCTTAAATGCTAATGAACATGGATCAAAACATTTTCCTCTCACTGTGGTTCAGCAAAGTGTCATTACTGTTGATTTTAACGTGTGTGTGGTGCCTGGAAACACAAACCCCGCCCATGTGGAGTCCACTGCAGTACCTGCACTCACCTGCAGAGGACGCTGCAGCCTTCTGATTCAAACTGACACAGTTGACATGTTGAGAAATCTTGTTTTTTTTTTATTGGAAAATGTGACATGAGGGGAAAAGTTGGTGTTAAACATTCTGTTTAATGTTTTCCAAAGACGGTAACATTCATCATTCAAACAGTTACGGTGAGAAAATAAACCTGTGTGGTTCCTAAAGACTCTGAAGAAGATGAAGATCAGATGTTTCACAGTAATTCTCTCTCAGAGTCTGAAATCTCTCTCCAGTCCTGCAGATGATCTGTGGGATTTAAGCAACGAGCGTAAAAGTCAAACAGCTGTTTGTGAGGACAGACAGAAAGGAGACAAAGTTGTGCTTCAGTAGTCCGACTCATCTGACAGCTCCGCCTGCTGCGTCCAGTGCTTTCCCTTCTTCTTCTTCTTCCTCTTCCTCTCGCCCATCAGCATGGCGGCCAGCACGGTGATCACCACGGTGACGGTGATGATGAGCACGGTGACGGTCTCGGCCAGGCACAGCCCCGTGTCCACGTCCATGAGCCGGTAGTCCTCCAGCACCGCCGGCTCCTTGCAGGTCAGGTTGGAGTAGTCGTCCAGGAAGAGCCTCTGGATGCTGCGCAGCTTCCGGAAGACCCTCTGCAGGTCGCAGTCGCAGTTCCACGGGTTCCTCTCCAGCAGGATGTGGGTGCTGTAGGTGTGGATGCTCAGGAACGTCTTGAAGTGGACGGTGGACATGCGGTTGTTGGCCAGGTCGAGCAGCGTCATGCTGGTGAGCGGCTTGAAGACGCCCTCCTCCGTCTGGCTGATCTGGTTCCCGGCCAGGTTCAGGACCTCCAGCGAGCGCAGCATGGAGAAGATCCCGCTCCGCAGGGACGTCAGCCGGTTGTCCTCCAGGTGGAGCTGCCGCAGCATGCTCATGGAGGAGAACGACCTCACCTGGATGGTGTGGATGCTGTTGCTGGTCAGGTTCAGCCTCTGCAGGCCGTCCAGGTGCAGGAAGCTGCGGCTGTCCAGGCTCGTCAGGCGGTTGTGGGCGAGCTGCAGCTCCCGCAGGAAGGCCAGGCCGACGGAGAAGCCCTCAGTCAGGGTGGAGATCCGGTTCCAGCTCAGGTCTAACTTCTGCAGGAACTCCAGCTGAGAGAAGCCTCCGTCCTCCACCGCGCTGATGTTGTTGTTCTGCAGCAGGAGGATCCGCAGCTTGCGGTTCTTGGCGAAGGAGCGCTCGGGGATGACGGAGATGCTGTTGTCGGACAGGTCCAGGAGCTCGGTGCTGGGCGGGACTCTGCCGGGCAGCGCGGTGAAGAGCGCCCGGGAACAGATGGTGAACTTGAGGTCTCCTCGACAGTCGCAGCCCAGCTCGCACCTGCTGCCGCTGCACCTGGAGGCCTCCGTCAGCAGCAGCACGGCGAACAGGAAGTGCTTCATGGCTCTGCAAGCAACCACAGACAGTCAGGAGCGTTCTGGACTTCACATCCAAAACTACAAGTTTCCACATCAGAACACACATCAGCTGTGGAGAGACAAAAACCCTCTCAGGTCAACAACAGGACAGAAACCTCTAAAGCAGCAGGACTGTAAAACAGCTGGTCTGGTTTGTAGGATGTTTAAACCTTTGAATTAAAAAACAACTGCAACGTTTCACTTCAGGTCTTTATCTCCTCACAAACAAAGTTTAAGGCACCAAAATGGTTTTGAAAAGGTGCAAGAAACATATAAAAAGGTGTTGAATGAGTCTGAAGTCAACAACAGTCCTCTGAAAGACATAAAGAGCGACTTGACGGACTAATGACTGTTAAGGCGAACAGGTTGCAGCATCGAACACGACAAAACTGCCTGAAAGTGAAAAATAAAGAGACTTTTAAGATCCTTGTTTCAGGTTCAGTCTTACCAGCAGCTGCTTCTGTGTTTCCGCCTGTTTCACCTGCTGACAGTCGGCGGCAGGTGGAAACTGGACATGACGGAGGCGGAACGATGTGGCGGCCAGAAGAAGCTGCGGACGAGTGACAGCGATGAGACAGCGAGATGGAAAGAGACGCGGAGGAGAGAGCCGAGGGGAGGGAGAGCTCGTCAATTATTCACCCGGCGGCAGGCTGTGGGAGGGGGACGGGCCGCCCGGAGAGCTAGAAGGTCTGGACAGATTTGATTGATTGTAAGCAGGCGGGCGGGTGTTAATCTGCAGGGTATTTATAGCTTTTATATGTCTGATCAGAAAGGAAGGAGAGGTGAAGCCTGTTCATGAACTGATTGAAAATCCTTTTTTATGTAAATATGACATGAACTGCAGATGAAAAACACATTTTTATGTATTTATTTCATGTTTGTTATGCGTTTCTTTTGAGACAAACACAGTTTTAATATATTTGTTTCTGTATCAGTTGTGTGGTTAGTTTGGTTGTTGTGTCATTAGTTCGATATTGTTTGAAAGTGGTGCAAACAAATGTTTCTGCAGTTTGTGTTTTTCTTCCTTCCTCCTTTTATTTCTAGTATTTCTTTGAGATATTTAAAAAAGAATGTTTAAACTACCCAGTGAGCATTTTTCTGTTTAAAACTGGCTGGAAAGAGAGATTTGTCACCAGCTACCTGAAGATGCTGATTGAAGGTTGAACATTTAATTGACTGGGTTTGTAAGAACTGGTTTCAGGGATCTGGACCGACAGAATGTTCCTGTCTGCACAGTTTACATGATAAAAGGTGTTTTTAAAGCTCCAGTTTGAGTGTTCTGACTCCTGCAGCACAGTGATGATCTCAGCTTCAGTTCCTCGATGTAACAACAGGATGAGCGACCGGGTCACAGCGGGTCAAAGGTCACGACCTGCTCTTTTGGTGCCTGATTGTTTGGTGATTATGCCGGATTAAGGAGGACGGGAACATTAAAGGTATTACGTCTAAAAAAAAAAGAGTTTCAGAGCCCAAAAACCTCGCTGCTGCTGGACGGCGCTGAGCTTTGACTCTCGGCTGACGCAGCGATCTGCAAACAGCTGTGAGATTGTTTCCTCTCATCTGTAGGATGCAGCGGGACGTATCGGAGAGACGATGATGATGAGCGGACCTGTTGGTCACAGAGAGAAAGATTACACTAATACCGTCCAAATCCTCGGCCCAGATAAACCGCTCTGCCGCCCCCCGTCCACCTCACCGAAGATCTGCTGCTGATATCTGTCCGGACAGTCGGTCAGAGATGGTGCAGTCCTGTTTCCTCTCGCTGATATTGGGTGTCTGCACGGATCCGGTTTCAGCTCGGCCTTTGACTCGACCCGGATCATTGTGCAGCACAATAACAGCAGCTGGAAACTCCTTCAGTTACATCTCCACTGATCACTCAGGCTGATTGCAGACGCTCCTCACTGTACTGACCCTCCCGCTTTAAATAATCTTCTTTCATAGTTTATATCCTGTATTATATGTTTGTAATGTTATCTTATGTAACTGTGTGTGTTCATGGAGTAGAATACTGTACGTTTGAGTCCTCAGTATGTAGGTTTACTGATCGTGGAGCAGCAGGATTACAGCGGGACACAAACACTGACAGTGAAGATGAAAGCTGCTTCGGTTTCGATGAAGACGCTAATCGTTAATCCCGGTGCAGGATTACCTCCAGGTTCTGCTGCTGCTGCTGCTGGGACATTAAAGTCTCACTCTCACTTTCAGCTTCATCTGCTTTTACTTACTTCTTCTGTTATATCCGCACTCAGAACTTATACGCAGTCACGGTGGCTTTAAAGCAGATCTAACATCTCTGTAAGGTGCTTTACCTGCCGAAATGTTTGACGGAATAGACTTTTATTTTGAAAAGGAACTGGTTACTGAAGTTTACAAAGTGTATTTTTAATTTATAAAATGTAATGTTTCATTAATAAAATATGTTTTCTAAATCATTTTGTTCTTCCAAATGGAAAAATGAATGTGAAATAATTTTTTAAACACAGATTGATTTAATAGATAACTAATCGAAGTTAAAATAAATTATATTAAAACCTGAAAACACACAAAAAGAAACAAAATAATAAAAGCTGATGATTATTTTTCTGTAGTTTTTGTGGAGTTGTTTTTTTTTATTTGATTTTTTGTTTTTTAATTAAATTATTCTGCAAATTTTTGTTTAATTAATTTTTGTTTCAGTTTTTTTCTGCTAGTTTGCTTAAATGTATTTTATTTTCTGTATTTTTTGCTTTGTTTTTTTTATAAAATATTATTTTATCACAAATATTTTTTTATTTAACTTTTCTGTATTTTTTTATCTTATTTTTTCTCGTAATAGTTTTTTCTGTTTTTCTATATTTTTTGCTTCTGTTGACTAATAATAATTTTTTCTAATATTGACATTTTGAATCTGTATGTTCACACCTGAGTGATCTGATCCAGGTCCAGCAGCCTGTGTGGTTCTGATCCAGAATCCTGCTCATTCAAAGATCAGCACCAGTTCGTCTCACCTGACTCCGGGATGAGCAGGTGAGGTTGCTGTGACGTCATCAGTCGGACCTGTGTGCGGGGCTCAGCGGCCAGCAGGGGGCGCAGCAGCTCTGCTGGAAACAACAAGAGGGTCCACATCAGCAGCAGCAGGAGTTCGTTGTTTATCCTGTGAGAATAAAACTGTATTTTCTATGTTTACTTCCTGTTTATACTGGTAGTGAGTGAACAGATAAAGTTGACTGAGATCCAACAGAACCAGGTCTGACAGGATCAGAGTGGACGTGGAGACTGTAGGTGTGTGTACACACTGGTACAGTACGTGTGAATGTGTGTGTGTGTGTGTGACGGGTGGAGGTGTTAATGAGCGTGACAGCGGCGGTGCAGCGGTGCAGCTCGTTCACGCCGCTCCTCAGATCCAACATGGCAGCTGTGACTGGGCGACAGGAAGAGCCTGGCAGAGGTCGCAGAGGTCAGGGGGGCGAGGAGGAGCCAGCAGATTGTCCCTGCCGCCGTCAGGTCCTCCGTCAGGTCCTCTGTCAGGTCCTCTGTCAGGTCCTCTGTCAGGTCCTCCATCAGGTCCTCCATCAGGTCCTCCATCAGGCCCTCTGTCAGGTCCTCCATCAGGTCCTCCATCAGGCCCTCTGTCAGGTCCTCCATCAGGCCCTCCATCAGGTCCTCCGTCAGGTCCTCCATCAGGTCCTCTGTCAGGTCCTCCATCAGGCCCTCCATCAGGTCCTCTGTCAGGTCCTCCATCAGGCCCTCCATCAGGTCCTCCGTCAGGTCCTCCATCAGGTCCTCTGTCAGGTCCTCCATCAGGCCCTCCATCAGGTCCTCCATCAGGCCCTCCGTCAGGTCCTCCATCAGGTCCTCTGTCAGGTCCTCCATCAGGCCCTCCGTCAGGTCGTCGGTCAGGTCCTCCGTCAGGTCCTCCATCAGGTCCTCCGTCAGGTCCTCAGATCTGACAGCAGGACGTGGAGGCGTCTGGTTTAATGTTGGAGCTGTTGGTCCTGTTTCCAGCTCGTCCTGCAGGTCCAAACCGGCTCAGAGTCTAACGACACTGAACACGGTGATAAAGACTCCTGACTGGGTGTGAACCAATTCTGTGGAATAAACATCATCCTCATCATCGTCATCATCATCACTGAGTGTCAGCGCTGCCACCCTGAGCGCCGCCGTCTGTCCATCAGCACCACCCGTACTACTGCTACTGTACTGCTGGGAGGACTGTGAGCTGAGACAGGAGGACTGCAGATGTTCACTGCACACAACACACTGCTGCTGAACCTGAAACAGTGAAACTACAGTGATACTGCTGAGATACTTCACTGTCCTCCTGTAATCAGCTGCACCGACTCAAAGTACAACTACAGGTGTGACCTCCCACACGCTGACGGATGTAAAACCTGTCGTCTGTACGTGTAACGTACTTCCTGTTTGACCTCTGACCTCTGTGTGTGTGTGTGTGTGTGTGTGTGTGTGTGTGTGTGTGTGTGTGTGTGTGTGTGTGTGTGTGTGTACGTGTGTGTGTGTGTTTCCAGTTTCCAGTCGGAGCCGGTCGATAAAGAAAAAACACCTCCAGGGAAACTGGGAAGAGTGTGTGTGTGTGTTTTCAAGCTCAGTCGCACACACACACACACACACACACACACACACACACACACACACACACACACACACACACACACACACACACACACACACAGTGGTCTCCAGTGGTCTCTGGTTGTCAGTGTGGATCCATCAGACCAACAGGAGGGAGGCCGTGACCTCCAAACCAGCACCAGTCGTCTTCTTCTTCTTCTACACTTTTCTCTTCCTGTTTCCTCGTTACATCTTTACTTCCTGTTTTCATCTTTCCCTCCTGTATTTCTTTGTCTCCTCCATTTTTCTTCCTCCTGGTTTTTCTTTCCTGTCACAACTCTCTTCTTTTCCTTTTGCCCTCTTTCCTCCATTTTATTCTCCTGTTTTATTTTCCTCTCTTCTCTTCTTCTTGTCTTTTCTCTACTCTAATCCGTCCTCTTCTCTTTTTTTTGTCATCTCATTTCTCCTCCTCATTCGTCCCTTGACTTCGTCTCTTCTAATCAGGTTTCTTTTTTGTTATCCATCATTATTCTTCATCCTCTTTTTCCTGAAAATCTTCTTCCTCCCATATTTCCTCCTCCTCCTCTTTTCCCTCCTTTTGATTATTGTCTTTTATTTTCTCCTCCTCTCGTCTCGTCATTGATGCTTCACCCACATTTTACACATTTCCGTCTCCTCCTCGTCCTCCTCGTCTCCTTGAACCCTCCTCTTTTAACAGTTTGTTCAGTATCTAGGTCGAGGTGGTTTCTGCTCTCTAGTCTGGATCACACACACACACACACACACACACACACACACACACTGTGAGTATTTTTGGCAGCTCAGTGTGCGATCGCCCCTTGAGATGTCAGAGCTTTTAGGTCAGGCGGATCTGTGAGCTTCAGCAGCTTCGTGGAAAAACTGGGGAAAAAAAAAAAAAAAGCAGCAGGACGCCGAAAATACTCTGAATTATTCAACATCATCATATCAAAGTGGACACAACAAACAAGGAGAGCCTGAAGAACTCAACACAAACTGCATTAAAGGATTATGTTTCATCACAGAGTTCACCTGTTGGGCCTGTGAACAGTTTGTTAGCTGCTGGCAAAGAAAAAACAAGCAGAAAACTACGTAAGCTGCATCATTTCCAAGTTTAGGGCTTTAAAAGCTGATATAAACTGTATATTACTGGATCTGAAATGTCATTGGCTGCATGATGCCTCGATCATCAGGAGGCTGGCGTGTGATTGGCTCAGGAGAGAGGAGGAGGAAGAGAGAGTGGGTTGGTTGTCTACATGATCACTCGCTGGCTGTTGCAGGCTGTAGGGCGGGCGTAGAAGCTCGTATCTGCTCAATGTATGACAGAAGGGTGACATCTTTCTATTAATGACGCATTTCTGAGGATCATTTGGTTTTCTGCACATTCTTTAAATACATCAGAAGTGACTTTAACAGGATTTTGTCGCCGCTGAGTCGTTTTTAAACACACGCACCATAAAATAAACGGTTAAGACGGTTGTAGAATTAGATTTTTACCATCAGTTGTTTAAATTAATAACAGGAAGTCACAAAGTTCACTGAATCTGTTGTAAACATATCTGAACTTAAAGCCACAGATGTGTTCAAAGTTTCCCTCAGTGGGGAGCAGTTGTGTGTCTTCAGCTTCTGGCATCAATATTTGACGACCTCTCCACCCGCCTCATCTGCTGGGGTCGACAAAACCAACGCGCTGATGCAACATGTTTTGGCATATTGACATGAAGGACGGACGGGGAACGGCAGCCATGTCACCGACACACACGCACAACAGTAGGTGGAGCGTGTGTCGGGTTTGGGGGGGCGGGGTTAAAGGGTGGAGGTCAAACTGTGCGGGTGAAGGTGTTCAGTGAAGCTTCACACGGAGGGAAAATCAGAAACGTTTCGCTGTCAGACAAAATCAGGACAGAAAGTAAAGGGAGCTCCTTCAGTCGGCAGCTGCTGGTTGTTACCAGGAGGACAGTTTGATCATAATAAACACAAACGGTCCTGCGTATTCTCACGGGCTTATATTTCATCTGATGACAAACTCTGGTGATAATCAATCAAACTGCACCACCACCATCAGATGAGCTGGGTCACATTCGGGCTGAATGATTCCCTAAAAAGCTCGTTTAGTAATTGCAGGTTGTCGGAGTCAATGTGTACAAATTAAAAGGTCATGAAGGCTGTGAGTGTGTGTGTGTGTGTGTGTGTGTGTGTGTGTGTGTGTGTGTGTGTACCTGCAGGAAGCCGTCTGTAATGTCCTGACCTTTACTTCAGTGTCAGTGTTCAGCCTGCAGACCTCAGCGTGACGCTCGGGTCAAACCACCACTGTGTGTGTGTGTGTGTGTGTGTGTGTGTGTGTGTGTGTGTGGATCAGGTTTGATTGACAGGCCGAGTGTCCGGCCCTTTGAATGCAAACCAGGTGATTTAAAACCATTTACAGTCACGTTATCTTTTCTTAAATATCATTAATGTTTCTAGGAAACCTGCAGTGCTCACACAGCGGATTCTGACCTGCAGTTTCCCCGTAAACAAACCGACCTCTCCGGCTGCTGCTGAGCCTCCAGGTGGAAAACTCTGGCTCGCCAAAACCAGGGAACATTAATCCTGCGTCCAAGCTCAGCAGGGCTGCAGATGTACGATATTTATTGTATTTGTATGTTCTTTTTAACACGTATGTGATTTTATCATGAGGTACTGGACTTTGTAGAAATTAACCAGGGATTTTGCTTTATCTGTAGCTCTCAGCTCATCCTGATCAGTATCTAGTTTTCATCTGGAGAAGCTCAACAAACAGAAATGTGTCTTTAAAGTCTGGATGTTTACGAAAAACACGCCGAGAGAACAGCTGGGTTTAACTCGCAAATGTATAAATCGTTTAATTCATAGCCATTAAAGCCATTTACAGTCAAATTCAGGATGAATGCGGACAAGAACAGACATATATGGGGTTTTATAAATCTATATAAATGTGTGTGAATGTGTCTTTAATCAAAGCTGTGTGTGTTTGAGCAGCCTGCAGGGAGTCGAAGCTCAGATGTGGGTTACAGGAGGTGGAGGAGGAGGTGGAGGTGGAGGTTGTTTCCTCCCTAAAAGCCTCCCTGCCCGTTAACACCAACCATCAGCTCTGTTTAAACCTTTATGACAGCTTACACTCGCTGTCTCTGTGTCACTCAGTGGTCATAAATTAACCTGACTGATCAAAATTTGTATTTCATTGTCTGTTTTATTGGCTGTAAAACAGTTACTGTAAAATTCCTAAGTCCATGTTCATTATTTATCTGTTTTTTTCGTCAGTGAAGAAGTGAAGGAGTGTGTTTTACCTTTATGCAGGAAGCTGAGCGCAGGAAGTATCTGTTTGTTGGGCTGGAGGTAATGAACGCTGACAGCCCGACGGGTGGAGACTGGGTGGTGCTGGGAGGGAGAGAGAGAGAGAGAGAGGGGGGGGGATCAGTGTTTCCTGCTGCAGCTCTGCTTATGGACGGAAAAAAGGGAAAAATAAATAAAGAAACAGAAAAATCAATCTGTGAGGAATCGATCAGAGCATCAGAGGTAAAATCTGTGATGGAAAAGTTCATCAAAAACACCAGAAGAGCGGCTGGAACATCAGATTTGTTAGTTTCACGTGAGCTTGAAAGTCTGATGGATAAAAACTGATTTACAGATTCAGATTTGAGCTGTTTCAACACTTCGTTAAAGACAGACAGTTCTGAATGTCTGAAAGCAGGTCAGGAGCTCGGCACTCGCTCAGTGTCCATATTTTCCATCAGTGAAAAGACCTGAGTGGTTGGAGATGGTCACTAAATATTTGATACCTTTTCTACGCAGCAGCAGCGACACACAGCCGCAGAGACTCCCGACAGAGGTGTTTAATATCAGACAATACTTCACCGCTGATATACTGAATGTTTCTGTGCACAGGGTGGTCCTATATTTAAGACACAATCAGTATAAACTTGAGTAAAAAAGAGGGAAGACCTCTAAACTCAAGGTGAGGGAGGGAAAAGAACTGTGGTCGTACACAAAATAACAGTTATTGGAATGTTTTTTACTGGACAGGTGAGCTGTTACATCCTCGCTTTGTTAGGAATGAGCAGAGGATTTGTAGCTTACGTGTAGATTTACTTTCAGTTAGTCCGTATAACGAACATTCACCAGCTGTGCTAATACAGGAGGTCGTGTCCTGTAGTTTCCCCAGTAAACAAACTGACCTGTTCGGCTGTCGCAGTCCCGCTTGGTGGCAAAACCAGGTAACATCAGCACATTCTGGTGATTTTATCATGAGCTCCTGGACTTAAAAAAATAACTTCTTTCATCCGTCCTCTGAGTTGTCGTTCCTAAAGCGTTTAACCTACATTGGCCTCAGTAGGACCACTGACTCGTCCTCCTTGTGGTTCCTAGGAGAGCTTGCAGTGAATTATCTTGATGACCAGCACGACAGCAGCGTATTTCCTCGTCCTCCCTGAGGTTTCAGCCTCTCCCAGCGGGCCTCGGCTGGCGGCCTGCGGCGGCGGGCTGTGTGACGCAGCGGCCCGAGGAAGCTAAAGTGGGACACACAACATCTTGCTTGGATGATTGATCACGTCACAAGCGGTCAAAGTTAACCGGCTGAAAACCGCAGGAGAAGAAAAACTCTCATAAATGATTCGGGGAGAGTCATTAAAGATGTAGAGTCAGCAGCAGACAGCGCTCTGCACTCGGGGAAGAGGAAGTGTCATGTGCAGCTTTCTGCCTGCTAAAATTTACTGTTTAAAACACCTTCACACTTTTATTTTTTAAAATAGTCTTCTGATGGAGCTGGAGGTGAAATCACTGGTGGTGACCCCTGGTTCTGTCGCATTGTTCCCAAATTATAAAGTGTATAAAGCTCAGAGGTGAAGAAGCATCGAGCAGCAGATATCTGATGTTTGGGCTCGCTGTCTGTGGGCGGATCACCTCTGGTATCAGTGTGTGTTTGTTTGCTTTTGCTCAGGCGCGATTTCACACATGTGCTGGTGCAAAAAGCGTAAGAACGGAGGTGTGGAAGTGGACCATAGCGGTGTGTGTGTGTGTGTGTGTGTGTGTGTGGTGGCACAGGTCAGCGACAGCAGCTAAAAGCATCCTCAGGTTTGTTGGTGGCGTGCGTCACTTCAGCTTGTAACGTCTCTGAGGTCCCATGATGCAACTCAGGATGGATTTTACCTCACTGGACACATCGAATGATACTGTTTCATGTTTTTAAAATATAAACGTCTCCTAACTCAACAATTCACTAAATTCAGTGATGTTTTAAAGGAAGTCTGGTGGCCTATATTGGTAACTGTTTACTGTAATTGTAAAAGAAAAAAACATGTTTACTGTGTAATAAAATGTTGTTTTCTTTCATAAATTGAGTGCAAATGTCATCCAATCACAAATACACAGCTCAACACGTCCGGCAGTAAACAGGTTCATCACTGATGAAAATGGATGTGATGTTTTTACACAGGAAAGAAAGAAAAAGATGTGAAACGTTTGCTGAATTTACAATAAGGACCAAATAATTAAGAATATATCAACAGAATTTCACAAAGTGTCTCCTAACTCAACAACCCACTAATTTGAGAGATTTTTAAAGGGAGTCTGGTGACAATATAGAAGAAGCCTACATTGGTTACTGTTGCTAAATTTGACATGTTTACCATCAGTTACATTTTGTCTCCTTTCATAAAGTTCGTGTTGTAAACAAGGACAGAAACAACTTGATGTTTTGTATTTGAAGCTGAATTTACAGAAAGGAACCGATAATTTAGAAGTCTGTCCTAATGCAGTAACTCTTAAAACTAAGCAATTTGTTAAGGGAGTCTGGCGATATGTTTTTAAGCATTTATCAAACCTCGGATGTTTTACGTATTTCTAAACATTGTGAATTTCTTACCTAACCTTCCTGTACTGACTCAGCAGGAGGAGCCTTTGTCTGTCTGGCTACTCTGTGCACTTCCTGAAAGGTGGACTGGGGAACAGGTGAGCGGGCCAGGTGAGGACCTACAGGTGAGGGAGGTCTCTGAAAACACAAGATATATGAGGCGATTCAGTGTGATTGCACAAAATCCTTTATTTCCAGGATCCGAGAGCACATTTCAACACACGGCTCGAAGACAAACTGCATTTTTAAAAAGTTTTCTTTACGTACAGCTACGACCTTCAGTGATAAAAGTAGCAAAATAAAGTCTGTGCGCCTTAAAAAAACCAACCACGCCAAAACAGCTCACGGAGAGTTTGGTTCCAAAGTTTGACTCCAACTTGGCTGAAAACACAACGAAAACAACGAAACGGTCACTTTTAAATGTTATCTGGTGGACAAAGTGGATTAAACAGACTAAAAAAAAGGAAAAAGATTTTATATCTTTATGTAAAATGTTTTGAAGTACGTCTTCAGATGCCGACTGGCCCGACTTACCGTTATGGCACCGTTTAGTTTGGAGCTAAAGTGACGAACATGACATGGAGATAAAACACAACTCTTGGGAACAATATTCAACAACATGGAGTCATAAAATGCTTTTTTTTTTCTACAAGACTACTTTCAGTGCTGGAGAAGAGGTGATTTTAAAGTAGTGCTTGCAACAACACCATTAAAAAACACAGTTATATACACACACAACCTTTTTTTTGTTTGTTCTTAAAGCGCCTTGGAAAATGATTGTCATTTATAAATGTTTTCTCTCATACAGCATTTGATCTCAACTGGTTTAAATAATCTGTTTATAAGAAAAGTTTACAAAAGAATTAGCAAAAACAAAAACAAACAAATCTTGTAAATGCATTTCATCGTGGTGATGCTAACCAACATCGACACCTCGAGCACCTCTCAGGTGAAATAAAAGCTTCATGTTCTGAAAACAAAAAAAACGCCTTTCAACAGTTTTACACGAGACATTCAACGACGGAGGAACTGCAGACACACGTGTGTTCACATGTTTCTCATTTGGTTTCTGAGTCGGTGCTAAATGCTAAATGCTAAATGCTGTCCAGTCTGTCGTCCACCCTCCTGCTTCCTTTCCTGTCTGTCAGGTCTGTTAAATGTGAGTAATGCTGCGTTCACGTCGCATCAGTGTCACGTTACGTTGTGTTTTTAAATCTGAGCGGGTTAAAACTTTCTTTCTCTGGGTAACGATCATTTATGGTAGGGGAACCTTTCCTGCTTCCACTTCAAATACTTTATACATCTGTTATATACGGATCATCAGTGTTAATTCAATAACTGTTCATACAGAGTTCCTGCAGGTTAAACGTAAGACTTTTTAAGATTATTGTGAATGAATTTCACTTCCAAACTGACTGAAATCATCAGCGGTTTGCTGGTGGCTTCAAATCATTTCACTGTAACAGCCTTTAAAAGTACAAAATGTGCTGTTCTGACCCAGATATCAGATGAGACGAATGTTATCAGGAACATTTTTCAACAGATTAATTCTTGAAGTTGCTTTTCGTTCTGGTGAGACACCGCGAGGCGACACATTAGCTTTTGTTTTGTTGTTTCTGGTGCTAAATTCAGATTATTAGATTTCAGACAGTTGAAACCCTTTAATAATAATTTCTAATGTGTAGCTGCAGCAGTCAGTTATGACGTGAATGCAGCATCATCTCTCTTTTCCCGCTGACACACACATGTGGGAGTCCAGGTTATGATTCTATGTGGAAACCAGGTTTTGTTGTATTGTCCAGAAGAAGTCTGGTGAGCAGTTTGTCTGACCGTGTGACATTCAAACAAAAACAACAAAGACACAAAACTGTCTGTCCGACAGCCGCGGTAAAGTCTCAGTGAGGTTGAGGAGCAGCGTGTTCGGTATCGTCTGTCACAGTGTCAAAACCTGCAGGTACGTTTCTGCATCGGACGATTCACAGTGAGAAGAAGAAGCACGTCAGCTGAAGGACGAAGCTATTCAGACGGCTTCACGTTGGAGCTTCGGTTTGATTTGCAATCGACTTTTTATATTCTCTGAATCGTTGAATCGCTCCTGTGTGATGACAGGAAGCTAAACTGGAGGAACACTTCCATGCACTTCCTCCTCGGCCTTCAGCCGTGATCTATTATTTACAGTCGGGTCCTTGATGGATTACTGTGTGCATGTAAGTGCACTCAGTGTTTCGGGTACACGACAAGACTGCAGGGTAAAGTAAGTCTGACGGGCCGAGCCCACCAGACAAGGCATTAACGGGAGAGTTTCACACTGTCTCCGGTCAGGAAACTAAAATGCTTTTTTCCTTTGATTTCAGTGCCACTGGCGGACAAATCAAGAAGTCCAGAACATACATGTAAGTGCACAACATCATTGTAAACCTCAGATAGGCTAAAATGCAGCATTAGGATCAACAACGTGACGATAAATAAAACCTCTTCCTGCTGTCTGACTGTTCACCTTCTGTTTGAATCTCATCTCAACAACAGAAACCAGAAGAATGAAATGCTGTTTTGTTGACACGTAAAGCACCGGGACGAACGACATCTACCGACCCGACGGGCCTTCTACACATCGAGGTGACAAACCAACACTGAAGTTTAAATAATCTGTTTGTTTAAACGTCTTCTAACTTTAAGAACCGCTCACGTCAGGATGAAGCAGCAGGTTACCAGCAGCAGACCAAGTCTGTGAGTGTCACTGATAAATGTTCATAATAACTGCAGACCAGTTTTCAGAAGCAGACTGTCGTTTTTTAAGAAAGAATCTTCAGTTCCCTCACACAGTTTTTGTCAATTTCACCAAATATCAGTCATTTTTTTTTTGGCTGTTTGTCCAATTCTCAGGTACTTTACTGGAGAGTTTCCTTTTTTCTTTCTGCTTTATACTTTAATCTTCCTCTCTTTTGATTCTATAGACTATTAAGTGTGATTTACCGATCAGATCGTGTTTTGGGGCATTTTGTGAGAGGATGCTGCAGAGCAGAAGAAGAAAAAAGATGCTGAATATCTTCCTGATAATCGATTTAATCCCAGAATAAGAAGGCTGTGCAGATCTTCTGAAGGAGGACTGATGTGAGGCTGAAGTGGCTGAATTCATTAAGATTAAATCAAATATGAAATCAATGACAAAATGTACGTTATTATCAGGTCAAGGAAGAGTTTAAAAACGCTCCTTGTGAGGGGAAATGGAACTCTGCCCTGAAAAGAAGGAAACAACCTTAAAACGTTCAGTCTGCTTCAAGAAACGGTCTGCAGTGACGTGAAGGACGCTCTTATTTTGAAAAGTTGAGTGCTGAAACTCTGCTGTCGACCATTTTACAACGAGACATATCGATTATCTGAGCTGGAATCCATGATGAGTTAAACATCTTGTAGTGACCCAGAAACAAAGGGAACGTATTTCAGTATCAGATAAAGAGAGACTTCTTCTTCTTCTTCTTCTTCTTCTTCTTCTTCTCTTTGTTTGTTAACAGTGTATATACACATCAGTTTTGGCTCCGGAGCAAAAATCCAACCAGATTTCGTTCCAGTCAGTCTGAAAACTAAAAACGCCCGCTGACAGTAAGTATCCGAACAGGGAGATGAATCTGTCAGTGAGTAGAAACTTCACAACACTCAGTGTGACACAAAAAAACGTAATTCCTTCGTCTGCGTTCGTCTTTCGCTGTCGATCCTCGTCGTGAAGATTATTGAAGAATGGATGTGTTCATATCTTTCTTTGTTCCATCAGCACCTCGTCTTCTCTGACAGCAGTCACTCTTTCAGAGGAAGAATCCAGATTTCTGGGGGTCCTGCAGGGCGGGGAGTCCGTCTGGACAGGAGACGGGGATGTCGCCCGTCGCCACGCCGTTCCCGTTGGGCATCAGACACGTCCTGATGTAGGCGGCGTTGGCGGCACTGAGGAGGCAGCCGTTCTCCAGCTGCAACACAGAAACAAAGTGGTTTCAGCTCGTGAAAAGTCTTTTAGTATCAGGTTATTCGAGTCTTTACACTGCAGATGCAAACAGAAACTCCTGACAGGAAGCAGCTCAGGTCAAGTCCTGAGAGCCGCCATGACACGATGAGGAAGAGGAGGAGTGATGGAGGGAAGCACTGTCACAGAGGAGGCAGCAGAGGAAGGAGAATCCTTCAGCGTGAGTCTGCTGTGATCACTTACATCAGCGTGACTTTAATCCCCTTCAGTGGGTCTAAACAGATTAACTGGCTGGTCAGCTAGTTACAGCTGAAGACGCTCCGGAGCAGCACAGAAGAAGAACAGCTCTTCTTCTCTGTTTCCTTTCAGCTCTTTAGCTCTTTTTCCTTTACAAACTGATTTAACCACCGACATGATCTGAGTCAGTAAACATAAAGTTACTGGAATATCACACACAATAACACAAAATTATAACTTGTATTTTAATGACAGAGTTTCTGTCTGTCACTTTTCAGCAAATCAAATCAGCACTGAGGTGATTAAATGATTAAAATGTGATTATATCAGTTTATGTAAAATGTCTTTTTGTATTTTACTAAAGACATTTTCTCACACCAGGATTCTGTGTTTTATCTGAAAGTCTCTGTGATCTGCTACTGTAAAATATACTTTGAGGTATTTGTGCGTCTGTGATTGTCGATTAAGACATTTTTAATCAGATGAACAGCGATTAATTGATTAATTATTAAATACTGCCACATATTCAACTCAATAAAACTGGTCTGAATTTGTTTTTTCCCTGTCTTTTCATGTTTCAACAAAAATTTAAATAAATGTGCCTGAAACGACATGTGGTTGGTGTGTGTTTTGGATTAGCGTAGCATGCTGTTAGCTCACCCTGATAGCACGAGTCACACAGAGTGTCTGTGAGTAATTAGTCATGTTTATAGAATCAGTGTCGCTGTTTTCTTATTTAATTACAGCCACTGGAGCTTTCAATCAGATGTTTCCTTGTTTCTTACTTTGTTCATTTTATGTATCTGGTTTTATCTTTTCTACTGGAGCAAACTCAGATCTATCAAACACTTCTGTCTGATCCTTTAATGTTTTTTTATCTGTTCAGTATATTCTATTGTTGGAATAACACATTTACAGCTTTCCTGCTCTGATTCTTGGGTTATATGATGACAGATGTCTTGCTGTGATGGATGGATGGTCACATCTTTGAAGCCGTTCCTTCATTAATATTGTTTGTTTTCAAGTAATTCCAGGAAGTTTTGGTGCCATTTTAAGACTTTTTAAAGAGATTTTCATGTTAATATAACTAATAATAATATATATTATTTTGGACAGGATATGTCGTCCCGTTCCTTCTCGAAAGGAGACGATAAACACATCTTATTATTGTGTATTCGTTATGAGCATTTCCCTCATCCCGAGTCTTTTTCTGGCTTTCCAGGACACGTTCGTTCATCCCGACAGTGAATCAAACGACTGTGGAGCGCTGCTGCCTCTCTGCGAGCTGAGAATAGCCTCGCCTGCCTCCCCCTCCGCGCTGCGTTCACAGCATTAGGTAATGATGACAGTCAAATTGTAGGTCAGCAGCGCTCATGCTTGACTGCTCAGCCTGCCAGTATTTTTCTTTCAGCGACAGTCACTGACCCTGAAGAATAACAGTGGAGCTGAACGGGGCGGGATGAATGGATGCCTGCCGGGGTCGGCCCATCTCTGAGGCCGACCGTGTCCCATCCCGACCTTATTCTATTCATTAGTGTATTCTTTCTCACTATACTGCCTCTTTGATTTTCTATCCCCCTTTCCGTACTTCATTATATCTCCTTTGTTATTCTGTGAGTTTGTTTTTCGCTCTACACACCAGCGCTGCTCTTCATGCTTGGAAAAACAGACCGCAGCGGAACAATAACACTGAAAAATAGATGGAGGAGCGTCCGGAGATGATGGGAAGCAGAAAACAGACGCTCCGTTTGATTATAGCCGGACAGATCATCATCTGAGCCTCCTTTAACTGCTATAAAACATCACCAATGTGTTTGGATGATGATGTTCTGTAGTGGCCATTCGCCTGACACCAACCTTTAATATTTAGTTTATTATTATTAATTTGTCTTTAACTTAACGTTTGATAAGACAAACAGGATGATTGTTCCCTCCAACAACAGAGACGTGTTCTACTGGAGCAGAAAAGTAAACCGGAGCTGCTCCTGAGACATTCCTGGTTTACATCATGCTTCATTAATTGCTGAGGTCTCATTACCTCGTTATGTTTTACGATGGGAATTTCTCCAGACCTCCAGCTACGCCTCTGATTTCCTTCAGGATGACATTCCCCAGCCCGCGCTGCTCTGTCATTACTGGAAATACAGTAGTTTTTGTTGGACTTTCAAGGATTCCAGCGTCTCTTGAACATTTACAGCCTCATTAACCAACTCAAATAATGGATTTGGGATCTGACTTCCATCAAGAGAACAACAGTTCAGACAATGTCTGAAAAAGGTTCTGTTTCATTCAGTTCTTCATCATTTCTGTAGATCATTTCTTGATTAATTTTCCAACCAACCAACTGTGTGGAGGTAAAGAAGAGGGTGTCGTCAGTAGCTGAAGTTAAAGTGCAGGTTGTTCCTGCTCAGTGCAGAAGGACACGCGGTGTAATTGACCTAAATGCGCCACACTGTCAAACATCAGCTCAGATAAAACCGACTCCTGCTCGTAGAGACTCTCCTGCAGTAGATCCTCTCCTCGGACCGTGCCGCCCTGACCCATCTCCCCCTCGTCTTATTTACTTGGCATGTCTGCTCGCATCATCACAGTTTACACTGAGCTCCATGCCAGCCCGCGGCCTCTGTGTGCTGACTCGGAAAAAAATCCATTTCCATGACAGTGAAAGAGAACAGCGCAGGGTTGAAGGGTTGTGGATCCTGCAGCTCTCGGTGTGTTGACGTTCAGGGTCACACACACTTGAGGCCTCGGCGGCGAGCTCGAATCAAGAGTCCTCGTCGCAGACCACACAGTCCTGAGGAGGGCTGGCAGCTTCAGTCAATTCGAGGAGGAAACGAGGAAGACAGAAGAGGTCTGACAGGAGACAGACGCTCTCAGTGGGAGAGCATTAGTCACCTTGAACAGCCCTGATGTTATTGGACTGATATAAATAGGACTTTACCCTCAAAGCTGTGTGTTCCATGAAACCTACAGGAATAAATAAAGACCCTGGAAAGATAAAAAGTGAATCAAACTCTCAGCTAAAGACCCGATGAAGCAGATTAGCCAACGTCATCTTTCTAAAAAACCTTCCAGTCCACAGTAACGAGTTCAGTATTCGATCTTCACTTCAACTACTTTCTGAACTTCCGCTCTGACTGATTGCGTTTTTACAGCTGGATATAATTTGTAGCACCTTAAAATGTAAACAAGTGGAGTTTTAGTGAGTTACTTGATGCAGGAAAGGAGAGTGAGTAGTGAAGAGAGTGAATCGAGAAAACAATAGAGCCACTTCCTGAGTGTGCTACCTTGCTGTGGGCGGAGTCCTGCGTGGCGGTGTTGAACATGCTGTAGGCCTCCAGCGACGGCAGGCTGTGCTGCGGCGGTGACAGACCCAGCAACTGCTCCAACTCCAGCGTGGAGCTCTGGGCGGGAAAACAAGATGGAGGAACCTGAGTCTGCGGCTGGTAGGGCCGCGTCGAGGAGACTAAACTCTGGTAGTGACAAACGTCTGGAGTCGCTCCGTTCGGCACCGAGCCGCCGGGATGTGGCGTGCTGTAACCTGCGTGGTTGACCTCCATGTTGGGCGGGAAGGCGGTGTGTCCGTTTGGGATGTACGACCCGTTTGTTGCTTGGAAGCCTGGCAGCTGGTTCTGGGGCTGCAGGTGGAGCGAGTGCTGCTCCTGCTGAAGCTGCCACTGCTGACTCAGGTGTTTCCCGTTCAGCGGCGAGGCTTTGAGGACTGTGTGAGGGTGGTGATGGTTGTGGTGGTTCTCCGTCGTCACCACCCAGTGACCGTTGGGAATCCCGGGTAACACCTTTGTGTCCACCGGTGCAGGCTGGGAAACGCCTGCGCTCGCGTGTTGTTGCATCTGTTGGGACAGCTGGATGATGGGCGGAGCCGGAGGAGCTGCAGGCGGCTGCTGGGTGGCGCTTGTGTCGTCCTCCCCCTCGGTGCCGTTCTCCAGCGCGTCGTGGATGTAGGAGAGGATTTCGTTGTTGGTGAGGAGGTCGCTGAGCGTGGGGATGTGGTTGGGGTCCAGCTCCACCTGCATCATCCTCTCGTCCAGCAGCAGCAGCTCCAGGTCTTCGGCGTTCAGTCCCAGGTTCTCCAGAGCGTTAAAGAGCTCGCTGTTGGAGCAGGTTTCCTCTCCGTCCAGCGACAGAGAGTCCAGAGTGGCCAGCAGCGGGTCGAAACTTGTTTTCGAGCCGCCACAGCTGCTGTCACCCGGCTGCTCGCTGAAAAGGCTGCTGTGGTATGACATCTTGGGCTCCGGGTCCGGCTGGCAAACATACACAGACTCGTCCTGGCTCATCAACGCCCCCAGGAGGCCCTTTGGGTCCAGGTCCTCTGAGGAGTTCTTGTCCTGTTTGCTCTTCTTGGACTTGCTGCCTTTGGCTTTGCCCTGGAAGGAATCAGGGAAGCCGTGCAGAGGATAACCGGTCTGGTAGAGCATGGCCTCTCCGGTGGCGAAGGTGAACGGCAGGTGCATGGATCGCTTCCTCAGGTGCTCCCCTCCTTCCTCATCCCTGTGAGAACACGCCAGAGAAAAGAAATTAGCAGATGAAATAGTTAAAACTCAAAAATCAAGCTGGACTCGTCGTGGACGTACACCAAAGGCCTCTGCGTGGCGATGATGTAGTCCGGTTTGCCGTTCTTGTAGACCAGCCTGGCGTTGGCCTGGACCCACTTCCAGCGGTTCTCCTTGGTGAGCAGCCTGAAGACGGTGAGGCCGCTCTCGCCGGTCTTGATCACTGGAATCACATCAGAGCAGAAGTTAGAGGCTCCGTGTCGCTGCTGTTTACGTCCCGAACGCCCCGCAGTGAACACACTCACGCTGCATTTGCTCAGCCGGGCGTGCTGCTGTGATGGAGGCTGCATGCTGATGTTACAAGTCCTGTTTGCACACACTCTGCTGTGACTGTCGGTGTGTGTGATCGTGGTGCAGGTCGTGTTTCTGAACAACATCTCAGGTGGAAAGACTAAAATACTGGCAGAACAGTTGATATTGGCAGTTTGTGTTTTTATTCTATTCTGCAGAAGAAATAAGCGTTAACCGTCCCATTAATATCTAACGTCGCCTTGATCTTATGTATTTATTTAGTTTTTCCTTCTGGCAGCCGACTTTAAACTTTAAATTTCATCACGGCTCATTTGAAGACCTAATTTTACATTTGCTTTGTCTGAGAATGGATGAATTTTCCAGAATTTCAGTCAAACTTGTGTGTATTTTTCCTGTGAACTCAGACTGAACCGCAGGAAGATCAGTTTTTGCATTTTAAAAGATGTTCTCAGATGTTTTGGACTTCCATCTGATCTTTCCTGAGCAAGTTACGATCTACATCATGTTGTACATGTTAAAATGATTTCACAGTCTGTCAGTGCGGCGCAGTAAAAGCCACGAGATGCTGACCTTTAGAAGGAACTGCAATATTTATGTCTGTGGACAAACTCTCATCCTCATCCTGAGACTCTGTAGCGTCGCTTTAAATCCCGGCTCGTTTATTCTCCCTGAGATCTTTGGCCGATTATCTCTACCGACTCTGCATGAATCCTGTCTGGTGGATGAATGTGTAGTGAGTAAGATGTTTGGTACAGACTGGAGCACAGAATCTGCTCCTCGCCTGTTGTGAGTATAATCAGTAGCAGTCTGTTGTGCTCGTGTGTTTGACAGCAGAATCTGTGTTGTTCTGCGTGAACCTTCCATCTGTGCGTGCATCAGAGCGTGCCCAACACGTACGGATCTCCGCTGCATGTTTCCAAATGCATATGCATGTATTTCTGCTCCGGTATGCACGACTACATGCATACAGTGTGTGTCTTTGTGTGTGTGTGAGCGAGTCTGGTCGCAGTGCGTTGAGGGCGCCATGGTTACAGCTAACCGGGTCATCCGGAACACGAGCTAAGTAGGACACTTGACTCTCGCTCTGAGGTTTCCTCCACACACAGGGTGTCTGTTTGTTTGTTTGCTGCGTGCGTTACAAATGTACGTTGAGCCGAACACGACTGACGGGTCAATAACACTAACTGTGGATGTACGCTGAGTCTACAGGGGTTAACAGCTGCGAACATCACATCTGTGTGATGACAGAAAAGTCAATAAATCAGCTCAATCAATTCCTGTCACCACTCTGTGAACTCTAAAACAGACTTTTCACTGATGCTGACATGTTCGTTTTGTGGTTAAAGAGCCCTCGTTGTGTTGATCGTGAATCATATTTCCACAATGTTCTAATCTGTTGACTGTGACTTACTTCTCACGTGATTTTCGGCGCAGTACAGCATGTCGGCGGCGTGAATGAACTGATAACCGGAGCCTCGAACTCTCAGCTCCGCCTCCGTGTAGCCCAGAACGATTTTACCCCTGAAAACATCACATCAGTTAAAATGACTTGAACTCAGCTTTAAATGAAACTGGTCATCAGTGCGAGTGTCTGACAGCACGTACTTTGCGTCACAGGCCATGGGAGTGAAGTCGAGCTTGTGTTTGGTCCTGAAGATCATGTTCCTGGTCCTGATCTCCAGGATGGCGGGAGGCTGCAGGGGCGTGGCGATGGCGAACAGGGCGAGCTGAGGCGGGCTGCCGCCCTCGCCGTCGCTCTTCATCTGACCGTGGAGGAACTTGAGTCGACCCTGGATGTTCAGCGCCTGAGAGGAGCAGAGCGAATATCAATACGTGACAAAAAGATGAATTTGGATTTGTCTCCCTGAGAGCAGACGAGCGAGCGCTGCTGTCTTTTCTCCCTGTCGAGCTGCATCAGTCTTATTTATCCTGCCGGGTAATGTAGAGCGCAAAAGCACTTCAGCACACTGTAAACACACTGAGGGCTGGTTTCTCTTTCTGGAAACCTTCCAGCTACGCTCCCGCAGGTCACATGACTCCCTGTTCGCTGGTTAAAACATCATTTCAGTGACTGGAACATCATGTTGTGGGGATTCTTTGTTTTTTCCAGGCGAGAAGATGCTTATTCTCTTTGCTTGGCGTGTCCTTTATTGGTGAGCCCTTCAGTTTCTTTATCGGTTTCCTTACAAACACACACTGAACTTTCCATTTGTGAACTAACAGCAGCCATCAGGGAGGTTTACACAACCTGAAAACACTTTCTCCCGTGCTGTCCTCGCCGCGCCCTCTCGTGTGAGGACCCCCACCTCCTCTGTTAGCTCTGGTTAATTGACCTTGGTGGGTTTAAGGGCCTGCAGTCGTGATGTCAGGAATCTAGCCCTGAATAGCAGGAGGGATTATTGAAAACAAAGCCACAGCGACTGGCAGACAGAAGCAGAGACCTGGCTTACTGCTCACGCAAACGCACTGGGAGGGAGGACGGAGGGACGCAGGTTCGAAGCCCCTCACGAGCCCTGCTGGAGTGCCCTCGAGCAAGAACCCTGAGCAGACTTCTCTTTTACTGCCCTCAACCACAGTGTTAGAATATAACATAACGCTTCTCACTCTATCCTCAATATGCGCCCTATTTTCCACCAAAGTTTTCGTTTCCTCTCATTCTTCCTTTTCCTCTTGTGATGTCACATTCTCCTCTGGACCAATCAGGATTTAGCAACATGTGGAGCTTCACAGCCGATTGAGAGGAGATGAAAAACAAAATAGTTGCTTGCAGGAAGGAAGTCCGTTTAATGATATAACTATATTTTAGAATCGTCTCAGTGATTAAGGAAAACAGAACGCAGATAAAAGTATGAACTCCTCATTAACCTGCAAAGATTGGCAGATAAAAGAAGCTATTCTTCTAAAATGTTGCTGTTGAAGGCTCTAAGGTGGGCATAGAAGCATCTCTGGGGTCTTTTTACAAATAAAAGCATGAAAAATCCTCCTTAACTGCAGTTTTTTGTCACCATTTAACCACAGAATACTGTGTTTTTGACTAAATATGCTACTGAAATGGATCTAGTGGACATTTGGACACTTTATCGGTGAGCTGGCAAAACTTCTTCATGCTAGTTTGTTTGTTTTGTCGATTGTACCAAGAGAATCTCAGCTTTCTAACAATGTGTGGCAGGACTTTGCACTTAAATTGAGGTGTAAGCTTTTTTGCTTAATTGTGTTCGTATTGTTTGGTGAACTGTTGTAGACAAAATCCATACAGAAGTTGACAAGTTCATCTTTTTATGTAAGAAAACTAAACATTCTGAGGCGCCGTCTTCGTTCAAACACCAAATATCGACTAAAATCCTGGAAAATTCATCCTGTCTAATACAACACAAACGTAAAACTGTGACTTTAAATGAGCTGGCCGTAAACGTCAGGTTCTCCTGGATCAGATGATGTGTGAGACTCATTTCTGACTGCGAGGATAAGGCTGGAAAAACAAGAACTACAGGAGAGTCAGGAGCCTGGTAACTGTTACTGGTCTTTAAGAGTTAATAAGAAAAACATCTCTCTCTTGTTGCCTTGCTCATGGGAGACCCTGCCTCATTTTCCCAGCAGGTTTTATGGATTTGTTTTTCCTTCATCTGCAGCTAATTGTCTTAGTAGAAGGAGCGGCGGCCGGCGTGGAGCTACCAACCCTGACTAAGCAAGTTCCCCCTGTGCTGTCGTCTCCTCTGGGTGCTGGGAGGATTAAAGCCCTTTTCCCCACGACCCCGAGGTTCTCTTAAGGCGGATTACAGGAGTAAATGGTGGCTTCTGATCCCTGAGGGACTCTGAGGTGGCACGCCATACTGGTGTGTGCTTGAAAACACCAGCAGCCTCAAATATGGATTCATCCGATCACTTTTATCGACAACTCTGTCTCTAAATCTAACCAATCTATCGAGGTTTAACAGTGATCTTGAGTGTTGCTGCTCGTAAACATTTGAATAAAGTTGTGTCGAGTTGAATTGTCAGTGTTACCAGGAAGCCGGAGGAGTTGTCCAACAAACAGCGGAAGCGGCAGACGAAGCCTCGTTCCAGGAAGGAGGAGTTCTCAGGCGGGAGCTGGTCGGGGTTGTAGCTCACCAGGCAGGAAGACGTCGACACCGACTCTCCGTCTGAGGACGTTAAATATCATATTATTCTTATTTTATTTAGATTTAAATAAAAATGATGAGCTAGAGGTTTGTGTGTGGCAGTGACCTTGATCTGTTGTCTGTGTGTGTTTGTACAGTCGGTGTGTGTCTTGTTAACTGCTGACCCTCATCTAATGCAGAATGACAAGTGTTTGTTTGTACAGTAGGAGTGTGTGTGTGTGTGTGTGTGTGTGTGTGTGTGTGTGTGTGTGTGTGTGTGTGTGTGTGTGCGCTCTAACATTTAGACCACCTCTCAGGAGGCTCCAGTTAAAGGTCACCTCTTCTCGCCTCCTCTCTGACCTCAGTTCAGATTCACAAGGGCATAAAAACAACAACCGTCCAGAGGGATTTTCATCTCAAGCGTCTGTTGATCATCACAGTGCATCTATTGACTGGATTCATACATTAATAACACAGTAATGTGAAGTTTTACACTGGTGAGAGGAAACACAAGTGAGTTATAGACTGTTTTTTGCTCAGCCGCGCCCGTTTTTCTGTTAATTTCTGGTTGTCGGCCATGTTGTTTGATTTCTTTGTCTTGTCTTTTGCTAAAAACAGAAGCAAAGTTGATTGTTGAGCTAATTTAAAACCCTTTAATGTTGGACACAAAACCTGAACACTATAGGATTTTGTCTTCAGTGGGAATCAGCATTAATTTCTCTGATTGGCTGTGATGGAAACATTGGGGGCGATCGGTCATTTTTGCCCCTTTTTCCTTTACGTTGTAGTGACGTACAACATGGAGCCAGCGTGGTAACGTCTGGCACGATACCTAAAAATAGAGCTGTTGAGTTTCTTCTCTGTCCTGCACCAGCACATCACACACTCTGCTGGACTGAACTGTCTTCAGTTGACAGACCTGTTGAAGGATCCGAGGGGGGTCCGAGGCCGGCAGGAGGGTTGAGAGCCCAGTGCAGGTTCCTCCTGAACTCCTGCTGGTCTTCAGTGTGGATCAGCTCGAACACACTCTGGTGCATCACGTCCGTCTGGAGGAAAAAAAACAAGTAAGACCAAGTAAGAAGCGAGACGTTTGACCTGAATACGAAGGTGGATGTTCTGTCGAAGGGGGTGCGTTTGATTCCGTTTGCCTTGAAGTGGAGCCAAAAGAAATCAAGTGTCGCTGAACATTTGATTCAAGCGGCTGAACTCGAGCCAAAGACCCACTGTGACCCTGATATCTGTGGTCCAGACCCAGCATGACCTGGCTTAGGACCAGAGAGGAACCCCCCCCCCGCCTCCCTCCCTGTGTGGGCGGGGTCGAACTCGGGGCAGCAACAAGGAATTTTGACAAGCAGAAGTGTTTCGTGAAATTCCTTTTAACAGCAAACGAGAGGCGAGTTTGGATTTCTGCAGCCTGGATGTTAATTCTTGAGGGAACGGTTGTGCTAAGCTAGTGGAGGCTAGGCTAAGCTGTGAGCTTACTTTAGCTTAGCAAGACAATTAGTCAATCAAACAGACGTAAGTTGGACATTCTGACTGACAAACTATCAAAGTTGCTCTCATTTCCTGTATTTTCCTGAGGTTTGAAACTATCAAACTGTAAAATTTCAGATGATTTTGAATATTATAACTGTATCTGTGTGCAAAACACTGAAAAAACAAGAGCAGATCATAAATATACAAATCCCAAAAAGCTGAACAATACAACTGGCTAAATCAGTCCACTGAGGAATAACTGATGCGTCCTCCTTCGTTTCCTTCCTTTGTGTCCTCCCTCACGTGTGTTGCGACAGCTGTTGACACCTGATGTTCAGGTGTGCGACGTTGTTTCCAAACACCCGACTGGAGCCCAGACAGCAGCTTCACCACAGATCTGGGTTCCCTCTGTAAACCAGTGGTGACGCGCCTCAGGTGGACGGGGAGGTGAGAGGTGAGAGGTGGTGTTCACACCCCCAACATGCCAGTACACAAGATGCCTGTTACAGTGTGTGTGTGTGGTAGTGTGTGTATCTATAGGTTGTGTGTTATGTGCCGCACAGACAGACAATAGGTAGTTTCTCTCTGTGCTCGTTAACACCAATGTAATTTGTCACGTATTCAAGCTCATGACTGTGGCAGCGACCCACAGACCCAAGAAGAGTAAGATCAGGCCTGAGGGTTGAAATAATTACCTGATGGAAGCCGAGGTAATCCTGGATGGTGTGAGAGCAGAAGAAGATGATTCCCTCGGCGGTCACCACCAACACAAAGCCGTTGAGGGCCTGCAGACGGAAAACAAGTTGTTTATTTCATCGTTTTGATGATTATTATGGTGTTGAAGCTGCGTGTTGGTCACAGGACGGGTCATCGTGTTGTTAAAGGTAACAAAAGTCTCCACTCCAAATACTTCGGAAGGAACAACTTTCCTAGGAACTAAAGGGTTGTTGTCTGTGTTTCCACCACTCTCTAAACACGGACGAACATCCAGCTTCTTAAGTTCTTTGTCATTTATGACAGTGAATGAAGAGACTTTGGTTTGTGGGCTGTTGATTGGACAAAGGAAGTAAGATGAAGACGTCACGTTGGTCTCTGGGAAACTGATATTTCACAAAGTGTTTGCCATGATACACAATATATTTCTATAATTTGTAATCTTCTTAAAGCACTGTGACAGAATCAACTGTTATTCATCTACAGACTGGAGGCAGTTTTACAGGCTGAAGTAAATGTGATAAAGCAGCATCCAGCTCCTGAATAAAAGACAAACTATAAAACCAGGGATGAGACTTCTCCCCCGGGCAGAAACAGAGGAAGACGAGAGGCTGGAGCGGACGTCGGTTCACAGAGAAGTCATGGAGAGAAGGAGGCGGGAGGAGAAGGAGGTCAGTACTGCATGACTAACACCTCCGTCATCGCTCCTCCTCTCCCTCCTCCGGCCGCGGGGCTCGGCGAGGAGGTGATGACACTGTGTCCTGACACCGCAAAGAGTCGCAGCGGCATCCTGCCAGCATCCGCCTACACCTCGCTGATGAGGATGCAAATGATGAAGACCTCCGTATGAACACGGTGGTTATCTGAGCGGACACGCGCTAATACACTCCTCGTCCCCACAGAGGGAAAAACACTTCATGCCTCTTTATGGAACCTCTTTTCAAATCCATTACAGGGAGTCAAAAATTCATCAGCATCAGAGTTTAAACGACAGCTTCTCTCTGCCAGTGAATTACTGACAGTTCAGGTGCGAGGGTATTACTTGAGAGAGGCAGAGGAGGATTAGAAGGAGGCAAATCTTATTTACTTTAATAAAAATGTAATTCAGCTGTTCTCTCTGTAATTTGTGGTTTCTTCTGCTTGTTGGAACGTCTACAAATCTTTTATTTTTCTTAGTTAATGTTACAAAGAAACAAACGGCAGATTTAATTGTGATATTTTGGGATTTTTTGGGTTCTGGGAATCATTTTCAGTCTAACGAACGAGTCAGTCAGTGTAAAGTTGTCGAGTGATCGATCAGTGATGAAAATAATCTTTTATTCACAGCCACAGATTTGTTTTTTATTCGTGTTAATTCACAATTTTGTTTTGAATCTCTTGATTTAGGAATTAAAATCCTGGTCTGTATCCAGAAGCGGTCTGGTTTTGGATGGTGTGTGACCACGCCCAGCAATGTCCAACACACACACACACACACACACACACACACACACACACACACACACACACACTATACATGAACACACACACACACAGGATGGAGTGGCATACAGTCGGGTGGCGTGTGTATAAATATTTACTGTAGCGTCATCTCCTCGCTCTGTGTTTGCTCAACCTCTCGCTCTCCTGAGACAGACGCAGTGTGTTTGTGTGTGTGTGTGCAGTCATGTTTGTTGTCCCTCTCAGACGACAACACAGTGACAGCAAACGCTGGCAGGAAACACGGGAAGACTCTCCCCGTGTTTACCACAGAAGAAGAATTTAACCAAAACATTAACTCTAATCCGCTGCGAGGAGTTTGTGTCGAAGGTTTGGCGACACACTGTAAAACATCCAGGAATACTTTGAATGCTTTTAGTCAATTTACACACACACAGACACACACACACACACACACACACACACACACACACACACACACACACACACACACACACCCTTCATCCTTCACCCTGTGTGTTGTTTAATAATAGATGTGTTCACCGGCTCTGTATAATTCATGGCTTGCTGTCTGTAATGGAACAGAGCAGCTGAAGGCGGGAAGCTGCCGACACATCCTTCAGTCCTCACTCACTGACCCATTTAGTCCTCCAGAATCAGAATGTGGAGTCGGAGCGGACCAACCGGTGTTTACGTCTGTCCGTGACTCCGCCCACAAGCTCACAGCTCCGCCCACGTCCAATCTGAATGGTTTTAACGACGATGATTCTACCAGTAAACTCTTTCTAACCCTTGGATAAACTGGGTTGCTTTAATAAACACACACATCTAAAACCCTGTCATTTTTTTTGACTTCAGGAAACAAAAATATCTCCTGTACGAGTGTAGAACAGCTGAGCCCTGCGGTGAACTCAGACTACGACTCCCTCCCTTAAAAAGCAGACATTTCTCTGCTGCACGTCGTACAAACAAGCCATTTGTCCTCTCGTCCTGCTGTGCAGAGCCGCCTCTCCTGCATCACAACGTTTCAGCTGACCCACAACAGCTGCTGCTGTGTGCAGACTCTGCATGATGCTCAGACAGAAGCAGTAAACCATCTAACCGAGGGAGTCGTCAGTGGTCACACGACAACCGCCTGATTTTATCACAAATAAATCCAGATGTAAAGACGTCGTGTTGAGGAAGGACGGCGGCCAAATCACTCAACACAAACTGTAGCCACACATCCTTTTTTTGCATTTGTTTGTGTCGTGCTACTTCCTCCACAACATATCATATAATCATATAAAATGTAAATACAGCTCTGATTAAAGACAGATCAGTAAACTCAGCAGGAGTGGACCGACCTGCAGCAGCAGCTCCCCCTCAGATAGACGCCCGTCCACGGATCCCGACGTCCTGCTGTCGTCACCGTGATCGATGCTCTTGTTGACGCCGTTGGACAGCTGGTTCTTCAGCGCCACTGCAGGAACACAAACAGACAGGATGAGTTCGGACTGCTGGTCACAACACACTGAAAACCTCTTCTCAGGAACTTGGTGTAAAGCAAACCACCAACTAATACTTGAACCACTGAACTCATATTGTTTATGCCAGCGTAGGTTGTCTTTGGGTCCGTGTCAGTGTAAGATATAACAGATTAAATGGTTTCTTTGTTGTCATTTGGATTTGATAATGACTAATGAGATTATCTGACTTGATCCTTTGCAGTTGGATCCTTGTATAGTTCAGCCAGAGAAGCCGGTGTGAGGAGGAGTGAATCACAGGCTGAGAGAGGAGGAGAATCACCAGAAAACCTGAGGGAGTAACACCTTCTCAGAGGGGCAGAGAGGGGATTTCAGGCTACAAGATGGAGGGAGTAACACCTCAAACAAAGGCGAGAGGAGGGGGAGAGTAACGCCTGTAGGGAGGGATGAACTGACAGAATGCTGGAGAAGAGAAAGAGAGGCAGATTCTTGCAATGTTTTCTGTCTTTTCAATGTTTTCACCACTCATTGACAGTTATTGTGACCGAAACCTTTCTGTGACCTCCGACCCCGAGCTGAAAACATGGAGGCCAGCTCTGCGTCGGCCGGACAGCCTGAGGATAGAGGGTGTCTGAGTGGGTCAACTCCGAGGAAAACAAAGAGCTGCTCGCTGGAGACGTTAATGGAAGAAGAAGTCTCCGAGCGCTGCACACAATATCGAGGCCGGAGCCTCCACCACTTCTTCTGATCGCGACCCAAATTCCCAACAGTGATCAATAAAGCTCCATCGTCTCTCCTCAACCTCAATAATGGAGTCTTTGTGTCCGGCGGCCTCAGAGGTATTAACAAGGGACAGAAAACACACTCAGAGCTGGACGTGGCTCCACACCAGGTCTGACGACGAGTGGAATTAAAAGTGACAAATGTCATATTTAAGATTTATCATATTATCTGGGCCGAGATGCATCCTCAGTCTTAGTTTGAAGGAAATCCGTTCAGTAGTTTTTTGTGTAATCCTGCTGACAAACCAACCAACCCCAAAAAAACTACATATATGAAACTAATTTCTGCCCAAAATGTAACAAAATCTGTCTCAAAATGTACGTTAATGGATCAGAATGTTTGTTCACGTTGCCCAAAAATAATATCAAGATCTATCTCACTGCAGTCACGATCCAGTTGCACCAGTAAAACAAAATATACTTTAAAGCTCCTCATCCAGCATGTTGCTAGCTGTAGCTCACGTCACACAGCGCCCGTATGCTAGTCAATGAAGTTTGGAAACAGAAGAAAGAGGACTTTAAAAACCACAATGTCATTAAAGTCGATCTAAAAGCGTCAGATCGTCCACTCCTCGTGTAAATGAGGCGGATTTTCTATGAGGACACCACGTCTCTCACAGTTGTTATTGTTTGAGGCCTTTGACATTAACGTGTTGTAGTTTGTGAGCTTAACTGAAAAACGTCCCCTCGTATATGAATAAATCCTCAGTGAGCTGCTCCCAAACCTTTGTCTGAGTCTGCTGGCAACAGCGCTCAGTGTAGTGGAAGCTCACAGGGCCAAGAGAAAGAGCAGGGAAAGCATGTCGACTATCAATAATTGAGAGATGGAAGGGGTGGAGGGGGTTTTTATGTGCCCTGACGTCACGAACGAGAGCCGGCGGCAAGAAAAAACACCCCGAGGCGACCAGGAGGAGGAGGAGGAGACATCTGTTGGCACAACGGAGGGCGACGGGGACACCAACAGCCGATAAAAACATCACAACAGACGCTGCTCAGTCGGCTGACTCACATAAAGGAAGCTCCATACATCAGCAGAGTTCACAGGAGGGGGGCGACAGAACAGCAACTGTGTCCACTAATTCGCCCTTAATCGACTTATTGTTTCAGGACTAAAGAAAGAAGATTTGTTTTCAGTAAAACGAGTGTTAATGATATTATATCTGTTGTTGGTCCGTTCTGGCTGTTTTCCATCGATTTTTGCGAACTACCACCCGCAGATTAAAGCGTCCGCTGCAGCCTGCTCGGTTTGGAGGGACGAGGACACAAACAATGACCCGTCTAATCCGGCATCTCATCCCCACAACCGAAATACGTTTTACAAAAGTTCAAACGGGTGCAGCGGCGCCGGGGTCGTCGAGAGGGGAATATCTCCCACGTGACAACATCAACAACAGAGAGCTCGATCTGCAAACTAACAACGTGTTTGTGGCTGTTGGGCTTACAGAGGTTTGTGTTAAAGATTCACAACGGACCACCAACATAAACTGTGTCTGTCTATCTTCCAGAAGGGCTAGAATATTCTTTTAACGAGTGAATTTATCTAAACATTTAGAGTTAAAGAAACAGATCAAACACCAGTGCCTACGTTGTTTTTTTGTTGATGGTGATGTCATTTCTTTGAGTCCCAACCAACCAATAAAAAACCAACCAACGAACCAAAAACCATCCAACCAACAAAAACCATCCAACAAACCAAAAACCATCCAACAAACCAAAAACCATCAACCAACAAACCAACCAAAAAAAACCATCCAACCAACAAAAACACCAACAAACAAAACACAACAAACCAACACAACAACAAAACCAACCAAAAAAAACACAAACCAACCAACAAAAACCAACCAACAAAAAAACCAACACAAAACCAACCAACAAAAACCAACCAACCAACAAAAAACCAACACAACCAACAAAAACCATCCAACCAACAAAAACCAACCAACCAACTAAAACCATCCAACCAACAAAAACCAACCAACCAACTAAAACCATCCAACCAACAAAAACCATCCAACAAACCAAAAACCATCCAACCAACAAAAACCAACCAAAAAAAAACCAACCAACCAACAAAAACCAACCAACAAAAACCAACCAACCAACAAAAACCATCCAACCAACAAAAACCAACCAACCAACTAAAACCATTCAACCAACAAAAACCAACCAACCAACTAAAACCATCCAACCAACAAAAACCATCCAACAAACCAAAAACCATCCAACCAACAAAAACCAACCAAAAAAAACCAACCAACAAAAACCAACCAACCAACAAAAACCATCCAACCAACAAAAACCAACCAACAAAAACCAACCAACCAACAAAAACCATCCAACCAACAAAAACCAACCAACCAACAAAAACCAACCAACCAACAAAAACCATCCAACCAACAAAAACCAACCAACCAACTAAAACCATCCAACCAACAAAAACCAACCAACCAACCAAAACCATCCAACAAACCAAAAACCATCCAACCAACAAAAACCAACCAAAAAAACCAACCAACCAACAAAAACCAACCAACAAAAACCAACCAACCAACAAAAACCATCCAACCAACAAAAACCAACCAACCAACTAAAACCATTCAACCAACAAAAACCAACCAACCAACTAAAACCATCCAACCAACAAAAACCATCCAACAAACCAAAAACCATCCAACCAACAAAAACCAACCAAAAAAAACCAACCAACCAACAAAAACCAACCAACAAAAACCAACCAACCAACAAAAACCATCCAACCAACAAAAACCAACCAACCAACAAAAACCAACCAACCAACAAAAACCAACCAACCAACCAACAAAAACCAACCAACCAACAAAAACCATCCAACCAACAAAAACCAACCAACAAACCAACCAACAAAATGATAAATAATATAGAATATCAGCTTGAGTTTTAAAGTGTATTCTGCTTCTTTGAAGATGTTTGTGTTGGTTCTTACAGATGACATTTATTTGGCAAACAGCAGTTACTGAGTACATGTTTAGCCTTTAAACTGCACATTATTGCAGCTAAAGCACTTGTAATGTGAATGACAGTGTAGCAAAATCCAAGTTGCCTCCATAGATGCAACCAGCGAGGACACAACATGTGACAGAGGTAGAAAATAATAGAGACCACAGCGTCGCTGTCGTATTACAGCAGTGACCACTAATCTGCTCTGAGCAGCAGGCAGATGGCTTCACATGTGGACAGATGTGGACACACACACACACACACACACACACACACACACACTCGGAGTGACACCAGCGTGACTGCAGTGTATCAGGAATTCGTCACGTTGAAACTACAGTGGACGGATGATGAATCGGCGCGTGAATAAAGTTTGTGAGTCAGTTTTGTCTGATTGTTTTTGCTTCTCCAGTGACGACTGATCCTCCACAAAAAATAAATCTGCTTCTCCTTCGTCCTCCTTCCTTACTTGACTGCTGATAACTGACGTGGTTAACTTTCCACAAAGCCCGTGGCTCAGAGAAATGGACAGCTTCTTTAGTTTAAAAACCCATCGGGAAAACACATTAAATACAAATAGGCGCTGCTCAGGCCCGGCAGGAAACCCAAACACCAGTGTGCCATCTGAGCAAAGACATCCAACCCAACGATGTCCTTTATCGGTTCTAAATTAAAGTGATGAGCTTACAGGATTCTTTAAATGAACAAATTACCAAAAATGTAAAAACTGTACTAACAACAGCCGTCTGTCTGTATCTGGTTACACCTCAGCTAGCTCCTCTGTTTGTTGACAGCGGTGCAGACGAGAACGAGCTGTAATTAAACAAGTCAAAAACACGTCGGGTGAGAATAAAACCAGAGGTTTCTTTCAGGCTGCAGGAGTCAAAAGTTGAACAGTGGGCTCCCGTCTCCCCCCTTCCTTCTTCAAACGGTCTGCAAAGCGGCCGTGAGTGGATTATCCCGGCGTGTTTTTATTCTCAGAGGCTTTCATCTCCTCCTCCTCCTCCTCTCAGACCTACATTACATTACTGTGAGAGGCTGCAGGACGAGGGTCGTCTCATGGCCACGGGCGAGAGGAGCTGACCTACAATAGGTTGAGGGTGTATGAAGACATTAGGATGGTTCCTGCACTCTGGTGGAGGAGTGGCCCGGTTGATCAGGGTCGGGATGTGACAGGGAGGTGTTTCAGTCACAGGGTAAAGCTCCACACATTCAGGTTGGTGTAGCTGAACCTCAGATAGCTCGGTGGGAGACACTTTAACTGATAACAGGCGGGTTCATATTGTGAGAAAGCACCTGAGACCTCCAGCAGGTCATAAAACATGTAACTCAGGTGATACTGACATCAATTTTTCAGCTTTATCAGCTTTGAGATGCAAACCGCACATTTCCGCACCTGAAGCACAACATATCCTGACTGGTTTAACTCTGCATGAAGCTTTTTTATACCATTTATGTCCCAACCATCAGCTGGAGGACCTCCAAAGCCTCGTCCACATCCTGAATTTAGTTCCCAGCCTCCAGAAGCCCCGAGATCCCAAATGGATTTGAAAAGATGTCGTTCAAGCCCTTCGTCGAGCTGAAATCTTCCCCGTAGCTGTTGAGCTAAAAGCGCTAGCACTTCGTCTGAAGCTGGTGCATGAGCTTGATCAGATGTTCCACAAGTTCCGTGAGGTTCTGTTACAGTTCTGTTTGTTTTTCTTGGACAGATTTATCTTACAATCTGACACACACACACCTTCATCCCAAAAACCATCTGCTATGCCTGTAAGCCTGCTAACGCCTCGACAAAGAAGCCAATCCTCTGCACTTCAGCGCTTCTTAACAGAGCCTGGATCTCAGAGAGCCCAGACACAAAGGTCACGACCTCTCAGCCCAACACAACCCAACACACTTAAAACACATCCTCCATCCTCCATCCTCACAGACATCTGGCCTCTCAGGATTTGCGATCTAGCTCTGTGTTTTGTCGTCGACTCGTTCTGAGATAAACTCTGTGTGAACTCTGTGTCAGTGTTTGTCCTCAGGTCCTCCGTGAGGTGTGAAAAGTTATTTCAGCGTTTTGTAGGCGGTGAGTTTAAAGGGCGAGGAGCTGTCTGCAGACGACTCGCTGACATTTAGCTGCTGCACTTCTGTCTTTTTGTCTCAGTTCAACAATCAACCAAAATCTGAGACACTGACTAAATTTTACATTAAGGGGGAGGGTCCTAAAGGTGCGGTCGATACCTGCAACATGTGGGGAACACAACAAAGTGTTTATGTTGCCAAGGAAGAACTACCTGTTACCAAATATGAAGCCCAACTCGACCTGCGAAGAAAGAACGCCTTCAAACTGAACTCAACATTTAATCATTTCTTAATTATTATATTATATCTGGTGTTTAACTGGTCCAGAGTCAGTGTTCTGGTGTTTAACTGGTCCAGAGTCAGAGTTCTGGTGTTTAACTGGTCCAGAGTCAGAGTTCTGGTGTTTAACTGGTCCAGAGTCAGAGTTCTGGTGTTTAACTGGTCCAGAGTCAGTGTTTGGTGTTTAACTGGTCCAGAGTCAGAGTTCTGGTGTTTAACTGGTCCAGAGTCAGTGTTCTGGTGTTTAACTGGTCCAGAGTCAGAGTTCTGGTGTTTAACTGGTCCAGAGTCAGTGTTCTGGTGTTTAACTGGTCCAGAGTCAGAGTTCTGGTGTTTAACTGGTCCAGAGTCAGAGTTCTGGTGTTTAACTGGTCCAGAGTCAGTGTTCTGGTGTTTCACTGGTCCAGAGTCAGAGTTCTGGTGTTTAACTGGTCCAGAGTCAGAGTTCTGGTGTTTAACTGGTCCAGAGTCAGAGTTCTGGTGTTTAACTGGTCCAGAGTCAGTGTTTTGGTGTTTAACTGGTCCAGAGTCAGAGTTCTGGTGTTTAACTGGTCCAGAGTCAGTGTTCTGGTGTTTAACTGGTCCAGAGTCAGAGTTCTGGTGTTTAACTGGTCCAGAGTCAGTGTTCTGGTGTTTCACTGGTCCAGAGTCAGAGTTCTGGTGTTTAACTGGTCCAGAGTCAGTGTTCTGGTGTTTAACTGGTCCAGAGACAGAGTTCTGGTGTTTAACTGGTCCAGAGTCAGTGTTCTGGTGTTTAACTGGTCCAGAGTCAGAGTTCTGGTGTTTAACTGGTCCAGAGTCAGTGTTCTGGTGTTTCACTGGTCCAGAGTCAGAGTTCTGGTGTTTAACTGGTCCAGAGTCAGTGTTCTGGTGTTTAACTGGTCCAGAGACAGAGTTCTGGTGTTTAACTGGTCCAGAGTCAGAGTTCTGGTGTTTAACTGGTCCAGAGTCAGTGTTCTGATGTTTAACTGGTCCAGAGTCAGAGTTCTGGTGTTTAACTGGTCCAGAGTCAGAGTTCTGGTGTTTAACTGGTCCAGAGTCAGTGTTCTGGTGTTTAACTGGTCCAGAGTCAGTGTTCTGGTGTTTAACTGGTCCAGAGTCAGAGTTCTGGTGTTTAACTGGTCCAGAGTCAGTGTTCTGGTGTTTAACTGGTCCAGAGTCAGTGTTCTGGTGTTTAACTGGTCCAGAGTCAGAGTTCTGGTGTTTAACTGGTCCAGAGTCAGTGTTCTGGTGTGTAACTGGTCCAGAGTCAGAGTTCTGGTGTTGTCCTACCGGAGAAGAAGCTCTTGGTGCGCAGGAAGCTAACGCTGAGCCTCAGGATGGACAGCTTGTCCAGGCTGGAGATGACGTCTTCGGGGAAAGGCAGCAGGCTGGCGAGCCGGTCCAGCTCTGAGTTCAGGCGGTCGCGGTGGCGTTTGGACGGGTTGGACTTGGCGGCTTCGGTCGGCGCCGGTTTCACTCTGGATGTTAAAGAAGAATTAATGTTGAAAGGACTTCACACAGTTTAGTTCATTTGCATGAAGCCTCATGAATATAAACTATTACGTCAGCTGACTTTAAGGTTGATTATTTTCCTACGATTATTGGTGTATAAAATGCCTAAGAATATAAGAATAACTCATTAATGAACATATATAACAACCGCCCATTCATAATGTTGTTTTAGGGTTTAGAAATCTACAGAATTTAACTGGAAACTTGTTGAATTATTAAATGACGAGTGGATGAATTGAACAAGAGCTGCAACTAACTGTTTCATTGTAGATCAATCTGCTGATTATTTCCTCGTTATTAAATTAGTTCTCTGGTGAAAACTATTGATGAAGATGACTAATATATTCAGTTTACCGTCACCGTGGAAACAGGAAGTATTCACATTTAACAAGCTGGAATCAGAGAATCTGTATTATGACGATTCATTGATTGACAAAATAGTTGAGGACTAATCTGTTAACAGTTGAAGCTCTATTGAAGTGGCTGTTATATATTAAATACATGTCAACACAGAAATATTGACATGTTGTCTGATATGCACCAATACAACACAGAAACACGATGCTTTAGGTGGATTATATTTATTAAACTCCCAGTTCAGTTTACTGTTTTAGTGCATCAACAAAGTTTATTGTTTTTTGTCTTCGTCCTAATATCAGCTCCAAACATCGAGTATCAGTCGGGCTTTATTATCACATGAGTATTTAGTTGTTAATAATATGAAATAGAAACAAATAATGTTGTCATGATATCAGGATGTTTCTCTGAAAGAAAAAAAATAACCTTCTGTATTTTGAATACAATCAAATGTTGATATCGTATCAGTTTAAACACGTGGAAGTGAAAAAGAAGAGATGATACTTTTAAAAACCTTAAATGTGACTGGAAATGTAATTTTCTGGGCAAAATATCAGAATAATCGAGATGTTTTATTTTTAACCACATCTCACAAACAAACTCAATTTGTACCATAATAATATTACATTTTTGTCACAGAGTATTAACTGGGAATTGCAACATATTTCTTAATCTCAGGGCCGATTACGATATTAGGCCATTTTGTAAAAGAGGCAGAATGTTTTACAGGTTAACAACAAATGTTACTGTCTAAACTGATATGAAATGTATTTTCTACTTTATTTATTTTTTTTTTAACAAAATAAGGAAAAGTTCTTGTTTGATATTTATAATCTGAGGTACGTTTTTATCATTATATGGGAGAAAATCAAAAATTCTAATTATTAAATTATAACCTACTCCAGGTTACAATTACTAAATTATACATGTAATGATAGTTAAATTATTATAACCCATAATTATTCATTTATAACCTATCTTAAGCATATTTTCCTTATTATGTCACGTAATTATTAGTTAAGTTTTAGACAGACGTTTTTATTTTAAATGTCTATTATGTGCTGATGTTTATTATTTTATACTGGAAAAAGGTGCTTGAGGCAGATTATAATTTAATAATTACAACCTGGTGCAGGTTTTAATTTATTAATTTAAAAAGAAAATGATAAATATAATTATTAAATCATTATCTACCCCAGATTATAAATATCAAATGATAGGAAATACACAATTGGGCCCATTATTTCAAAATAGCAAGTTAGTGCTTTCATATAAATTAATATGCGCTGATATGATTATAATCATTATTTATCAAACATTTTTACAGAATACAGTACAGGAAAGATGGAAGAGGAAGGTTACAATTTCATTATTAGTGTTCAATATTTAATTTTAATGTTGATTTTATGTCCATGATTAAAAAAACAAACATGTTAGGGCTTCTATATTATAATGGATATGTGCTGATATTATCATTACTATTTGAATTTTGAATCTTTCTGACAGAACATAATCTAGAAAAGATGCTTGAGGTTGATTATTATTTAATAAAATGATGTTAATATTTCATTTGAAATGTCAATTTCGTGTCTGTTATTCGAAAATAGCACGTTAGGGCTTCCATATAAATGCATATGTGCCATTATTATTATTATTTGTTCATTTTTTCATTCTTTTTAATAAAACATAATGCTGAAAAGATGCTTAGGATAGGTTATAATTTAATAATTAGTTTTAATATTTCATGTCATGTCAATTTTGGGTCCATTATATACAAATAGCACGTCAGGTCTTCCATATTAATGGATATGTGCTGATATTATCATTATTATTTGCATTTTTATTCTTTTTACAGGACATAATGCGGGACAGATGCTTAGGGTAGATTATCATGTAACAATCAATATTAATATTTCATTTTAAATGAAGATTTGGCTACATTATGTACAAATATGTCACTTTTGAGCTTCCATATACGTGCTGGGATTTCAATGTTTTGACATTTAAATGATGTCAGTCGGCACGAAGTGGTCAGAAACAGTGAAGTGTGTCTCGGATGAACAGAATAAATGTCAGCAGAGGATAAAAAACATTAAGTTTATCTTTAAATCACTTTAATAAATCAGACTCACCCTTTCTGAGCAGGTTTTCTCCTCTTCCGTCCCGCATACATGGTGATAATGTGGATTTAATCACAGCGGAGCCATAAACTTTAACTGATGGAGGCTCCGGTAGAGTCCGGCAGAGTCCAGAGGGGACCAGCGGAGTCCAGTAGAGTCCAGAAGGGACCAGTAGAGTCCAGTAGAAGCTGTGGGACAGACACAGGTCGCTCCTCCAGGACCAGATTCATGTGTTCTGGTCTCATGTGCGACAGAAACGCTTCAGACTCGCGTTGAACACCAAACAGCCGAGTTCAGACCGGAGTTAATCCAGCATGTCCGTTCACAGAGGAGATAACACGGATAACACGACCGCGGATCGATCGTTTAACGGTAAACCCGGTGTGAATCAGATGACATGACAGCTCCCGGGTGAAGAAGTGCAACGCGGGGACGGTTAGCGCAGTTTCTCTCCGGTCATCTCGTCCGTGTCGTCCCGCTGCCGCCGTCTCGAATCCCGCTGACGTTTAAAAAAACAAAACAAACCTCCGTTCAAAGTTCACATCCTGGAGTTCAGACCCGGAATATCAACATGGAGCCGCGTTAAAGTTAAATTCTGCTCCTCCGTCCTGCGTCCTCCCTCCTCCACAACCTGCGCGCGCTCCCTCTTCTTCCTCCGCCAGCACTGATTGGACGTCGGGAGCGCGCGGCGGGTCAAAGGTGACGTAGGGAAAAATAACGGTCGACTTTAAGAAAATGAGAAAAAACGGTCGAAAATTTAAAATGTGCGGATATTCATCGATAACATGTTTAACTGACGTGTTTTATATGAATTATGTATTATGTTCTGATGTTTTATTAACATTTAATGAGGTGTCGTTTTAGCCAACATATCGATTTATACAGTAGTTTAGAGAAGCTAACTTCATCTTATCAATTTAAAGCATGTAGCTTTAAAAAGCGTTATCATCTAAAGATAAAAAATAAAGCTAGCTTAACCGAGCTAACTTCGTACTGAGCTATGTTTGCTAACATGATTAATGTTTAATTTCTATAAATGTAACTTTGTACAGATAAGATGAACTATGTTTGTCGATGTAATGTTAGCTTGCTTGGCTAACTTTATTGACAAATTGAGCTGTTTGTCAATGTGATTAATTTTCGAGAGGTGTGGCCAATGTTTGTGCTTAATGTCGCTTATGTTAGCGATTTTTATTTAGCTAACTTTATATCAATAAATTCAGCTATGTTTGTTGATATGATTTATCTTTAATTTTGATACATGTGGCAAATGTTAGCTATAAATATGGCTAATGTTAGCTAGCTTTACTGCTTTACAAACTGAGCTGTTTGTCGATGTAATTCATCTTTAATTTCTATAAATATGGCTAATGTTAGCTAGCTTTACTTTCACTTGTACTGACAAACTGAGCTGTTTGTCGATGTAATTCATTTTTAATTTCTATAAATATGGCTAATGTTAGCTAGCTCTACTGCTTTACAAACTGAGCTGTTTGTTGATGTAATTAATTTTTTCATTTCTATAAATGTGGCTGATGTTAGCTTGCTTACTTAGTCATTATGATAGCCAAATAGCTTCATTTTAAAACAATTAATTTCAGGGAAAATATTATACTTTCTTTTACATATTATGCCACATTATACTTTTACTTTACTATATTTGTATTTATTGAACAGTCCTTGAAGACGCGAGCGTTCCTGCTGTGAATATTGTCGGATATATTACTGTTTGCTATACAATGTTAAGCGTCAGCCCTGGTTTGTACAGACACACATACATATGTTTTCCTGCTGTTTTGTGGACATTGTACTTGCTTTGTGACGCAGTGTGTCACAGTAAGATGATATTAGACTGTTTGATCCCTTCTGGCCCAGTTTGTTCCTGCAGTGAAACCATTAAAGGCTTAACTGGGAGCAGATGTACTAAAGAGCAGTTACACTTGGAGCTACGGTGTCCTCTAGTGGACACTGGAGAGCATCACAGTCATCAGAATGACAATTTAAATGACAAAAAAGAATTTAAACCAATTTCTTTTACCTCTTTCCTTTAAATGCATCGACATTTGAGTAGTAAAAATACCCACAAACAGATGAGCAGTAACGTTGTGTGATCAAATCACCTTTAATACGGTCAGCATGACAAGATCAAACACTCAATACGCTGATAAAAGGCAAAATATTGAAGCAAATCCACAAAATATAATAAGTTGAAGAGTTACAAAAAGAAAACATCATTATAAGAGGTTACATATGTTTATGCTGTGCAGAAAATGTACAAAAAAATGATGATAGGTGTGAGTCAGATTAAGGCAATAATACACAATACAGGTCAATATTTGAAAAAAACAACAACAAATATATATATTTATATACAGGTACACAAAGATACTGCAATGTGGAGCCTTGGCCTCCGGGGTTTGAAAAATAAAAGTATAATAAGTACAAAGCTTTTTTTTTTGTTTAAATCTAGAAGCGAGCAACAAGATATATATTTATATTTCTTTATGATATTTCAATGAAAGCACTCGACAACGCTTCATTTTGTACTGATTGGATCCATCTGTGATGATTTTTGGTCTAATTCAGATGTTTTTTGGTGACTCTGCTGTCAAGGCACACGCGGTGATTTTTGTCATAGCACCTCATAACGTTGTCAACAATGTTCTTTAACGCGTCGAAACTCAAGTTTAAGTTCACAAAAGACGTCGACGGTGATGTGCAGAGGGGAGAAATCTGGGGAGACAAAAGCTTTTGGCTCAGCTTTCACGGATCGTTAAGAAGCAATCATCAGTTTGTCCTTTAAATATGTACATTTACTGTAATATTTAAGTTACTCAGTAATAGAGAACATTTAGTAAACAAACTACAATTTTTCTTTCCAACCCATATTAAAGAAAGACTTATTTTTATGAGCCTTAAACTAAGATTTTCCGCACGTTTAAGAAAAACTGAGCCAAGGCAGTCGTAACTCAACCTGCCTTTGCTTCTACTGCAGTTAGTGGTTCACTACATTACCCAGAATGCCCCTCAACGACTCTTAGAGAAAGGGGCAGGTTGTTGCTAACGTTCACGTCACATGGTTTGTCCCAAACTACACACTCCTGTAAACACACAAGACTTGAAGCAGATGGAAGGCACCATTTTTTCCACTTGACGGTGCATTCAAGTGCACCTCGTAAATTCAGAAACTTCTAGCTTGTTTCCTGATTGTAGTTTGTTGGAGTACATCTGTCTTTACTCTGTTGTTCTTTCAGCACAGCTGTGGTTAAAACAAATATCTAGATTTTGAAAAGACGACTGATGATTTCATGTTTTGTTTTTTAAAAATAAGTTTCCTCATCTGTAATTTCTGCACAGCTCAGGGTCAGAAACGCGATGATTTAATATTTGTTGACTTGTTCCCTTCTCTCTTTTCTTCTTCTTCTGCGTTTATTGACACATTATAAATCCATGAAAGCACGTTGACCTTAAATCGTCTCTATTTTATTTCTTGGGAACTCTTAACGACTCCCACGTGACGTGAACGCAGCACTGTTTGTGAATATAAACATATCTTCACAGTTTGTGAACCCACGACTACAATCGTTCTGGTCCGTTTCCTATCAGAATCATCAGACAGTCGACAGGAAGCGTGGATGTGTGTTTCCGTCTTGTCCCTTTGGTATCCTCGTTAATAAAGCATCACAGATGGCTTCATGACTTGTTTTTTTTTGGTATCGAAGTCAAAAATGTTCAAGTTTTCACGTCACAGAGGAAGCTGTAAGTATTCTGCACAGAACTTCAGCTTCCGTGGCTCAGTACTGATGAAGCGACGCACGTTGGAGGCTTTCTTTCTTTTTCTTTTTCAATCTAAGTGCTGAGATCAACAGACAATCAACAAAGAGGTCAATTCGAAGGCACTTGAAGTTTAACTTGTGTTCTTTTTCTTTTTCCTTTTTTTTCCCCCCCCTCGTTTTTAAAAATATACAATAGCTGCCTTTAAACCGTTTTTTACTTCTGTGTTTCGCTGCCGGACAGTCCGAGCGAGAACGTCGATAAATTAAACCACAAAGACAGAAAAGAGGAAAGAGGACGGAGATCTGAGGTGGGAAACACAAGGGAGAGGGTCGAAAACTGACGACTGAACATCCTGGCCGTTAATTACTCTGTTTAATTTAATCCAATGTGAAGGCAGCGACCAGCAAAGGCTCAAAGAAAAGGTCAGAAACCCTCGACAAAGACTCGGTGGACCTGATCCTCCCGTAAAGCTTTCACTCTCACTGGGTCTATTCTGTTCTAATGAAAAGTCTGCAGGGTCCAGTCCGTCTAAAATCACTAAAATCATCTTAATTTGTGCAAATTTTGTTGCTATCGGAATCTCTTTTTGTGATAAAGCTCAGAAACAGATCTGTGGATTATTTTTCTCTTCGCTATGCTTTGGCAAACTTTAAAGGAATAGTGCAAAACAGTTGGCTTGTTGAAGTTTAACTTTGGTTCTATCTTTTTTTTTTTTAAAAATCCCGGTGGAAATGTTTTAAAGTGTTGACAGACTGTCCCTTTAAAGTCTCAAACAGTGCTGTCAGTTTAAGGCACAACAGGAAAACACAGAAATATCAAAGAAAAGAAAAACTGGCTCAATGACAGAAGAAGCTCGGGCTGAATGCGTTTCAAATACATAAAAAGAGGCACAAGCGAGCAGCTGTATTCACAGAATCATCTCGTGTTCAAACCCTAAAGATCGCCTGTTAGCAGGATGATGTCGTGACGTTGTTGTTGTGCGTGGTTTTATTTTTATACCCTGTCTGCAAAGCAAATAATCTCCCTCACTGGGAACAGTAAAGAGTTGAAATGAACTTAATCAAAAGGACAAAAAACAGCACAAAATAAAACAAAACAGGTCGACATTTTATCCTTCTGAGCGCTCACAATTCAAACTGACTTTCAGGGAGGAAGGTTTGTGTTTGTGCGCCGCAGACTGCAGAGGATCAACAGGAGCTTCTTTCTGTTAACTTTCACAGAGGCTTTTAGTCGTCACCCTTCACGTCTTTTCTCTTGTAAAACAAAGAAGAAGTAGAAGAAGAAGAAGGAGAAGAAGAAGAGGAGGCCCAACTTCCGCTTTCACACTGACGAGAGTTTTCAGCATGAATGGGATCATTTCTTGTGACCAGAGGGAGAAAAACAACCACAATCACTGCCGCTCTCACCGAATGCAGCTGCAGTGGGTGTTGTTGTGTCCTCCGGCCCAAAGAGGGCAGTACAGAACCAGAAACTGTACTTGGACAAGCCACATCAGGGTAAGATTCAGGGTTTTACAAGAGAAAAGACCTCCTCAAACTCTTCTACACTTCTCTTTCTGGAGTTTCTTTTGATTCCCAGACATCTAAATATTCCCAGATGACAAACAAAAGACACTCTGGAGTCTTTAAAAGACTTTTCTGATCATTTGTATGCAATCACAAGAGAAAGAGGACAATGCTGCAAACTTTCATCCATCGATGTGGTGGAAAAACAAACAAACCTGAAAATGGTTTGCGAGACTTACTTGTGTTGTCTCAAATCAAAAACAGTCCACTGATGCCGGTCATCCATTTTCTTTCTTCTTCTTTTTTTTTTTTTTTCTTTTGGTACGATCCAACCAGCTACAAAGACGAGATTCCCCCTCTGGGAAACACAAACTCCAAACTGATCTTCTTCTTCTTCTTCTTCTCTTCCAGCCGGCCTGAACCGAACACGTGAACTCTTTAAGTTTTCATCAAAAGAAAGACGAGAAGGAGAGCCGTCCTGTTTTCCTCCTCGGGCACATTTCTGTTCTTCAGTCTACTCCTCTTTGACATTTAGAGACAGGAGTCTTAAGCAGTCCGGGTTTGGATCCTCTGACGTTGCAGATCACAGCAGCTGATTCCTATTTGTTCTCTGAGTAGTAGGCGTTCCCATTGGGCAGCGAGGACGAGAAGGGGAAACCTCCGTTCCCGACAACTGGACGGCTGTTGACCTGTGAAAGGAGAGAAGACACTGGTTAGGTCTGACTTTACAAAGATTCATTTGTTCATCTGTGCTTTTGATTATTGTGTAACAGGTTTAAACAGGATGAATGTGGAGTCTCCAGCCAGGTGTAAAGACGGCAACCTAAACTCACAACAATCATGATGTAAGATACGTTGTTACAGTCAAAGAAGGTCAAAGACTCGGGCCTCTATGACTCAACTATACCAGGATCTCTAAGATTCGTCTAGAAGTCGATTGTGGACGCTCGTAAGGTCTCTGAGTTCTCTGATGCAGTGTTTACCTGTGTCTGTTCACTGAAGTTTATGAACTGCTGTTGTACCAACATGCTGTCCGGGTCGAGACCGGCGCTCATTTGGCAGGACAGCGGCGCCTCATCAGGATCCGGGATGGCCGTCCTCCCCAGCACGGATCCGCCTCCAGGAAGACTCTGATACAAGCAGGAAGGCTTGGAGGGAATCTGGTTGTTGGCGGGGTTTAGTGTCTGAATGGGGTGCACGCCATTTACAGGCACAGAAGGGGGGCCGTTTCTGAACATGCAGCTGCTCGAGGGCGCCATGTTCTGCTGAATAGGAAACGATACGTTTGAAGTCTCTGGAGTCCTGAACATCGGCCTGCCGTTGATGGCGTTCTGGGCAGCGACGACACCAGGAACGGGATTCCTCTGGAACCCTGACATTTGGTTGAGGCAGGCACTCATTTGGTGTCCACTGGGGATCAGCGGCGGCTGCTGCTGCTGCTGGTCCAGCGGCCATGACAGGCTCTGATTCTCGCCGTTTTGAGTCTGGAGTGAAAAGTGTCCCTGCAGGCGGCTGGTCGAAGGAGGATCTGCAGTGAAAGCGGGTTTGTTTGAAATATTTTGGGTGTATGTTTCGACAAAGGCTTGGTTTGGGACTGAGGAGTTCCACTGGTTGCCCTGAAAGTTGAAGACGGGATTGGCGGTTTGGTCCTGCAGGCCAATCTGAGCGTTGGTCGTCCTCATCTGGAGCTGGTTCTGAGCCATTTGGTTCGGGTGGATCTGATTGGTTTGCCTGAGCGAGAATGCTCCGAGGTTGTTCTCCTTGGCGTTGACCTGTAAGGTTCTCAGCTGGTTCTGAGCACTAGAGTCCACAAAGGAGGGGTTGAAGGAAACTGGGGCGCCGATGGAGCCGTGTCCAAGACCATCAGGAGTTTGTTGGGAGGTGATCTGCTGAAGGGTCGGACCGTTGAGCCCAGAAGAACCCATCTGAGGAAGATCCATGTGGGTCAGTTTCATCATCCCCATGAGTGGATTTGGTTGCCTGGTGATCATGTCCCCTCCGTTTGGTATCTGTGGCTCCAGAGGCCAGCCAAAGTCCTGCTCTTCACACTGGTCAAGATTCTGGTTCTGCAGGTCCAACGTGGAGAGGCATGGCGGGATATCATCCAGCTGATCCGGCAACTTGAGCCCGCCTTCCCTCTGGAGCTGCTCCTCTACGTACGCCAGGATGTCGTTGTTGAGAATATCGTTCAGGTCTTCGTTCATCTCGCAGCTGTTGGTGCTCATCTTCAGCAGGGTGCTCTCCCAGCTCTTCAGCTCATCCGGCTCCACATCCAGGGCCTCGCTGAGGTCGTTGTCCCCGAGGATCTGCTGCAGGGTATCCATCATGTCCTGAACTGTGGCCTCGGACTTCACCAGGCCTCCCACAGGTTTGGGCGTGGTCTCCAGCCACACGTCTCCGGGCACGCTGACGGTGGCGTGGGTGTCCTGGAAGACGACGTCTTTGAGCGAGTTGAGGTTGTTGGCACTGTCTTGTTCAGAGTAGATGGACTGGTCCTGGTTCAGCATGTAGCCCAGGAGGGAGTTTGGGCTGATGGAGTTGCTGTCCAGCTTCCTCTGCTTGGGGGCGGAGCATGTTGGGGGGTTGGGGTCGATGGTGGGGATGATGTCGTACAGCAGCGCCTCTCCGGTGGCAAAGCTGAACGGCAGCTGCTGCCGACGGAGGCGCAGCTGTTCCAGGCCTTCGTCATTCCTGTGACGGAAACAAACAAGAGCGAGTCATTCAGAAGCGCTACGTCAAACTGAAACAAACAGTCAATCAATAATCAATTAATTAAATTTTTTATGCTACATTGTTGTGTGTTTTAGACCTTTTATTAAATGTTACCATAGTCTGGTCAAATACTACATTTCTGGGGTTTAATTTAAATGTTACCGATAATTAAACGTATTCTTTGTTCCTGTTGTTAACCTACGTGAGAGCTTTCTGCCGGGCCACGATGAAGTCCGGCTTCCCTCCTTTGAAGACCACCCTGGCGTTGGCCTGGACCCAGATCCAGGTCCTGCTTTTACTGAGGAGCCTGAAGTAGGTGAAACCAGTTTCTCCTGTTTTCATCACTGGAGAGAAGAAAGAAAGAGCCACATATATTCATCAGAACATGTTAAAATTCTCACATTTAATGAGCTGTAATGAGCAAATATTTGGGCTTATAATAAATAAATAACACTCCACTTACTTCTGACGTGGTTGTCGGCGCAGTACAACATGTCTGCTGCGTGGATGAAGTTGTAGCCTGAACCCTTCATGCAGAGCTCGATTTCACTGTAACCCAGAACCACCTTCCCTCTGTGGAGCAGGAGACGATAAAATCAGGTTGAATGTCAAGATGAGTATGATGTTTCCGATTTAATTCTGAGAAGACAGAAAATGCGTAGAAACATCTTAATCTGTAGAAGACAATCATCCACCTGGTGTCGATGCCCATCGGAGTGAAGTCCATCTTGTGTTTGGACTGGAACAACAGCGTCTTGTTGCGGATCTCCAGGATGGACGGCGGCTGCATCGGCGTGGCGATGGCGAATAGAGCGAGCTGCGGTGGGATCAGCGTCCCGTCCTCGGACATCCGGTTCTGACCGTGGACCAGCTTCAGGCGGCCGCGGAAATTCAGGGCCTGGAGATGAACACGGAAGACGGGTTAGACATCATCTTTAAAACATCAGGGCTTCAAACACAGATGATCTGTGAGCTTTACCAGGAAGCCGGACGAGTTGTCGAGCAGGCAGCGGAAGCGACAGCAGAAGTTTCTCTCCAGGAAGGCCGAGTTCTCCGGAGGGATGGCTTTTGGGTCGTAGGTGATCACGTTGCTGCTGATCTCCGCTGAGTTCTGCTCACCTGCAGGAAAAGAACCAATCGATTACTTATGTTCTTCTTCTTGAAGATGCCACACCAGGTTTTTATCCACAGGTTTCAGGTTCAACTGGACTTACTGGGACTCATTGCGTCGCCATCTTGCTGGCTTCCATTGGGGTTGAGAGCGAAGTGGAGCTGCCGTCTGAACAGAGCTCGGTCGTCTGTGTGGATCAACTCGAACACGCTCTGATGGACGACGTCCGACTGAGGACGGACAAACAAACCATCACGTCTCTGTCTTACTTCAACTAAACTGCAAATTACTGTAAATTAACAGGATACAAAGAGTAGAAACTAAACTAAATAAAGCACTGACAAAATATTTATTCTGTAGTTGATTACATCTTATTTTTGTGGCTTTTGAGTTGGCAAATTTATATTTAATTGATTTGTGCTGTTGTTTTTGATGTTACCTTTTTACATATTTTTGAGAAAAACACAGAAGGAGGAACAAAAAACCTTCACAAGAAAACGTATCTAAAAAGTGGTCAAAATAAGAAGTAAGACGTAACATTTTTGGAAGAAAATGTCGATCCGGTCACAATTTTTGCCAGAAGTGCTAAAGCGGTATCAGGAGACAGGACGAGCCGGGGCTAACGATGATGATGTTAGTTTTTTGAACGTATAAAACTTAAATTCTGGCCTCATTTTAGCAGCATTTATCATCTCAAGACCCTGAATTAATTCATATCTTAGCAGACTTTGCAAAATCAGCAAAGATTGTATCCTAGTTTCTACATCCTGGTCTTTCAGCACTAGTTTTAGGTTGTGTGTGCTTTAAATTCAGCTCTTATCCAATATTAAATAATACATTTTATGTGTTGGTTGGAACTCTGGCTCTCCTCCAGCTCAGCCCTCGTTCCAGCGTCTTGTTGGCGAGCTGCGGCTCCTCCGCTGTTTGTTCTGGCGAGCTGCGTTCAGAAACCCGATGATGCAAGCGTAAACACACTGGCGCTCACACGCGGTGAGAACAAGTGGATGAACGGCGCTGAAAACACAGAGACGCCGTTGTGCTGAAGGAGCGAGGTGCTGAGAGAGCCGCACCTCTTACTCAACCGTCGACAAACAAACCCTCCTTTGTCAACGGCGATGAAAAATGGCTTCAGGAGGCTTTGTTGAGCTCAAAGCAACCCTGAAGTCAGGATTTGTGAGCACGAGAGGTTGGCGAGGAGAAATGAAGCCGAGCAGTAACATCTCTTACTGAAGTTTTCCTCTTTTAAACCAGCTGCTTTTATGAAGAAAGTTTAAATGATGAAAAATAGCAGCTGGTGGATTTTGGGCTTCAGCAGCCGCTGTGGCCTCCACAACAAAACGCTTCCTGCTCTGATTGGCATCCTGACCCCAGATTGTGTTGTGGAAAAGCTGTGGTGTGTATTTATGTGTGTGTGTGTGTGTGTGTGTGTGTGTGTGAACTGTTTACCACGTGCACTCTCCCCAGGCTACGTTTTTTTTTCCCTCCCCTTTCTCCCCGACATCTTTAACCCCGGTTCAAACGGATGTGTTTACAAGTCAAGAGTTCACAGCCAACAAAGTCGTTCAGTTCTCACCGTACACACAAACACACACATTAAAATGCACACATGCAGTCAGACACATGACTCACACGTGTTTCACCCTCTGACCCGTCAGCGTGTCCGTTGTTCAGAGCGTCGTCTGGATGAATTACTGAACCGCTCTGAGATGTGTAAAACGATCCTCAAAATGTCCGTTCTGATTTTCTCGTTTTTAAGCGTTGTTGTTTTTAAACTTTGGATAAATAAACCCGTCAGAGCTTCAGGAGAGGACGGAGAGTGAAGGAGGGAGAGCTTTCTCTTCATCTCTATCCAAAAACTGCATCATACGTCCAGAAATCCTCCCCGACACAACCGAAGGAAAACATCAGTTAAAATGAGGCGCTTCAAAGATTTTATTTGATTTTCTACGGTCAAGCAAAGCTCATTTTCAGTACGTACTGTATGTTTTTGGTAAGTTAACTTGGTAAGGAGCTCCTGCATTTTCAAATTAATTGTTTTTCAGAGCATAACTAAAAGAAACCAATAAGAATTGGTCAAAATAACGAGAACTAGGTGCTCAAATTTCCTGCGACGATCCTGACACAATTTTTGCAAAAATGTACATTTAGTTGATTAGTTTTGTTGCTTTGTGTTGTTGTTGTTGTTGTTGTTGTTCAGGTCACCTTTAACATATTTCTGATAAAAACACAGAATTATAAAAAAAAATAAAAAATGGCCAAAATAAGAAGAAGTAAGAGGTTTTGGTAGAAGACAAATTCGGGACGATCCGGTCACATTTTTTGGACCAAATTGATATTTTTCATTTATATTTTTCTGGTCACCTTTAACACATTTCTGAGAAAAACACAGAAGAAGAAGTAAAACCTCCACAAACAAACAATAAACGTTATCCATAAAGGAAATGAAGAAGTGAAACCAGACTGACCATATTTACTGGAGTTGTGCAAACAGTTTTTCCGCGTAATCGCTAATATTTTAATGAGGTCATTTTCACAACAGCTTGTTCCTCCTCTTATCAACTGGTTTCATCACTTCTGAGTCAGATTAACGCAGCTCTGAAGAAAAAACATCCTGCTTGAGAGCTACACATGTAATTTTCTCAATTTTCTGTCTTTGCTGTGCATTTTTTCTATTCTCTGTGCCTAAAAAAGCTGCTGAAAAGCCTCGAGTTGTACCTGGTGGAAGCCGAGGAGGTCCTGGATGGTCGGGGATGTGTAGAAGACGTATCCTTCAGCCGTCACCACCAACACGAAGCCGTTCAGCGCCTGAAAACCAGAGACAAACTTTGTTCAGAGCTCCGCGTCATCTCTTGTCACACAGTCTGTAATGAAACAAACTTGTTACCTGAAGCAGCAGTTCTCCCTCGGAGAAGCTGACTCCGTCGATGGACGTCATCTGGGTGGAGGAGGTGGAGGAGGCTGAAGGAGTGACGCTTGTGGAGGAGGAAGGCAGCGCGTTCGGGACGTTTCCCCCGAACATCAGGCTCCGCTCACCGGTCCAGCTGGAGCCGTTCGAGCCTTTCTTCATGGCGGCTGAAAGTGAAGAAGAAGACATCTTTTAAATGCGCAGAAGAAGAGAAAACAAGGTATTTTTTTCGAGAAGTCAGGACATTTTAAGCCAGAAGTCGGGATATTTTCCAGCCAGGTTTGTGGTGACAAGACTGGATATTTTTGATGAGATGTCGGGACAGAACCAGCTGTTATTTGTTGGCTTAAACCCCCCAGATATTTTAGTATCAGTGCGACAGGACATTCTCCTGCCATGTTTGCACCAACAAAAAACAGATATTTTTGTTGGGAAGCAGAAGCCTCCTCAACCAAACTAATGAAATCCCTGGGATTGCAATTGGAAGAAAAATCAGAACGACTCAGCCACACTTTCGGCTGAATTTGTTTCTGTACATTCTGAGCTCTTGTTCATTTAACCTTTCACACTTTTCTGAGAAAAACACAGAAGAAGAAACCACAGACAGGAACCGAAACTAGAAAACTAGACTTAAGAAACTTTTACTTTTCTCCACCCAGTTTTTACAATTCTTGCACAGAGGTTAACAACAGCTGATTATGTTTACAAAGATATCTTGTGAAACGGGAGAATCTTGAAGTGAGAAAAACAGAAAAGAGGAACGACAAAATCTCGTTCCATCAGGGCGGAGCTGCCTGATGTTTCCTGTCGTCTTACAACACCATCACTCAAATCTTCCTCCTCTTCCTCTTCCTCCTCTGGCACCTATCGAGCTGTTCTTATCAAAGGAGAAAAATAACTGCCCCGAGCACCTTAAAATATCCTCTCAGAGAGGAAGCAGGTGGATTCAGAGAGGAAACCAGCTTAGAAGTGATGACGGACGAAGAAAAGAAGCTTAATTATCAGCAGAAAATCAGCTTCAGTCCGTATTTTAGTATATAGTTCATCCTCGATTACTGCCCAAATTTATACAACAAGATATGTTCAACAGAATTTTTGAGAAAACACAGGAGATGAAGACCGTAATTAGGAATTCAATCTGATGAATTGTATTAAATTTGAGTACAAAGTTTCCTTGAAGTTTTGTGCCGTCAGACATTTTTAAAGATCTTATTCCAGAGAAAAACTTGAGCTTGTCACATATAATCACTGTAAGAAACTAAAATATGCTCAACATAAAACATTTCCAGGGAGTCGGATCTTATAATCAGAGGGTTATTATCCAGTATCTCCAAATTATACATGAAATTCTTTTTATAATGGGTTTGTTGGAGAAGACGCTGCGTGCTTCCATCGGCGGCCATCTCATTTAGGAACAAAACTATTAGAAAAACCAGCCTGATCCAGATCGATCTGAGTCTCTCCGACAGCGTCTGAGGCCCTCGTCGACCACTTCACATGATCCCTGTCTTCCAAAATGGCCGACACCCCGCTGTGCTCGGTCCGCGAGGAAAACGCCGGGGCCAACGGGTAATTTTGTGGCTCTGCCTGTTATCCTCGTTTGGCCTGGACGTTTTTAACAAGGACGGGGCTGAGCCAGCCTCCGCGCACTGTGTGTGTGTGTGTGTGTGTGTGTGTGTGTGTGTGTGTGTCAGTGTTACTGTCAGAACTTTTCCTCTCTGAACCAGCAGCCTGCACTGCGTCTGGGCCTTCTGCTGCTTACTGGATTATTCTACTGATTATTTCCAGGGTTGATTTGTTTATTTTTTGGTCTTAATAATTCAACAAATTGTGAAAAACATCCATCATAAGTTCATAACTGTCCATAACCCAAAGAATATACGTCGACGAGCGAAAGATAGCTTAGCTTAGCATAAAAGTTGGAAACAGTATGAGACAGTTCAGGGAACATTAAAGCAGCTCGGGCATTAAAGTGGACAGTTAAAGCAACAGTATGTAGGCAAACTCTTATAGAAATCTTGAAGAAAAATAGTTGATTTCTGAGTCGTGAAATATATGTTTGTGTACGCTCCTTTGCAGCATCTAGTGAGTGTCTTCTATCTCGAAACCTTTAACTTTCAGCTGTGTTTACTTTGTATTTCTGCATCATTTACTGACTGGTTTTGCATCAATAGGAGAATTCTTGCAGCCTGAGCTTGCGGGGTGGCAAACCTCCAATAAGAGAGAAACAAGTGAAATGCTGCTTTGGGACTGTGAGTGGTTGGCAGCACCATTAATCACATGAAACAAAACAGTCAGTGTGAGAGTCGCTGGTGTAAATCAGCACAAGAGGGCACCTCAGTGCCATAAATAAATACGAGTTCTTCTGTTTTCTTCTGCTGATTTACGGCTCATGCCAAACAAAATCAGTCCTGGTTCTTTTTCTCCCGTCTCGTTTCAAACAATCTCCTCGGCTGTTTAGTGTATTTTGGTATTTGCACCAGCTGTTTCTCAACCCAAATTAAGTGTTCTCTTCAGATTTTTATGGCTCGTGGTGCATCTCTGTTTGGGTTGCTAGAGTTGCCTAAATACCTCCAGCATTTGGATTTCCTGCCACAGATCGAGATTTAGTTCTTGAGCATGAAACTCTCAGCTTCTGAAATGTGATGCAGATACACCGGGAGGAGATTTAAAGACTTTCTCCGTGCTTTAGTGTGTTTAACCAACCCATCTGGTTTGGTTGTCCTCTGGCATGTTCTCGTCTTTGTACCAGGCTGCAAAGCAAATCTCAAATTATCTGAATCCGTTGGTCCTTTTATGGATTTAACCAGACTGTACTCTCTCCTTTTGGCTCTTTCATGAGTGTTTTTGATGATTTGTCGATCTTTGTGCTTGTTACTTTCATTGGAACCAACTATGGACCGACCGGAGTCTCAGTTTCCTTTACAGAAGTTAAAGCAGTAGTTACACATTAACTACGACTTTGACATATTACTTTAAACCTCCATGCCGAAACATTAGTTTTAGCAGATCACATACTGTATCAGAGCCAAAGTACGACATTTTTCAATTGCTGTTTTCAGTCGTGCATCAAACTCAACACACAACAAACTGTCTTCTCTTATTCCCAAATGTCCACTAGATCCTTTACAGTCACATATTTGGTCAAAAACACAGAACTTCATAATTAAATGGTGACAAATTGGAAAAATCTGCAATTGCGAATGTTTTTCATTGTTTTATCTAAAAAAAAAAGACACCAGAGATGATTATATGTCCACCCTGGAGCCTCCAAACAGCCAACGCGTGACCCGCCCTCTCGTCTTTCTGCTCTCTCCTGAGCACCTCAAACACCAGCCTCCAGATGACTGATGCATCATGTAGCCAATGAGAGTTCAGACCCAGTAATATATATAGTTTATATCAGTTTTTAAAGCCCTGAACTTGAAAATGCATGTAGTTTATGCACTTTGAAGAGGCTGTTTTCAGGACTATTTTATCGGCACAAAGTTAATTAAATAAGGAAATAAAGAACTATGATGAGTTGTTAGTCTCAGGCAGAGCTCAGTGTATTCAAACTCCTAATCTTAACACCACAAGAATTTATAGTTTATCATTTTATAACCTTTCAAATAAACACAAAACCATGTCTGTACTCCAAATGGTTCAACAACAGCCCTGGATTGACTCTGGGCTCGACTGGGATAGACGTTTAGGATCATTTTACATACATTTCCAGGAATAAGAACGGGTTAAACAGGGAAGGACAATAAAAAGGATGGAACAAAAGATGTCTAATCTAATCTAATAGATTAAAACTGTGCATCCAAGGTGCTGCGTGTAAAAGCTGATGTGACTGATTAGCTGCTCTCACACTGAACCTTTCACATATTGTGAAATGTGCCAACATGCAAGTTTAAATAACAGCTTCATGTTAAAGCAGACTTCTTCTCATTTTTAATCCCATGCTCCTTTGCTCCCCCCTCCTCTCGGGGAGTTTTTAGCCTTGCGCCATGCCAAATGTTTGACTGCTCCCACGGCACGCTCTGCACGGCGTTTAACATGATTTATGGCAAAACACAACAGCGCCAATCGATTTCATGCGCTCTCACATTTCGTGAATTTAAATACTGAATCCTCTTTTGTTTTGCAGGCCTACAGCAGCGTTTAGGTGCACACAAGCACTGTTTATTTATCCAAGTGAGATTAGCTGAGCACATCCACTCCCTCTCAGCAAATCCCTTTGCAAAGATTCCCACCTGGGAGCTTCCTGCGACAGCCACAGTCTCCGGCTCTTAACCACTGGAAGCTTCCCGGTTCAACCACAGATGTTTAGCAGCTTTAGTGGAGCAGGGTTTTTTTTCAGCTAAAAGCAAAGATATTTAATTCACCATTGTTTATGTAAAAGAAAAGCAGGAAGTTCTCACACTATCAGAAGCTGGAACCAGCAACAGCTGAAAAACAGCTGAAAAACAGTTGCTGATTTCCGTTGTGAGCTGCGACGCTGATTTGAATTAATCACCAATTATTCTGATAACCAATTAATGGTTTTCTTTTGAAGGAAAAAAATTCTAAATTCTCCTTTTCCAGCCTTTTAATTATGAATATTTTCTGGTTTCTTTCTTCTATGACAGTGAACTGAATATCTTTGTGTTCAAGACGTTTGAGGACATTTTATCCATCAAACAACTATGTTTACAATGTTTGTTGGTTGGTTATTTTTGTTTGTTGGGTAGTTGTTCGATTTTTGGTTAGCTGGTTGGTTGGTTTGTTGGAGGGTTGGTTCATCAGCAGGGATTTCCACACAACTTGGATGGAGGTTGGGTTCCACTATAGACTCCCATTAACATTCGGTGCAGATCTGGATAAAGGGACAGTTCCAGGAGTTTTTTCTCACTCTTTTTAACAAAATAGGATGTTTTTGATATCTATGACTAGGTAGAATCCAGCTCGAGTGGGTTTCAACATGCTTTTTTTTAGTATTGGATTATTCTTGATTGAAATAAAGCCGGCTCTTGGGCCTAGGCGGAGACCAACTATTTTCAATTAATTTAGTCTAAAATTGTGAAAAACAGTCGTCACAATTTCCCAGAGCCCAACGCCATGTCTTCAAACTGCTTCTTTAGTCCAAAACCCAATGACTCTTCATTCACTGTCATTAATGGCAAAGAAAAGCAGCAAATCCTCACATCTAATTTCTAGATCTGCTACCACAGAAGAAGAAGCCAGTGGAAACGAGTCCAAAGAGTCTTATAATCAGGGTGGTCTTATATAAACTCCAGCTGGGAACTTATTAGTTCCTGATCGCAAAGTGTGCTGAGGAGTAAAATCACCTGGTGGAGCGAAGCGTTGCAAATAAAAACCGGCAGGCTGTAAATCACATGGTTTGACATTGTTTCTGTAACCCGACCTCAAACAAACATTCCATCACAATGCAGGAATGACAGGCGACGCTTACATCTAACTTCTCAGGAAGATGACACACGAAGACTGGAGCTTCAAATTTAGATAAAGTCCAGACTGATACTTGACAAGACGGAGCTTGAGTTCTTTGTTGACAAAATGAGACACTTGTGCACATTTCTAAAGGCTGGGTGATGATTAAAAGTGCAAATATGGAACAGTTGTCCATAAACATAACACAAACAACATGTGGTGTGTGTGGGTTGTTCACAAATATTGAGTAAAGATGTATGTTACTCAAAACTAGACGCAAGAATTTCTTAAGAGTGTGCGTCTTTGTCTTCGGTTTCACTGTTGCCTTAGTGTGGTTTTGCTGTGTGTGTGTGTGTGTGTGTGTGTGTGTGTGTGTGTGTGTGTGTGTGTGTGTGTGGAGGGCGAGGGGGGGGTCTGTCCGGGCATGCTCAGATTTAACACACTTATAGCTGGAGGCAATCTGGATTAGTGGTTCAGCGTCTCACTGCAGCAACAATGAGCTATTTTGGTATCACGAACAACAGGGTGAGGCAGGAGATAGACGAAGAAGAAATGCGAGGTATAAATAGAGAAAGTGTGAAAAGTGTTGCTAGATTTAGATAAAACAAAACTATCATAACCAAGCGACAAAAAAAAAAAAAAAAAAAACATTCAGTGGGCCGACGTATGTGCCCTGGGGAACTCCTGGCTCTTCTCTGACGTGGTAAAAACCCACTTCATTCACCCCTTTACCCCCGAGGATGAGGTTTTAACAAGTAACAGCTGACGTCTACTAATCTGCCAGAACCCTCATAAAACAGGAGAAACCCCCAAAACCACCTCCACCCCCTCCATCTTCTCTTCTTCTTCTCTGGCTGTCCAATGAGGAGGGGCCCTGGGGCACTCAAAATGCCACCGCCCCTGATTCATTTGTACTGTACACATATCAAAAAACGTTCCGTTTGGTGCCACGACGCCCCCTCCTGATGCTCCGATAGTTTGACAATAACTTTATGGGGCTATAACGAAGTTAGAAGTGTTATTGGTTAGCACTTCTGGTTCTGCATGGGTCACTAATGGTATAAAGAACTCTTTGAGAAAGAGATCTTACGTTCTTGGTAGAGTTATGAGTACTTTTACTTTTAGATAGTTGAGGTATATTTTGCTGATTATACCATTCTGTATCGGTATCCAACAGTTGTTTTGGCTCCAAATATGACCGGCATTGCTTCCGAGAAATAGACATAACTGTCAAAACAAACTGTCGAAACAGAATTGAATGTTATGTTTCCACGTAAACAGTTTACTGGCTAACACTAGTACGATAACATCAACCAAGACGGTGAAGAAAGCCTATATCTCATGGTAAACTAATTAATTACATAAAGATGACGATGGACTTGGCTGATGCTTTGTCATTAATACTGGAGGGTTCAACTCTCTGTGAGCACAATGCTGGCTGAAGGCATGCTAACGTTAGCGACAGGCGTTGCAGGGGACACGGTCGGTACGCTATCAAACACGACAGTCTTCAGCTTTAAGACATAGTTTCTGTTTGACTAGGTGTGTCCTCAGGTCACATTTATTTACATTACAAATACTGCAGCCAGTTTTGCCCTGACTCAGTGAGAATTGATAGAGAGGTGACGTCTTGCTCTTTCTCTTTCACTTCACATGAAATTTGGCATCAATTCAGTTTAACCTGTCGGTGCTCTGTATTATTGATGTAACACAGTCGGTATCCTCATTTCCAAGTGGTATTATCGTTACTGTCGCTTTCGCAAAGTCACCCAGGGCGCTCTTGTTTTCATCAGAGTAGCTAAAAATAACGCAGGACAAACACAGAGTTTATGTTTTTCATTTAGTCTAGAATTTAAACCTGCAAGCAAAAATGAACTGTATTTTTCTGTGGCAGTGTCAAGGGGGGATAATCTCAACGCTGACGGTGTCATTACTCTATAACCACTACATCGTGCGACCGACATTTACTTCATAATGATACGTTAAAGCAAAAATGTGTTTAGTGCCAAATTAATGAGAACAATTGTCAGTTACAGCCCTCAAAGGTTTCCTAAAGATCTGTTATGTTGACAACACAACCTCAGGGGAGCCATCTTTTTTCTTCTCTATACCACAGAAACCCATCCCGTGTACTTGATGACCTCCGTCATAAAACTCACAGTACATGAAATCATTTGAGGCTGCTGCAGCCCCTCCACCGCCTCCACCACCCACCACCATTTCTCTTTTCTATCATACTTGCAAACACGCCTCCCTCCCCTCTCCGTCCCTCCATCTCCCAACACCCACTCCGAAGCACTTTGCGGTTTCTGTCGACTTTGAAACCCAAGAGCTGAATGGAGTCATTGTTCTTCATCCCTTTGGACTGCAGGATGGAGGAGGGAGGAGGGAGGGTGACAGGAGATCAGCATCACCGACACTCTCTCTCTCTCTCTCTCTGTGTTTCACTCTCAGTTTAGCTCGCTCTCCCTCTCTCTGATCCTCTCGGTGCAGGTTCGGACATGAACGTCGAGGACTTTTTTAGAGAAAAGATCTTGTCTGGTTTGGAAATCGAGACGGGTGTCAGATTCAGAGAGTTTGTCCGCTTGCTGTGTGTTTTTAACATGCATCATGTGTAGTTTCCTGTTATGTTACTGTCCCTTTGATCAAGGACATTTTGTTTTACTCACACAGAGTACAAACCACAAACTGCCATTATTTGTCCATTAGGGGGAGCTATAATAAGCTGTCATACTTCAAATACTTCCTGTTTGTGCTTCAGATATGTTGAGAAATGTGAAATGTAAGCATCTCATTGTACCAGGAGATTGATGACCACTGGATTTAAAACAATTCTAATACATTTGATCATTTTTGATAATTTAATTGCTGTTTTTTGGTGTGTGGATACCTCTCTGAAAAAAGTTTGATATAACTGAGTCTTAAAATGATCAGAGACAAATAAAACCTCTAAAAAGATGCAGTTCAACAAGAAATCCCAGTCTTTTGTTCAATAGTTCAATTTCTCAAATGTGTCCAGAGTGAACCCTCTTCCCAAACAAATCAATACAGGATCTCTGAAAGAGAAAATAAACCCAACATCTATCAGTCAGCTGATTTTTCAGCTCTTAAGTGTCTGGTAGTGCAGCTGCAGGCTAATGCTAAGCTAGCTGTGTTGTCTTTGGCCGTTGTTCTGATTTCCAATTTTTGATCAGTATCCCCCCCTTGTGTCGCCTGTCAGTCATCTTAACGAGATGCCATCAATCAATACAAAGCCCTGAAATCTGATGTGACACTAATCATCTTTTTGTTTTCTTGCTGCACTCCTTTACACTTGTTTTCACTGCAACTTCCTGCTCTGCGGCGAAAAGTTTCACTTTGATTACCACAACTATTTCACTGACGGCCGCGCCCAAATGTTGAGCCGTCAGAAAGCGGTAAACAACCGATGTCCCGACTGCGACTGAAATAACAATTAGCGACTGTCAGAGTAAAACACGACCGGTGTGTTCATGCTTTTAATGTGAAAAG